>CM031234.1:835271126-835871126 GCA_018340775.1 Taxus wallichiana var. yunnanensis
AGAAGTCACTGAAAGAGATAGGGATATCTAGCCCTTAAAGGTGTCGCATCCTCCTAGGTAGCTGTTGTCTCATCGTATCGGTCCCACTGTACTCTAACCTGGTCCAAGTCTCGACCCCGAAGGGCCAACCTCTGGTGCTCCAGTATGCATACGGGCTCCAGTCTCCACTGTCCTTCGTCCTCTACCTGTAATGCTGACCAATCCAAAACATGAGAAACATCTGGTACATATCTACGTAGTACAAAAACATGAAATACATCGTGGGCCCGTGCAAGGCATGGTGGCAAAGCTAGGTGATAGGCAACTGGACCGATGACCTTTAAAATATCAAAAGGCCCCACAAAATGAGGTGATAACTTAGAACCCTTTCCATAATGGATAGGAATATTATGCGTGCGAACCCTCAAGAAGACTTTGTCACCTACTGAGAAGTGACGGTCAATCCTCTTGGTGTCTGCATACACCTTTTGGCATGCTCTGGGCTGCTCAAGATGTTGTCTAATCAGCACAACTTGCTACTCTAAATCTTGAAGGTAAGCTGGTCCCAGAATAATCCTGTCATCTAGTCTATCCCAACTCAAAGGTGTCCTGCAAGGTCATCCATACAAAGCCTAGTAAGGAGCCATACCAATGGAACTATGATAGTTGTTGTAGGCAAACTCAACTAAATGCAAATAATCTTCCCATTTCTTCTGCTGGTCCATCACATACATCCTCAACATGTCCTCCAACACCTGATTAACTCTCTCTCTGTCCATCTATCTCTGGATGATATGCTGAGCTGAAATTAATTTGAGTACCAAGAGCGGTCTGAAAGAAAGTCCAGAAATCTGAAGTATAGATGGTATCCCTATCATTGATGATGGTCTTGAGATCCCATGCAACCTAACAATGTCCTCCATAAATACTTTGGCAATGGCCTGAGCATTATAGGTGACCTTGGTTGGTGAGAAGTGCGCAACCTTGGTCAACTTATCCACGGTAACCATAATGGCATCATGATGATAAGAAGACATAGGAAGTCCGACTATGAAATCCATAGAGATCACATCCCATTTCCACTCGGGAATATCATGAGGGTGTAAGAGTCCTACGGGATGAGAATGCTCTGCCTTGACCCTCTGACACTCAAGGCATTGTGCAACAAAATCTGCTATGTCCCGTCGAGGTCGGGCCAATAATATAACTCTCTCAGATCGGCATGCATTTTATTCACTCCTAGATGTGCTGCATATGGGGCTCGATGAGCCTCTATGAGGATGAAGTTATGCGAGATCACCTGACTTAGGCATGTAGATGTGCCTGTGGAACTGAAGTAAGCCATCTATCTCTAAAACACACCAAGAATATCTACCTTCTAATGAACCCCGTGACTCCAACATCTACCCGGCTCCCTCATAAACTTTGTCCTCTAGAAGGTGCTCACGAATCCTGCCTCTCTCAATCAATTTGAAGTATCAAAGAAGCAAGCACATGTCGTCATCTACTAAGTGCATCTGCAACAACATTTTCCTTTCCTTTGATAGACTGAAACCCCATGTCATACTCACATAGGAACTCCATCCAACGCCTTTGACGAGCGTTGAGGTTCGGCTATGAGAAGATATGTTGTAAACTCCGATGATTTGTCCTCAAAATGAAAGGTCTACCCAAAAGGAAATGTCGCCAACATACCAGAGCATGAACAACTGCTGCAAGATCCAAGTCATGAGTAGGATAATTAAGCTTGTAGTCCTTGAGCTTACGAGACTCAAATGTGATAACCCGACGCTCCTGCATAAGAACTGCTCCCGAACGCTCTAGTGATGCATCAGTACAAATAACAAAATCCTTCATCGGGTCTAGAACTGCTAAGATGGGCGCCATGGTTAACCTTTCCTTAAGCAACTGAAAGGCCTGCTCACACTTTTCTGACCAATCAAAATTCTTCCCTTTCTCTGAAGAGAAGTAATAGGGTGAGTAATCCTAGAAATGTCCTGTACAAAACCTGCAGGTAATACCCTACTAAACCCATGAAACTCCTCACCTCAAGAATCGATGTGGTGTTGGCCATCCCAAGATAGCTTGTATCTTAGAGGATCTACGGAGATACCCTCGCTTTGATATGATATGACCCAAGTACTGGATCTCTGTCTGAAAGAAACTGCATTTTTCCAAGTTCCCATACAACTTTTGCTCTCTCAAAATCTGAAGTACCTACCTCAAATGCTCCTCATGTTCCTCCACGGAATGAGAATAAATCAATATTTCATCAAGGAACACTAAAACAAAGCAATCCGTAAATGTCCTGAATACTCCATTCATGAGGCTCATGAAGACAGCTTGGGCATTGGTCAAACCAAATGGAACCACTGTGAACTCATAATGCCCATAACGTGTGCGAAACGTTGTCTTATGAATGTCTGCATCTGAAATGCGCAACTAATGATACCCTGACTTGAGATCAATTTTGGAGAACACTCGCTCCCCCGCATCTAAGCAAACAAGTCATCAATCCTAGGGAGTGGATAACGCTTATTTATTGTGACTTTATTGAGTCAGTTCAAGTCTACACAAAGTTTGAGAGAACAGTCCTTCTTCACAAATATGATTGGTGCTCCCCAAGGAGATACACTAGGGTGAATGAGACCCTTCTCTAACAACTCCTCTAACTGAATCTTGAGCTCATGAAGCTCTGATTCGTCATCTGATAAGGCGCCCTAGAAACCGGTGCAAATCCAAGTACTAAATCAATGGTGAAATCTACCTCTCTATGGGGTGGTAACCCCGAAGCTCACCTGAAACACATATTTATACTCCTCAAAACTACATGGTCATCTAAGGGTGAGTGCTCAAGTGATCTCGATTGATCACCGATGGTGATAACAAATAATCGACAACCCTTATGCATGCTCCACTTGAGTTGCTTAGCCAAGATCATGCGCAAGGAGATAGGCCTCTGCATCCCTTATATCACAACTGCACTCCCAAGATCATCCTGACACTCAATGACCTTATTTTTACAATCCACCTTAGCTCGATGAGCCTCGAACCAATCCATACCCCAAACTACCCGACAGGAACCTAGGTGGATAACTCGGAGGTCAAGATTAGTGGAGAAGGCTCCTAAATCAAGTAGGTAACTCTCCACATATGAGTCCATGGTGAGTTTGGCTCCAGAGGCCAACTCAACTTGCCAATAATCTGGTTGCCTAGCCACCACTAGCCCACACTGGTCCACTATAGAAGGTGATATAAAAGAATCTGAAGCACCTGAATCAAAAAGTACTGAGATAGAAATACCCCGATAGTACTGTCATCTCTCATGACCGTGTGGCCTCGATGCTCGGCCTAGTGGTTGTTAACCGCCGCATATACATAATGAGCACGTCCTACATCACCCATAGTCCACTGGGATTTAGCAGCTCTCTGTGCATCCATGGTATTGGGTTTGTGCAGGCACATGTGCACATAGTGATCAGGAGATCTAAAAATAAAACAACCTCATGTACCCCTCTGAGATGGGGTCCCTCCTGTACTCTGGTGTACTAATCCTGCCGGTCCCAACCCTAGTAGACTATTGCGTGCGAAAGCCGGCCGTGCCTACCGAGTACCCCCCTCCTCCTATCCCTAGCTCCACCAAAACCACCTCTGAACCTCCTCTCTCTCGAAATCCCTATATGCCTGCCCCCCTCTGCGGGGTGGCCCTACTGCTGTGTTTGTCATTGCCGGGTGCGGGTTGAGCCCTCGTGGCTGCTTTGGCGGAGGCCAAAATCCTCCTCTAGGGGGTGGTGCAAGTACCGTGACCTCGACTCGAAGGCCTGTATCCTCTCCTAAAACTTGCTCTTGTTTCTATCTTGGTGCTCCTGTGCCTTGGTCATGTTCTCCTCAGCTAAGTAGGCCTTCTCAAGTGTGGGAGGAGATAACATCCTAACTGCTCCTGCTATATCTGCATTAAGGCCTCAAATAAACCTGTTAACCTGTAATTTCTCATCTTGCAGGTAGTCCACATACTGTAGGAGATCTAGGAACTTGCTCTCATACTGTGCTACTGTGCAAATCCCTATCATAAGTCATGAAACTCATCGATCCTATTCTACACGAAATGCTCTGATATATAGCGAGCCCTGAAACACTCCTCGAACATCTCCCAAGTCACTGTCTCTTGAGTCAAATAGAGCTTACGCTCCTCATTCCTCCACCAAACACCTGTTGCGTCACAGAGGAGGTGTATAACGAACCTTGCCTTGACGTTGCTTTCGTAAGAGTGCAAGCCAAAGCAACTATCCAAGCTAAGGAGCCATGACTTAGCCCCAAAGCCATCTCAGAGAGCCGGTGTAAGTGGGCGGCCGCAAGCAGAGAAGATCCCTGATCACACTACCTGTATCTCGATCCTAGCGATGTAGTCCAACAGGCGAAGGGGGTCGCCTATCCCCAAATGGTCCCTCGAGGCTGTGTGAGTGGCTACGATGGAATGAGGCTACCCTCTCATGATGAATGGAAGGGCTACGTGACCTTTCTCGCCTCGGTGTATCATGCTTTGGTGGCTCTGAATGCACATCCTCGCCTATCGGCTCCTCATCTCCCAACGGTATCTCCTCTCTCACCTCCTGTGGTGGTGCTAGACGCTGCTCCACAACGCCTATCACCGGCGTGGGTCTCTCTAATATCTGAGGCCCCAATTCAGGTATTGGCGGCTCCGCGTGAGTGCGCACTACGCCCCAAACCTCTAGCTGATCGTCCCCTCTTGGGTGCCATCCTGTGCACGAGGTGAGCGAAGAAGTTATTAAATGGTTGCGGAAAGTGTTTAATTATTTTGTTTATTTATTATTATTATTATTTTTAACGTTGTTATCAATGTTATTCACCGTGGTTTGACAACCCGTAGTGTCCACGTGTGCGAACCTTCGCTCTGATACCAAATGTAATGCCCCGCCTCGGAATGGAATTCAACCAAGTATTATTAACCATTTGGGATTAAAAAAATTTGAAGGTAACTAAGGTTCTACTTTTCCTCATTTCCTTAATATTAAAGTAATATTAATTATTTATTTCCCAAGGTCGCTAAAACATTGATTCTAATGAATTTTGATTATCCAACCTCTAAACAACTTGCACATTTTTAAATCTATATCTCATTTAATTAGGATTCATCCCCAAAATGAATAAATACTCATCCCTAAAAAAAAAAATCATTCCCCACAAAATTACCCATGACTTAATGTGTGTAGGGTTGAATATGGACCCTAGGATTAAATCCATCTTACCCTTGGTTTTGAAAAAGCCCTAAAATTGCCCTAACTTCTTTATCATTTCCTTTTCTTTGCTTTCTCATGTTATTTTCTCTTATTTGGTTTTATTTCTTCTTGCAGGTTGTGTTGGAGGAGTCATAGAGTTTGTTTGATCTTTCACTATATTGCTAATGATTCATACCATGAAATAAGTATTTCTTTATTTTTCTTTCTTGTTGCAGTTTTATGGAGTTATCCTCTTTTTTTCTTTGTGTAAACCCTTACTATAATTTTTTTTTGTTATGAAATACATACATACATACATACATACATACATATATACATTTATTATTATAATTTTTGTTTTATTGAAGGGTGTGGGGCGGATCTAGAGAGGGCGGTTGGGGTGAGAGATGGAGGAAGGCGTGCCGGGTTGTGGGGAGGGGGGTGGTGGGCAGGGGGGCGGTGGTGCTGCGGGCTGCCACAACCCCGGTTTGGAGGTCGGGGGTGCGTGTGGGGGCGCGGCCCGGGGGCAATGCAGGGGGGGGGGGTTTCGGCCCGCCACCCGTATATATCTTTTTGTTTTAGAGCAACACACACGCACACACACACACACATAATTTTTTTTTTGTTTATTAAAATACAACATATAATAAATGAAATTTATAGTATAAATATTATTTATAATATATATTATAATATATATGATATATAAATATATTTATACATATATATATATATATATGTATATATATATATATATTTTAAACGTATAAAATATAATATATATATATATTATATTATATACATATATAGACTAAAATATGTGTATCATATACACAAAATTATATGTATATTACTAAATGCATAAAATATATACATTTCATTTTATTATATATATATATATATATATATATATATATATATATATATATATATATATATATATATATTCCATTTGCATTTAACACATATAAAACTGCACAAATTACTTAAAGTAACACAATAATTATACTAACACTACATATATATACATACATATATATATACATATATACATACATACCTACATATATATACATATATGTATGTATGTATGTATATACATACATACATACATACATACATACATACATACATACATACATATATACATACATACATACATACATACATACATATATATATATATATATATGTATGTATGTATGTATGTATGTATGTATGTATGTATGTATGTATATATATGTATATGTATGTATGTATATATGTATATATACATATATATATATATTCATTCTAACTATGGTTATGTTTTTTTTTTTGTACACAAAGATAAATAAAACTAATTTCAACTCATAATAAATAATAATTTTTAACCTTATTATTAATACAAAAATGAACTGAATGTTCCCCTCTATTCACATTAAATGATTATCAGATTTGTGATAAAGAAAAACACAAGTATTTTAAAAGATAGAAAAGTCTAATTGCTAATAAATTTTGCAAAGGAGCATACTATTCAAATATCTTTTTTTTAATTTATAAAATACATAAGGCTTTCAACAAAGAAATACTATTCCTTTCAAATGCAATGTAAATGAATTTTTTTGTCAAATAAATATTCCAACTACAAGCATGATAAGGGAATGTAAAAAGAATGCTTCTTCTAAATGTATTTTAAAGAAAAATATTATTTTTTAAATCTTATTTTGTACAAACTCTCAATAACTCAATACTTCATATTTCACAAACATGCTAAATATACAAGACAACAATCCAACAAAATTCCTTTCCATGGTTGAAAGAAAGTCTTCAAATACAATGGACTACAAATCTTACAAGTGGTTCCAATTGACAAGAGGGTACTTTACAAAACAAGGAACCTTCCAAATGGCCATATCTTCGAGTCACAAAGAGAGGAATGCCAACAATGAGAAGAAGACAATGAGCACCAAGATGACAAGAGACTCCAAGCTTGAGATACAACCTTCATGCCTTCAAGGAAACCAACCAAGGAGAAGAGGTTTGTTTACCACCCAACCATAGGCATCATAACATGTCTTTCGTGAGCTTGGGATGCATGCTAGCCTCCCCCAAGCCCATGGGAAAGAGGACAACCATCCACAACTTGCACAAGAAAGAGGTGAAACAACCAAAAACACATTCACATGGAAACAAAACAAGTATGAACAAGACTCCAAGTTTTACAAGGAGGAGAACCCATGTTCTTCCTCAAAAGTGGGGAAGAGAGGAGAAGAGTTCTCCAAAAGTTATATTAAAAATTGCTTGCACAAAAAAAGAATCTCCATACCCTCCTTATTGCTCCTAATTCAATCAAAACCCTCCTTATCCCTCCACCCTTTCACCAATTACTTGTTGAAAGGATTTTCAAACCCCAAAGGGGTTTCCTTACCAAGAATGGGGAAGGAGATTCAAGCCAAATGAATGAACTTCCCCACCTCAATCATTTGAGGGAAACACTAAGACCCTACAAGGCTTGTCCATCCAGCCTTGAGGATTGAGAGGAAAAATCCCTCTCTCTTCCCCCACAAACTCCAAAAATCCATCATGCCATATGATGGAGGGAGTAAAACAAGCAAGAAACAACCAAAATCCACATGCAAAATAACAAATTCAAGTAGCCAAACTAACAACTAAGATGAATACAACACATGCAAAAAGACATAAGAGCCTACCTCAAAGAAAGCTTTCCAAAAAGCTTTCCAACTTCCAACTTCTCCACTCCTTGACCCAAACAACTTCTAGCTCCAAATCACCCAAGCATCCAAGCAAAAAGCTAAAAAAGGTCCTCTTCAATTCCCATAAAGGGAATTTGAAGAGGAGCAAGCAAAAATCCACACAAATGAGGGGGTGACATGTGTCACCCCTCTCCTCCTTCAAGGTCAAAGATGCCAAAACAAAAAAGAGAAAGGGTAAAATGCCTTTTAGCCCTCTTCTCCCAAATTACTCTCAATGTTAACAAGACAAAACTAGAGCAACTTTTAACAAGCACTCTAATCCACACCCCTTACATGGATGTGACCAAACAAGAGGAAAAAAGGGAGGGAAAAATCCCTTTAGCCTTGGAAATAAGCCCCCTACCCATTACATAGGGTCCAAGGGCTCATTTTTATGTTAAGGGAACTCCCAAACTAAAAAGGGGTCCCTAAAAATGCCCAAAATAACCCAATTTCGGGTTTGGTAAGATTTGACACATGGTTAGAGAGTTTGGGGACCACCCAAGGGTTCACATGTGACCCTAAACCCCCAAAAATTAAGTACATCATTAAACAAAAATCAAAACTTAATGAAAGTGGGATTATTTACTCCCAAAAACAAGTTTACAACACAACCAAATGCCCTAAGCAAGATTAATAATTACAAACATATTACATTACAAAAGAGGATCACCCATGGTGTCCAAATCAATAATTCTAACGCTAAGGCCTCAAGAAATAAACATGGCTAGGGCTTAGCTTGTGGGCTGCTTGTGCAAGATTGTGTAGTTGGCCTAAATCCCACGTTCTCTATAAACCTGTCACCTGCACACTCATTGCACATATTAACCGCACATGTCCGATAAAATATAAATCAACGACTTAGTAAGATGTAAATGAGTTCTAAACTAGCCTAACATTCTACTGAAATCAAAATGCGACAACGTGCACAATTATACTCAATTCTCCAAAAGTTAGACAAGATGATAGAGTGACATATAACCATAGAATCCCAACATGCAACAACTAAGTATCCATCAATATAATCATGTTCCAAAAACAACATCATATCCATTAGTATCCATGACATCTTATGAAAATGTAACAACATAGAAATTAAGCTAAATTGGTGCTATATGCCTAAATGTCCATACAGGTCTAATAAGATCAAATCTCTACATATAATGTCCAAGATATAACAAATTTCTGTCAAAACATGTCTATGAGCAAAGAAACAACAAGCTACTGAGCTATAAAAATGTGGGCACTACAGGCTAAAAAGGGAGTTGGAAGGTAGAGGATAATGAGCACTCCACTTAATCCTTTACCTCCGAACAACACCCGTTCTTAAGGGATTTGTTGGGTATCCATTGTCCCCCGAATACATGTCAATCATTATTGTTTTAGTCAAGGTAAATGATTATCCGAATACCAATATATTTTTAACAACAATTGTGTAGAATGTCAACATGAGCCAACACCTATCAACATGCATCAAGCCCACTTCATGTATCACCATTGATTCATCAACGCCCTTTCCTGGATTTTGCGGTAGAATACGTTATGCCTTTGGACTATAGAACATCAACAATTTTTTTTTATAGTTATATGGTTCAAGGATGTTATTGACATATACTAAATATATCGGCTTGAATATGTTTTCAATAATGTATGACCTATACTCTTATATGGAAACTTGTTTCCGTTATGTAAAGAATCTTTATAAGTTAATTGCAAAGTAATGATTTGTTCTCTGAACTCATGCTCTTTTTGTAGGTTAATTTCTTGTTTATGGCATAACATGACGTAATAAAATTGTTAGACTGTCTGCAGGCAATTTTCCTCAAATAGAAATAAAACTAACATAATTGATCATGGTCGCAGAAGATTAATCAAATTAAAAGTTTATTTCATTAGCTTAGTAAGGAAAGTAACCTCACCTTAAAGCTATATTTGGTTCACGTCCACATCCCTGCAAATAGAATAAAAATAATGCCAAACTACAAAAGTTAAACTTTTAAATCCAAAACTGAGTTGTAAGAGACATAAATTTTCCAGCAAAAAATTGATGTGTTGATAAACACAATAAAGTGAACATTGTCATGTGCCATTACCCATTTACATTGTCAATGAGAAACTACACGAAACAAATCTAGATTGGGCTTTATCCTCCATTGTCTACTTAGGAATATGCAAATAAATTCAAACAACTGTTCATTGAAACCACACAACCCAAAAATGGGCACTCTACCATGTGAAAATCAATATTGGGTAATGATTTTTCTTTGAACTCATGCTCTCACCTATGGGTTAATTTATTGTTTATGATAGTAACATGAAGTAATAAAACTAATAGAAATTAAAGTCTAATTGTGGCAATTTTCCTCAAACAAAAATAAAACTAATGTAATTGCTCAAGGTAGAAGTAATAATTAGATTCAAAGTTTCTTTCATTGCCTTGGTGAAGAAAGTAACCTCACCTTTAATTTCTTATTTGGTTCATGTACACATCCCTGTAAATGCAATAAAAAAATGCCAAAATACAAAAAATAAATTTTGAAATCCAAAATTGAGTTATTGGAGATACAAATTTTCCAAAGAACAAAATGATGTGTTGATAAACACAATAGAGCTAACATTGCAGTGTGCCATTACCCATCTGTGTTGTCAATGAGAAATTGCATGCAAAAAATTCTAGATTGGCCTTTCTCCTCCATTTTCTACACTTGAATATGCAAATAAAACCATACAACAATTCATTGAAACCATACAACCCAACAAGTGGCACTCTACCGTACAAAAATCACTGTGGTGTTAGTGGTGATTGAATGCCATCTGCTTTACTTTATGTCCAAATTTGTGTGTTCGAACAACTGTAGGTACCATTTTTACCACCTTCACAAATATCAAAGACTCGCATAGTGTTAGTGATCCGAAAACGGGTGTTTTATTTTTTCCACTTTTAAACGCTTTCAAGGATCTTCAATTTTAATCAACTTAAAAGGATTGTATACTTCCAAAAACTGATCAAAATATGATTTAGGACTGAATTCAAACTGAAATTAAGTTTGCAATTTACTCAAAATTTCACTGTTTGATCGAAGCCCCAAAAATCATTGTTTCTTGATTTTAATCAATTTTCCAATTTTATCAATTACTGATTATAGTTGCATCCATATTCATATTTTGAATTTAACTTACTTGAAAATATCGAAACTGAAAATAAAATCAGAACACAACACCCAAATTGTTTACGAGGTTTGGAATTCCTACGTCCCCGAGGTTCGTGGTGAACCGATCCATTAATAATGTTAAAAATGTAAATACAATAACCTTTACATTAACCAATAATGAATCAAAACCTACAAAAATATGTTTTAGAACCTTTGAAGGATGTTAATGGAGCTCAACCTATGTCCTTCACCTTCCTGATCCACTTGCAATGATGTCTCCCTTTGGTTCTATGCCTTTGTGTGACTTTAACAAAAATAAATCTATCACAAAAGCTCCAAATCAGATAAATGATCACACCATCGTGATCATCTCAAAATTCTGAGCAACTTTCATATATAACTCGAGATCTAGTTTTGAGTGGAAGTGCCTCAAAATTGCATTTTTCTGCAAGTACCCCTATTCTGCCTATACACAGACCTGACACTGTTCTTGTATAAGTTGCAACGACCCATTTTATAACCCATCGAGCCCTTGGGTGAGTTGGTTGGTGGATTTTCCTTGGGCAGCAGAGGTCATGGGTTCAAGACCTGGCGGCATACATTATGGTGGATTCATTTTTACATTGGGGGATAATAATCCACATTCTTCGGTGAGCGGTCCATGCAAGCCTTTAATAAGGTAGGTGTCATTATAATTGACGTGGCACAAGCCATATCCAAGCCTTTTTCCTGGCTTTGCATGTATTCTACCGAGCTTACAACTGATGTTTTTCGGTGAGGTGGTGTGAGTTGTTGGTTTGAATGCCCATTGTGTGGGTCGTGGTGGATGGAAGACCTGCCTTGGTAAGTGGGATAAAATATGATCCTGTGCATTGTTTGAAATGCCCGTAATATGGGCTGAGTTGTTGGATATTTAAATGACCCAATCATTATGAAGTTGACCCAATAAATGTGGGTAATCCGTTGAGCTATTAGGTCTATCCCGGTTTGTGTGGAAATAACACCAAGCAAAGATAGTAATGAACTTGGTCGATCCAAAATGTATGACTTGGAACCATATGGCAATACATGATGAATAATTACCAAAGCAATATGAAATTTGACCACACAATAATATGATATTTCAATAATGAAATATGGCAAAGTGGTGGCAAGCCACGTGGTGGTTTGAGGACCCACCACGTCGGCGATGATATAATCATCCTCACGGCGGTTGGGCTCCCCTCCGTAACAAAAGTTGAGCCTCTTGTTTCAATGAACAACTTTTTTGCCCGACGAAGACCGAGGTCACAAACCAATACTTCATTTTTTCCTCTTTCTCCTTTTTCCACTTGTCCACTTCCGAATGAGCCACTTGGCCAATTGTGCACATGTACATGTCACCTTGGACCTGTTGACCAACGTTGACCTTCTGGTTGACCAAACTTTGACTGGACATATCTTGAGCTCAGAGTGTCTCGTTTTTCATGTTCTTACAGTCATCGAAATCTCTATGAAGGATCTACTACACTGGTATGGTTTAGGGAGTTTAGGGAACTTTTAACATTGAAAAATATCCCTAATCACTCCTCCCCACTGAGAAGGCTTTTTGTCCACAAAAAGTTGTTTATCAACCCACAAATAATGCTATCTCTTCCTACATTGCACAAACACATACAAGAACCCAAAATAACATTATAGGTTAAAAAATGCAAATAGTTGATTAGCTAGTTACATAACCGATCAGATAATAACACCCAATTAAGCTAGTGTTCAACTGAAACGTTGCAACCCTGTCAACTCTACACACAACTGTGAACTGTCATACCCCATTGTAATGCCATCACAAATAATTGACTAGATAATAACACCCATTCTATTACAGAAAGCTAGTGTTCAACGGTCACTTTGTGATACAGACCGATTAATAAAAATTACAATTCCATAACACAGATCAATATACAAGACATCTAAACTGCCCACAATTAGGCTAGTGCCCACTATCCATCTGAAACTGTAACAATTGCAAGTATTCACTATCCAAAATAAAATAGACTATCAACCCCAAAAATAGCTATAGTCAACAATTGAATCCATGTGAATCTTCCAAAACATTGTATCACCATCATAAATAATAAGTCAGATAATAACACCCATCTATAACGGAAGCTAGTGTTCAACTGACACTTTGTGATTATGTTGATTACAACTACAAATATTCACTATCCAGAATAATTAAACCATCAACACCCAAAATGGCTATAGTCAAAATCTAAATCAACGTGAATATGCAAATATTCTATCCATACACTGAACTGTAAAGGGATAGATTATAAATTGTATGCTTACCCAAATTGGTGAACTACCATAATCTATAAAATGATCACCTGGTACCTTTGCAAACCAGTTTTTTAGTGTAATAAATTTACACCCTAATTGCAACCACATCTGATAGTTACAAAAATCAAATTTTCCCAAAATAAGGGTCTTATAAATTAGTGCAAATAACACATGTGGATACAACAAGTTTGTCTATTTATTACAATATCAAACAGGTGCCCGAATGGGTCTTATAAGCATCCATAATATTTGCACAAATGACAACACTATAAAACTACAAGTTTCAAAATAGACATTCTGATGATGCCCATATCCATGCATATATTGTTAGAAATGGAATAACCAACCAAAATGTGAGAAGATGAATATGAGTATGATGAACCTATCACTCAAATCTTCTTTATAGCTGCTTCCAAATTATTTCAAAGCTAAATATAAACATAGGATCAAATCCCTAAAATATAGCTTTGAAAATGTTTGCATACTATCACCAGTTACTGCAATGCAAACATAAAGTTGAGGAATGTTTTACCCATCCAATTACTTGGATTTCTCTATTTAGGTGGTTTTACTTCCCCAGTACTAGAATGAGCATTTACATGAGTTAGATCAACAAATTTTGGTTTGACATTATTTTCCTTTTTAACAACTTTCCAATGTTGCACTGAAGGAACATACCAACACATCTTAACATCATGACCATTCCTTTTACAATGGGAACAAAATTTAACTTCCTTATTTTTAGGAGTCTTACCCATTTTTCCATTCCCTAAACTCTGTCTAGGAGAATGATTCCTCTGTTTAGGAGAGGTAACCTTTTTTCCATTTCTCACCTTACCAGGAAAGATTGGTCTTTAGCACCTGCCTTATCATTCACAAAAGGCATTAAATTCTTAACCATTGTTTTCCTCTTCCAACAATATGTCTAGAATGATTAGAACCTTCACAAAATGTGCAAGGAAAACCATACTTTTGTCTACCAAAGCTATATTGTTCAGACTGAAAGAGTGTTTTATAAGTCTTAGGATTTAATTTCCCCTTAGTGTTATTTTTAGTGTAAGTGGGAGGAGGTGGAATTTCATTACCTCGTTTACCTATTTTCTTACACCTTTCATTGTTCCTCTTGATGGCGAAATCCTGCAATTCTAGAGGCGTAGATCCTTTGCTATTAGAAGCTTGTCTTCCTTCAGCTACTTTGGAACTTTCTCCAATTTCCATTTGCCCACTAGAATAACCCAAACCTGCAAACCGAGGTTGATCCTCTACCTATATTGGGTTAGCATCACCTTGTCCATTTTTACCAAGGCCTTTTCCATTATATCCCATCTTAACCATTAGCTTAGACCCAATTCCCTTAGTGTGTTTTTCAAATTGACCCAAAGGAATATTTGAAACTGAATGAGAGGAAGAATTAAAATGTGAACAACTTATAGTGCATTCTGTCATAGTACTTGCATCTGATTTGGAAGGCATTTCCTTCTTGTGTTCACCTTGTTGCAGCTTTTCCAAGAGGGCATCCTTGGTCCGTATTTCTTCCTACAACTCTTTAACAAAACCCATCAACTTCTTGCTCTGTGCAAGCATCTCATTGACATATTCCTCTTTCTTGGTTATAGAGGATTGTGGCTCAGATTTTAACCGCACTATTTCCTCTTCCAAGGAATAAAAATTAGCTCTCAAGAAAGAGTTTTCTTCCTGGAGTTGGTGGTTAATGGCTTCAAGCTCATCCAGTTGCTCCTGTTTGGATGACTTGCCCATGATTCCTTGTTCCTGCAAACACAACTTGTACTTCCAAAACTACACACTGCAAAAGAAGATTAACAAGCCCCAAAATGTCTACACACTAAAAACTGAAATCAATATGAAACTGAAGCCAAATTTTCAAACACAATTAGAAGCTAATCCAACAATCTAACTGCTCTAATACCAAACTTGATCCAAAAATAGGTGTTTTATTTTTTCCACTTTTAAACGCTTTCAAGGATCTTCAATTTTAATCAACTTAAAAGGATTGTATACTTCCAAAAACTAATCAAAATATGATTTAGGACTGAATTCAAACTGAAATTAAGTTTGTAATTTACTCAAAATTTCACTGTTTGATCGAAGCCCCAAAAATCATTGTTTCTTGATTTTAATTGATTTTCCAATTTTATCAATTACTAATTATAGTTGCATCCATATTCATATTTTAAATTTAAATTACTTGCAAATATTAGAAACTGAAAATAAAAATTAGAACACAACACTCAAATTGTTTACGGGTTGAATTCCTATGTCCCTGGGTTCGTGGTGAACCGATCCATTAATAATGTTAAAAATGTAAATACAATAACCTTTACATTAACCAATAATGAATCAAAAACCTAAAAAACTATGTTTCAAACCTTCAAGGATGTTAATGGAGCTCAGCCTATGTCCTTCACCTTCCTGATCCACTTGCAGCGGTGTCTCCCTTTGGTTCTACGCCTTCGTGTGACTTTAACAACAAATAACTCTATCACAAAAGCTCCAAATTGGATAAATGATCACACCATCGTGATCATCTCAAAATTTTGAGCAACTTTCATATATAACTCAAGATCTGGTTTTGAGTGGAAGTGCCTCAAAATTGCATTTTTCCAAAGTACCCCTATTCTGCCTATACATAGACTTAGCACTTGTTCTTATATAAGTTGCAACAACCTATTTTATAACCCATCGAGCCCCTTAGGTGAGTTGGTTGGCGGATTTGTCTTGGGCAGCGGAGGTCATGGGTTCAAGACCTGGTGACATGCATTCTGGTGGATTCGGTTTTGCATTGGGGGATAATAATCCCACATTCTCCGGTGAGCGGTTGATTCAAGCCTTTAATAAGGCAGGCGCATTTATCGCTGATGTGGCACAAGCCATATCCAAGCATTTTTCTTGGCTTCACATGTATTCTACTGAGCCTACATCTGATTTTTTCGATGAGGTAGTGAGTTGTTGGTTTGAATACCCATTGTGTGGGTGGTGGTGGATGGAAGACCTGCCTTGGTAAGTGGGATAAAATATGATCCCGTGCATTGTTTGAAATGCCCGTAATATGGGCTAAACTGTTGGATATTTAAATGACCCAATCATTATGAAGCTAACCCAATAAATGTGGGTAATTCATCGAGTTATTAGGTCTATCCCGAAATAATACCAAGTGGATAAATGAACTCGGACAACAGCAGCAAAGATAGTAATGAACTCGGTCGATCCAAAATGTATGACTTGGAACCATATCACAATACATGATGAATAATTACCAAAGCAATATGAAATTCAACCACACAATAATATGATACTTCAATAATGAAATATGAAAAAGTGGTGGCAAGCCACATGGTGGTTTGAGGACCCACCACGTTGGCGATGATATAATCGTCCTCACGGTGGCCGGGCTCCTCTTCGTAACAAAAGTTGAGCCTCTTGTTTCAACGAAAAACTTTTTCGCCCGACGAAGATTGGAGGTCACTAACCAATACTTAATTTATTTCCTCTTTCTACTTTGGCCACTTGTCCACTTCCGAATGAACCATTTGGCCAAATGTGCACATGTACACATCACCTTGGACCTGTTGGCCAACGTTGACCTTCCGGTTGACCAAACTTTGACTGGAAATATCTTGAGCTCAGAGTGTCCGTTTTTCAAGTTCTTATAGTCGTTGGAAAGCTCTATGAAGGATCTACTATATTGATATGGTTTACGGGAGCTTAAAGAACTTTTAACATCGAAAATATCCCCTGATCATTTAGAATTAATGGGTATTTCAATGCACATCCACTCACTATCGTTTGTAAGACGGTGGAGTAGGAGATCACAGAGATTACATCAAACTATTTTCATTTGCAATAAAAAAACCAATTAAAATCCTAGTTGTTGACATGGGAATGTTGCAATCGTGTAAAGGATATATATTTTTAATTCTTGGGGATTTATAACCCATTTAAAAAAATTACAAAGAGAGGAAAAAATTAATTATCGATCTTAAATTGTATTGGCCACCTTATTTATGAAGGGGAGAGGACTGGTCTGTGAACCCAAATAAGGGGGTTCCTAAATCCACGTAACAACAACAATTAAATTTTAAAAAATACCCTTGGTGACATAGCAATGCTTTGCAATCGTCTAAAGGGTATTTTTTTAGTTTAATTTTTGTTGATATGTGGATTCAAGCACCCCTTTATTTGGGTTGACATGAACTAGGTCCTCTCCCCTACATAAGTAAGGTGACCAATACAATTTAAGACACAGACAATCGCTTTTTGCCTCTCTTTGTAATTTTTTTCAAATGGGTTATAAAACCCTAAGAACAATAACCATTCTAGAAACACAAACCACGCGGAAAGTTGAGAGAAAAAAGGCATCCCATTCATCATAATCTTTGGTCTTCATATAATTTAACTCGTATGCTCTTTGATCTATAGTGGATTAGGCAGATTGAATGGCAATTTTTGAAAATATGTTGCTGATTTATATTCAAGAAATATGTTTTTCTCAAAACATGTTGCAGATTTATATTCAGGAAACATGAAATGAATATGATCATTGAAAGTTCAAATAGAAAGCATACATTTGCGATGAAAGTGAGAGAGTTATGGTACTAAACATGCCCACCAAAGAGGGGTCTAAAAATGGTGAATTGTGAAGTAAATTCATGCAATGTAGGATGCGAGATAGATTCAAAATTAATGGAGATGATAGAGCCAAACAAATAGATTTTTTTTTTTTTTTTGAAAAAAGAGTCAGCAAAATCAGTGCAAATTTATATATTTAGCTTTTGAATCCTTGGTAGAAAAGAACTTGCAAATTTACATATTTATCCAAGTACAACAAATTATAATTTTTATTTTGTTCAAAACATGTTGTTAATCAAGACAATTTTTCACTATTTAACTTCTATTTCCAAAACAGAAAAATAAAAGGTAAAATTTGAGTGAGATTTAGTGCTCTCGATGTAAAATTTCACATGCATTTTAGGTGTTGAAACTCTAAAGATAAAGTGGAGGTCTTTTTGTATAATAAAAATTATACTAAAAAAATAACATATACATAGATTATTTAACAAGAAGTAAAATTTATTTTCTATATATATTTTTGCTTTGAAGAAAGAGATTGTTAAACCAATATAGATTTGCACACTATTTAGCTTTTGAATTCATAACAAAGAAGAAGATGAGCAATTTTATGACAAGACTCTCAAATCCAAGTGTGATCCAATGTGTGTGAGAATGTGGGCTAAGATTGAGCACTGATAAAATATGAATGCACAAAGAGAGTATAGTTGCGAAAGAGAGGAACCAAACATGATCCAAAATATTGCTTATATATTGAAATGCCTATAAAATAGATCTACAAGATATGTATAAATAGGAAGTGGGGAAGTATAACTAACACTAAAAAGGGTGGAGAAGTGTAACTCCCATATATCCCGCCAACACATAAGTAAGCTAAATACATGTGTAGGAAAACCATGCAATGAAATAAAAACCTACATTAACACCCCCTTAAGCATAGCTTAGGTGGGTAGAAGAATTGGGTCCCAACAACAAGGCCCGATGAGGTACCCAATAACAAAAACATATATCATAAAGTAGAGAAAATGAGAAAAATATTACGAAAAAACTCGCCCCCAAAAGAGAGAAAATAAGCTCCCCTTCTGCTCCCCCACCCAATTTATAGAGAGAAAGAATAAGAAGAAAGGACTAAAGATTCTCCCTAAAAGCTTAAACTACCCATAACCTATGAAGATCCCACAAATGAAGATACTTTCTCTTAGTGAAGGGTTTTGTGAATATATCAACTATTTACTTCGTAGTCCTGGCAAAACCTAAGATCAATGAATTGTACATGAATGATCTCCTTGATGAAAAGTATATGAACCTTGATGTGCTTGGTCCTCTAATGTTGGATTTGATTCCTGTAAATCTAGATGTTGCTTTGGTTGTCATAGAAGATGATTGTGGGTCTCTAAACTAGACACCAAACTCAAAGTGAGAATCACATGAAGCCAAATAGCCTCGGTAGTGGGATTAACAACACCCTGTACTCAACATCGATGGATGATATAGAAATAACATTATACTTCTTGCTAGACCAATAAATCAAACCTGAACCAAAAGAGAAACTATATCCTGAAGTGGACTTTTGATGCTCAAGATCACCAACCTAGTCTAAATTTGTGTACCCAACCAAGTCAATATCAATACCTACTCCATAGTGAATCCCAAAACTATGAGTACCTTGAAAGTAGTGTAGAATCCACTTCATTACTTTCCAATGCGTCTCATGAGGTTTTGTATGAACCTTGAGACCATACCCACTGCATATGAAATGTCGGGTCTAGTGTGAGTCAAATATATGAGATTTCAAACAAGTTTACGATACAAGGTAACATCAACCAATGGAAAATAAGACTCAACCTCAACCTTAACTCCAAAGAGAAAGGGATTCAGAGTTGTCTTACAGTCAGTCATATGAAACCGTGAGAGAAAATCAAGAGCATACTTGGATTTTGCAATGGTGATCCCTGAGTTAGAATGTGAAATCTCATACCCAAGAAAATCGTGCAACAATCCCAAGTCAATAATGGAGAACCTATCATGTAGAGCTTATTTCACCATTGCAATGGAGGATGAAGAGATTCATGTGATCAATACGTCATCAACATATAGAACCAAGACTAGAATTAAATTATCCTACTAAAAAATGTATACGTCTAGATCATAACATCTAGTGAACCCAAATGAGAGAATGAAGGAATTAATCTTGGCATACCAAGCCCAAAGGGCTTGTTTGAACCATAGATATATTTTTGAAGTTTGCATACAAGGGAATAATCTTGCACAAAAACTCGGTGGATGCTCCATATATATTTCCTCCTTAAGGCCACTATGAAGAAAATAAATATTCACATCCATCTGATGAACCTCCCAATTATGAGCTGAATGATGGCAAGTGTGATTATAATAAAGTTCATCTTGGAAACTAGTGCAAAGGCCTTGGTATAGTCAATGATTATAACTGTGGAAAACCTTTTACAACTACTCAAGATTTTTACTTGTCCATTTACCCATCTATTGCAAATTATGTTCGATAGATTCACTTGCATTAAAAATCTCCCTCCCTTTATGAAGATGTAGGTTCCTAATCAAGGAACTATACTCCTCATACATAGGTGTATCCCACTCAAGAGTACAAGATGCTTCATGAAAATATTATGGAACATTCTATAATTGTGAATGTTTCTACTTAGTTTTTGATGGATTTTCAACCCAAGTGTTTACATCCCACAGTGTCTATCTAGGCCATTGTGGACCGAAAGTTAGAGATTCAAGAAAAGGTTCCACGTTCTCCAAAAGGTGATGAGTAGAAGGAAGTGGTGGGCCCTTGTCATTTCTCTCACCATGTAAACTGGAAGAAGAATCCTCATCATCAAGAATTTTCCCGGTTGATCTGAACCAAAAAAATTGTCCTCAAATTCTAGTGAGTCCAAAGAGGCGGGAGAAGCGTTGAGTGTCAAGTCTCTAAGACCCTCTTGAAAATGAAGACTCCTCTAAATGAACAACTCATGCATGGTAGGTTGAATAATCATGTACTTCTTAACACCATCTAGATATCCTATAATGATGTAATATTAATACTATGATTTCATTGTCTTGTGTATCTTCTTAGTAATGCAAGCCATAACTAGAGATCTAAAAAATCTGATGTGCTTAATTGTGGGTTTTTTTATCATCCCAAGATTTGAAGGAGTGATACCTTTCAATTCTCGATGAGGGACATGGTTCTCGGTGTAACACACATAATTAATGGCATCTACTAGTATTGAGGTGCAAGTGATTTGGAGTGTATCATGTAATTTTCCATTTCCTTCAAGGACCTATTTTTAAGTTCTTTCACTCCATTATGTTGAGGACCGTATGAAAGTATGCATTATAAATCAATCCCTTAGAAGTGAAAAACTACTCATAATGATGGCTAACATAATCACCATCATTGTCTATTCGTAAAACACTTATGGTTTTCATTGATTAGTTTCTCCACAAAAGTCTTGAATTCCTAAAAATGCTCAAAAACCTCGAACTTGTGTTGAAGAAAGTATACCCAAGTATATTTCTAAAATTCATCAATGAAGGTAAGAATATATTTGGTCTTATTGAATGAAGGATGATGGAATGATCCCAAAATATCACTATGAATTAGCTCCAAAATATGCCTAGCTCTCCATGATTCTCCTTTATCAATCTTCTCTTCGAATGTTTTCCAATCATATAACCTGGAAAAAATCATCAAAAAAGAAAACACACGAAACCATATAACCATAACATACTAATTGAGTTGTCACAAGTAGTGGTAGTTAATATGGCCAAACCACTCATGTCATAGCTTACTCACCCCATTTTCATGAGTAAGAAGTGTAGGATTATCAAGAGAAAAGTGGTAGGTGTGCAACCATGACTAGTGATCTTATTTTCCCACTGCGCTCTATAGAATCACCGAGAAACTCCTAGATGATCACTAAATCAACAAGTAAACTCAAATCTCTTGCATGAACCAATGTGAGTGATCTGATAAATAGATAGGATAATAGTTAAAAGTAAGTGAACACAAAATACACCTGAAAAGTTCCATTATTCAATTCAACAAACCATCTCCCATGAACTTCTATCGAACTATTATCACCCAAAAAAATAGATCCAAGGAAGTGAAGTCAACATGTGATGCATCCGCGTGGTGTGAAGCACCTAAGTCAATTACCCATGAGGAATTTTGGGGTACAACTACTATAAGGTACTTTCCCTTTCCTTTCTCCTTACCATTTTCTTTTGCCTCAAAATATTCCTAAGATGATAAAATCATGTGATTGAACTAGGAACCCTAATATTGTTCTTCTCTAGAATATGTGTTAGGTGATCAATCTATTTTTACATACACTTATGTTCATCATGTCTAGGTTTTTACAATAGGCACATTTGACCCTCTTTCTTAGGTTTGTTTTTAGAAGAGGAGGTCTCGGTGACAAGTTTTGTATCCATATTTTCTCGTTATCTTGTTTGTTTCTGCTTCTTATCTTTGGTGTTTGAATCGTTTTTTTTTTTGTCCAAAGATTAGGGCATGTGACTTAGAAGACTTCCGAGTACCCATTTGTATGACCTTATCTTATTCCTTAGTCAAAGAGGCAACAAAATTATTTAGGAAAGACATTTTCCATGTAGCTCTAAGGGCACTCCTAGTGGCATGGAAAGTTGAAACTCAAACTAAATAGTCAAGACCCAACTTGACAAGAATAGAAAGAATCATCTGATAATCCTTTTTTATCTATCCTACATCATTTTAATTACAATCGAATTGATTTGAATTTAGTGTAAAAGTATTTTATAATGTCAAAGTTGTTTGGAATCATACTGATGAGATCATTCTCCAATTCATGACCCCTTATTACATCCTTATTCCCAAAGATTCCTTCCAATATGGTCCAGACATCATTAGGTGTGCTAGCAGATTCTATGTGAAAGATCTCATCAAGAAGATTTACATTTTTATTTTCCACTCATGAGGATTAAATGGAGTGAGAAGCGGAACCAAATTTTGATCTGTTATGTGAAAAGAAAACACAAAACAAGCCCCTTGAAATGAGGAGCAATAACCCCACCAAGGGTGAAACTTTATAATTTAGTATGTATACAATTATTCAATGCCAAAAAAATTGACACAATTTTAACAAGGAAATGAAAGTATCACGAGATGCGAAGAACTCAAGAAAATAAACACTTTCAAAAAAACTGGTACCTCAAAAGGAGTTTCCAACGAGAAAATAATTCCTCTCATAAGTTCCCTCTACTTTCAAATTAAAAAATTAATCGTATTGAAAATATTACTGTACAAGTGAGGTCACTCAAACTTTATTTTCCTTAGTCCCAATGCATTTTCATTTTTACTAACTACAATTTATTTATGTACAACCCAAGTATGATTGCCAATATAGAGGCTTTGCCCATATTTCTAGATTTGCATAGCTTTAAAATACACTAAAAATGGATATGTTAGACAAGGAGAATACCCTTCAATTGAACATAATGACATCTTTTTGGAAAAATAGGAATAGTATGGAATCCAAGGGGCCCTAAAAATGACAATTACATTGTACTAATCAAGCCTTAATGACCCATATTTTCAAGACACAAATGGGATACTTGCATCTAAAACTTTACATTATTACAAAGAACTAATGAATTGAGTACAACGACAAACCAAATGCAATGAGACCACATGTTTGCGAAGAAAAGGTGCTACTATTTATTATAGATATAAAGCCTAATGGCTACTACAAGACCATTAATCTATGTTCGTAGATGAAAAAGGAAATGAAAATTATACATCAACATGTAACGATAAATGAGTAAGGATACACAACTTAGACATGCTAGTGATCTAGCAAGCTAGTGTGAATTTTCAACCCATTCTGTCCAACCATGTGGTTTTGCATTATATATCAAATTACACATCAAAGGTAGAGAGAAAATCAAAGAGCTACCACCACATATTGACCACAATATCAAATAATATTAGCATTGAAATCCCACCAAATATTGGCTTGGTAGGTTCATTTCGAGATAATAATTGATCATGACATAGGCACACAAGAAACATGCCACATGCTGCAAAATTGTCCTCTCTTGGTATGATGTCAAACATTCGCTTTCCCTCATGTTGGTAAAAAGTATTGAATCACGTCCTCACGAGACACGATGGAAGCATCCTATATGCCTACATAAATTGTTAGCTATATCTTGAACATTAACCCCTCGTCAAGGTCACACGTGCTTGGGATTAAAGGAGTTTAATAGACGTAAAGGAAAACCCAAGCAATCATTTTTGTCTTTCCTCATTACTTGTGATGTGCCCGATTTAATCTAAATATAATTACACCTTTATTTTAGAGTAACATACATCAGTAACTAATGATAAACAGGTAATAAACTATAATAGTGTCCAAACAATAAGCATGCAAAGCATGTAAGACCCTAAGAAAATGAGAGAGGAAGATGACTTAGCTGATTTTGTGTAATTTGGAAGTGATCGGGACCGAGTAACTATTGGAACAAACTAGAAATAATGTCATCAAGGCTCATTGAGGGTTCTGAACTTAGAACGATACATGACATAAGTTTTTGCTGTATATTACTAGACTTGTCATCATTCAACATCTTGTCCACCATGTTGGTTAATCATCTCACTTAGTGAGAATAGGTCATAGTTGAATAGGTCAATAGAGTTAATGTACATGTGTCATGCACATGAGTTACACAACACTCCTGTATGTACCTCTCTTTTCTTATCTATGAGCATGCCGACACTCCATTGCCTTTTTCTACTTGATTTTCACTTTGATTCAATCTTTTTCTTACGACGTGAAGCATTCACAACTCCATTGAAGTACAACCTTGCTCGATGTGCGTGGGTTTCCAAGTTAATTATCATACACCAACATAACATGGTATCAGAGCTGATGTTTGGTAAACATGCATTCGTTTGAGTCCAGCTTGTTTTACTTTATTTTCTAGTTTTCGTGCTTCTCGTGCAAGTTTTTGTTTTTGAATCTTGTTTGCAAGTTTAACCATCTAGTACGTGGATTTTTTAGATAGTTTTCGTGTGTTTTCATTGCATGTGCAGGTGCCCTTTTTGGAGTTTTTAGGGGTTTTCCATTAAATGGTTGGATGCAACTACATTTTGTGGAACCTCTAAATCTAGAGATAGGTGCTATTTTTTGCATCTCTAGTTTTTAATCAATTTTTAAAAAATATGAGTGATTTTATTTAAGATTTCTGGTTTTTAGATATGTCTACCTCTCTATCCTTTCTGGATTGCATTTCTTTACCCCGTTTGAGATTGGTTTTCATTGCTCTCATTTTTTCCCGTTGGTTAGGTATTTTACTCTATGGCTTGTTCAGGGGTTTGTTATTCTTCATTTTTCTTTCCTCCGTTATTTGACCTTTTCCTCTACAACATCAATGTTACCTTGTTGCCTCATTTGTTGTGATTTAGATTTGAGATCTCTACCCTCATTTATTCGAACTCGGGTCAAGTTGTTTGGTTTTGTACTTTGCATTTTGTATTGGGTGATCCATTTTTTCTTTGGTTGTGTTTTTATTGCTTGTTCTTGGCACGAGTTTTTAAACCTTGCTTGTATTTTTTCTCCATTGTAGTTGTGTCTGCCTTGCACCTTTGTTCCTTTTTCCATTTGTTGGTGTATGTTGTGAATTTTTTTATCTATTTTTTGCATTTTTGCATTTTTTATTAGGTCAAGTTGTTTATAGGTGTTTTTTCTTGTGTCAAGTTGAGTCATGAGATCTTTGTTGCTTGAGTCGTATTGACCCCTTGCACCGTGTTTTTTTACGTGGGTCATCTTGTTTTTTACCTCCTACATAGATGATTCCCTATGTTGCTTCATCCCTTCATGCCGAGACTCAATTGGTAGTCCCTCTCCTTTGTCTCAGTGCATTGGAACATGTGTCACATTTTTTTCCTTGTGTTGGTGATCGTATTTTGTCCTGTTATATCCAAACATTTTGGGGTAATATGTGTCGATTGATCCTAGTCCATTCCTATTTTGGGTTCTTTTTCATACGGGGTTCATCTGAATTGGGTATGAAATTCCCTTATGAGCATTTATGTTGTTTCCTGTCTTGTATTTCTAATTTGGTTCCAGGTTATTATTGTTCCTGACAAAGTAATAAAGCATGACAATTGTTTTGCTTTAGATAAATAAGAAGCATTGGGTTGTTATTGGGTATGATAAAGTTTCTGTAGTTGTAGGATGCATTTTGGTCCCGAGGTCCGTAGTAGGGAATTATCTAAAAGATCAGAGGCCACATATAGATGTGCACATGACATTCATACTCTTACATTATGTAAAGTACAAATTAATTCTTGGGCCCGAAGCCCTTGTGAAGAGGTGTATGAAAGCAATAGTCGGGAACCAGACAGAAATAGAACAAATACTCATACTTCTTTGAGAATTGAAATTTATAAAAATAACCCCGAGGCTCAATGACTTGGAGATGTTGACTAAGTATGTGGTACGCACATGAACGGAAGAAGAAATGCATTTTTTATTTTACCAAGGCGGTGTGGGGGTCATCTCACAATATTCTTCTGAAGCCCGTTAACAAAGTAAGAAAGACCATTAATGCACTAGTTGTACATGGTATAAATTTACAAAAGTGGGCCAGTTAATGGGGGTGACTCATGTGATGGAAATACATGGATGATAGGACTTGAAAATATTACAATGGTTAAAAAGAGGAAAATTTGAAAATTGTGAAAATTTCCTGCGAACACAATCTTTAGAATTAATGCATGAATCCATGAGTAGTTAATGTGATAACTTGGTATAAATATCCATTTTGTACTTAAAAGTTTGAAGATTTGGAAGGTAATCAAGTGGCATTGAAGAAAGGTTGAAGCGAGAAGTGTATTCAAAGGCTAGAGACTCGAGGTGTGGTATTCTTCATTTCGGTCATAAGCGTGATGAGCTTTACTAGAATAGGTAAATCAATTAGTTTCCACATTCTCTCTGTGATCTTTGAGGAATAGTTTCAAAATATCTAGTCTTTATTGAAATAAGGGTTTATTAAAAATGTGTCGGAATCATGGGGCTTCACATACACTCCATGAAAACAACTTCCAATCTCAGTTCCCCTTGATTGAATTACAGATTATGACCTTGCTAATGCTGATCTAGATGAATTTAGGAAAGGGTTATATTCCCCATAAAGAAGTAGCACCATGGCCCTTGTGGCTAATAGTTATATTGACCTTGCTATTTTTTTCCCTCCCGCTATGCCATGCTCGAAGCTTGTATGGGTGTGTGCTCAACACTATAACCCCATAACTAGAGAAGTTCGGGATAGGAAGGGGGACTTGGTCTTATCTTTCCAGGAGCATGCATTTGATAGAATGTTGGGTTTTCCTCCTACATGGGAAGAAGGTGCTATTACCAAAGATTTAGTGTAGGTGTATTGGAACTCACAGGTGAAGAAATGGAAAAAAATTATGAATACTCACTAGTTGGCCAATCCACGTAAATCTCATCCCCTGAATGACTAAGAAGCTAAACAAAACTAAATTCATTGAGGAAGTTAGAGATGTGATTATATTGTTGAACCGAGTGATGGGTATGAATCCACTATTTTTTTCCAGAGTGGATGTTTCAGTTCATTGAGGTAATACTCACAAACAAAAACTCTCCCTTGGGCCGAGATAATAAGTAGCCGAATTCATGAACAAATGATGGGGGTTGCTCAAATTGTGAGAGGAGAAAAGGACAACATGGCATATTTATTTATGAATTCTTGCTTGGTTTTTAACATTTATTTTCATATAACTTTTCCAGAATTCTTTGATGGATGGTAATCTCGGTAGTGCTAAGGTGTATGATGTCTTCTATCAGCTAAAGCTAGAGAATTATGAAGCACATTACATGAATGTTGTTAATCACTTCTTTACACCCACAATATGTTTATACCACCCTAATTTGGAGACTGAAATATTTTCCTAGGATTCCAAGAGAGTTATTTCTCAGTATGGGTGTTATTTTATCAAATTCCAAACTTATTCTTATATCAGAGTTAGTGGTTTTGAACAAAATCCCTATCTTCTCCCTAGGTGTGAGAGTGATAAGTGGGATCTAATGGAATTAGTCAGGAAATTACTACTAGTCCACCAAATCATCGCCAAAAAGCATATCACACCCCCCATCAATTTTCCCATGACCATTGGAAATTATACTTTCCCAAATATGCAAGAAGCAAAAACGTTGGAGGTAGAAATGGGAAGATGTATGTTAGATAGATTTGAGGTTAGGAAGCACTATGATATAAAGTAGATTATACATAGTATTGTGCCCACTCAGATGGAGCATGAGCCTCATTATGAATATTTCTGGATGAATTGTGAAAATAAGAGGGAAGTCAGACAAAGAGATTATTCAAGGATGACGCTATCCCAGATGATCGATTTTGGGGTTATTCAAGCCCCTGAGGATTTAGAAGATGATGGTAATGTAATCAGTGAAGATTACATCAAAGATGATATTTCCTCTCATCCTTTTTGTCGCTTAATTGGGAAGCTAATGAAAGAAATTATAATCAGGAAAGGACTAAAAATGTAATCAAAATCTCTTTAAAGTGGTTGTTCTCAAAGGGTGTGGATGTAAGTTACCAAAATACCCCATTGTTAAGAGAGTACATGGTTGGTAATCTTCTCTATTATGTGTTTCCCCTATACCGAAAGGTTTGTGCTACTAAGGATGTTTCAGGGAGGCAAAGGATTAAGGTCCCTTTTAAGAAGTTGACATTTGTGTTTGTAAGGGATGATGTGAGTGCCCATATTAGCAAGATAGGGACTTCCCTTACTCAATTAACAAAAGGAACTAAAGAAGTACTTCAGGGAATTATGGTTAGGGCCCCTATTGTTCATGCTACTCCTCTGCAAGTTGTTCCAGTATCTTTTCTGGGTCAAAGGGAAAGGAGAAAGTAATGGAATACAATCCAAGGAATTCTAAGGAGGAGAGTCTATTTGAAACACCTTGTGAAATACAGACATCAAAGACAAGTCTCATGACTCGAAGGAGAGGAGGAATGAATCCATCTCTAGAGAATAAATTAGACTAAGGTATCTAAATGGGTTGATTTAGAAGAGATAGAGACAATCGAGCAAGCAGTAGTTTCTAATGTCCTTATCCCTTCACCCGCTATTACTAAATCTCTAGTAACTTTGCTTGTTGAGGATTTAGTACCTGTGAACCCAATTATTGTTATTCCAACAACTCAGATTGTTTCACCCACTAAGGAACAACCCATTATGAATGCTCATGTGCCTAATATCCCGCCTAGTCCACAAAAACACATTGATACGCCTATAGAAGGATAACATCCCAAGGAATCCAAGGCATCTCAAATTTAGGTAGGAGTTGAGCTCACCCTGCGGGTTTCAAATAGTGAGGTGGAAGGAGAAGAGAGAGAAACTAAACATGAAGTGTAAGATAAAGGTGGAATGCTTAAGGACGTGGAGGTATAACCTCACACAGAAGAGACTCTATTAGAAATAGCATAAGGGGAGATTTTGGGTGTCACAACCAGTAAACACCTTAGGACACCGAATTATTTGCATAAGGTTTTGATGCCCGATCCCAACGACCAATGTTGTCTCCTAGGAACCTTGTGAGACAGTCCTTGTCCCCAGTAAGAAAATGGATGAGGGCTCGATACAAAAAGAAGGAGAAGTTGGTGACCAACAGGTCCCAGGAGATGAAGAATTAAGGAATCAATCGTAATCTATGGGTAAAGTAAAGGGTCAAAGTGGACTTGTGGGGAAATATGCTCAAGAGGAACCAATGTGTGTAACCACAAAAGGTATCTCTACACCTTTTTCATCTTCCAAGGCCCTTGTAGTTATTCATGTAACTCCGATATTACAGCTTCTGAGAGGAACATGGGTCTCCCATAGGGCATTGATAGAAAGTTCTCTCCCAAGGAAGAAAAAGGTAGAGATATAATCGATGATGATGATTTACAATGCCCGCCATCCTCAACTCGTAAGACCACCCAAAAGAGTAAAAATTATTTCCGGCGGTTTTGAATAGGAAGGGAGAAAGATTTATAGAATTTGCAACTCCTAAAGCCAATGTGCCCCAAGGGGAAGCATCTCCGTCTAATTTTAAAGTTTCCAGATCGTGTTGGGAAATCCTATTAGGATTTAGTATTTACATTGGGTAAATTTTTTGTTACATTATTCGTATGGTAAATTAGTTTTAAATAGATATATTGTTATTATAACAATATATCTCGTATTGTTAGTTGTTAGTATATTGTTACGAGTTGTTAGAAAAACTCATGTATATTGTTATATTTGCTTCCTACATTATAGGAGCAATATTGGCCTATAAATTTGGCTATGTATTTGCAGTAGTGTAATAATACAAAATATTATTTTGTCGTGAAAGGCTCATACCCGAGTTTTGGTATCAGAGCATAATTGATTCTCTGCCTATAATGGAGTTTTGAAGTGCAGGTTTGATTTAGTGTGTAGAAGCCATGAGATCCATGTGAGAGTATATGAGGGGCTTTGTTCATGCTTGCATTTTCCTCGCGATGAGAAGATTATTGTTTTGGTTTTAGAATAATTACAGAACTGTTTTTTCTAAGTTTTTATCCCATTCTAGCTGGTCTTCTCTGATCGATCCATGGAAACAAATCCATTCTTTTGTTGTATTTCCTAGTTGTTGGCTTCCATGCTAAGAGGAAAGGAGTGCTAATACCTGGGTTGGCGTCTCCATCTCTATCAGGCCAAGCACCACACAACGGCCCTGCAACACAAAAGAGAGAGATCTATCTACAGATCTCAAACAACAACCATAAGCATTGATACTGGTAGATAGAATATCGTGGTCTAGATGCATGCATCCAAGTTTGCAGATTTGTACACAGTGAATTGCATTACAATAACAGTTTTCTTGACACTTGGCATTCGACGAAGCTATTAACATCAAACGTTTCCTTTGGGAAACATCTTCATTTGCCTCTGAAAATATCAGTGAAAATGCCTATACTTGGCTCCACATGTTCCACCTTTGCATGAGGCTCATCTCCAGCTCAACACAGTTTATCTGAATGCATGGTCGGTTTGCATGAAAGATGCTTCTACAGTCAAATTCACCTGTGTAGCGGTTATCAAGTGCTAGATGCCTCTATAATAGTTTCCAATGTGTAGTTTCATTGCTCTATGATCTCAGTTTTTTATTTGTATTTTCTATGTTTGAAGTTTTTGGTTTATTATTGATCAATTTTACATTTAGACCTTAAATCTAGCTTGGATCAGCGCTCTACTCATTGGTGGTGGACACCGTGTGAATGACGTATTGAGAGATATCTAAACAAATAGGTAAAGTAAAGTTTAGTTTGTTAGTATGTCATATTAGGAGTTAATTGTTAGTCTTTCTAGAGGCACGAGCATTTACAATTATATTTTGAATCATTGTGAACATTTTTACACTCATGTGAATGTCATTCATTAATATAGTCGATTCAAGAGGATAATTCCTCATTTCTAGTTGTTTTAAAAGCCTAATGTCATTTAGTATTGTCTAGGTGTCAACAAGTTAAAATTGAGAGTTATTATTTTTTGTCTCGTCGATTATCTAAAGTTGTATTTTTTTATGTCATTATTTAGTGGAGTTAAGTTTTCAAATGAGTCATGTGTCAAATTCCAGTTAAGGTCAAAAGAGATTTTTTGTAATCGTTGTCGTCAGAGTGCTATTGTAAAAATAAAAAAATTGCCTTATAGACACATTTCTGTGTTACTCGACGCCTTGACAACCATTGAGCCCCGAAATATAAATGTGTTGAGTTAGCAGCTTCATACTAGAGGTAAGAGGAAACAAAGGATGGAGGGTGATCAATGCCTCTCGTCAGTCACCAAAAACTGGATCACATACAACACCGGTGGCATCTATTTTAGTTGTTTTCTTTGAGTGGTGTGTAAAATGAAATGGTGTGTGGTTTCCTTCCCTTGTTTTGATTCAAATGTGAAGAATATGAATTTTGGAATCTTTGAAAATTTGTATAGGAGGGAAGCTGAACTGGAGTGATCCTCTAACTGTCGTACTTCTAACATTGATCGGTCGGTGAAATATAGCGTTCACTGGAAGTGAAAGCAGAACTATTGAGTTCACGTATGTAGGTGAATCGGTGGAAGTGTGATCATTCGGTATGGGATTCACTGTGGTGAAGTGGATTGGTCATGTGCAACAAGATCTAGACAACAAGATCCAAGCCAATAATATGCAGACCTAAAAGTATGCGGAGGCATATGATTCTGTTTCCAATTCTTGAGATGTGTTTTCTTCCCATGTAAACACTAAGGGGGAATGTTAGGATTTAGTATTTACATTGGGTAAATTTCTTGTTACTATTCTCCGTATGGTAAATTAGTTTTAAATAGATATATTGTTATTATAACAATATATCTCGTATTGTTAGCTATTAGTATATTGTTACGAGTTGTTAGAACAACTCGTGTATATTGTTATACTTGCTTCCTACATTATAGGAGCAATATTGGCCTATAAATTTGGCTATGTATTTGCAGCAATGAAATAATACAAAATATTACTTTTTTGTGAAAGGCTCGCACTTAGATTATTCCACTAAGGAAATTAAATATTATTTTTCTATGGCGAGAGGGCGTTTTTAAGAAGATTGATGAATTCAAAGAAACCAAGAAGGATTTGAAGGCAAAAAATGAATCATTGTCTAAAGCATGGTTAGAAAATTGACTAGGACCCACAGGGAAGGGTAGATTGAAATCCTTGAGATTACCAATGATGATATAAGGAGAGTAAGTGATCTGGGAGAAAGAGGAGAAGCTACCATTCAGTGGGAAAATGATTTGGTCACTAGAGGTGAAGAAGTGATCCAGGAATCTATGAAGCGTTGTTCCCATGTTTTTGATTGAACATAAATGACCAAGGCACTAACAAGACAAGTTTGAAGATGAACACACAATGTGGACTGATATGTTACCAAAAATGGAAGCTATTAAGGACTTAAATGATGACTTGGTTGTTAAAGAGGGAATTATGTCTCTTGAGTCTGCAGGAAGTCAACATGAATACTACGAAGCCATAAAGGTAAGGATAGAGACTCTAATAAAATCCGTTGAAATTCTTGTTGAGGTGAGAGACAAAGCACTTGAGTACATTGGTAGTCTCCATTTTCTGATAGATAAGTTGATTGGGATAGACAATGGAGAAAGAATCAGAATGGAAAATACAAAAAAATTGATTAGACTCTTTAGGGATCATGCTCTTGGCACGCTTAGAGAGCCAAGGACTTTCAGTTTATCTACCATACAGTGATGCGCATAGATAGAGTTGACAATTGATAAATTGCCAAGGAGAATAAAGAAAGGAAACATTATTTCTGTAGAACTTAATGACACAAGTGTAAAGCAGAAATAATTTTCCACTACCATTCGGGGCCCGATGAGGAGATTATCATACAGATGTTCAAAAATTTTGATGCTTATAGGACTGGGTGAGAGGTAGTTTGGTGAATAAGCCCATTGGTGTGGACCCATAAAGCTAAAGAGGAAATCAAAACAAACTTTCCCTCCCAGTAATATATTTTGGTGTGAATATTTCTTCAAACGGAATGCAATTTGTAAGAGGTAAAAAGGTTTGTTGAGAAATAGAGGAATATCCTTTTTCCTTCCTTTTATGTGTCATAGTGTTGTTTCCTCTTCACCCAACCCAATCAGGAGGGAATATTTCCGGTTAGAATATATTTTCGTCATTTTGGAGAAATTTGGGATCACACAAAGAAAATTCCAAAGGATAACTCGGGGCGCTTTTGGGGGGAAAATTGAATCAAATGAATTAGTCAAAAATTGTATAAGTATGAGGGTTTTTCCTCATACGAAAAATGGGGGTTTTAATTTTTCTATTATTGAAAAAAATGAGATATCTTACTGTGATACTACACAATTTCCTTTCAAGAAATAAAATATAAGTTTTTATTCTTTCAAGTTTTGATGTTAAGATGGTTGCAATGTATAGCCATTAACATGAATTGAGATCATTTGTTTTCATGTTCCCTTGTCAATAATTTGATAGATATTAATGAAATATGTCTGATTATGAGCTTGGCTTATGTATTCTAGGTTTTGTATATTGAACATCTGGTTAATGAGTTATATTTTCTATTGCAATTTTGTGTTTCTTGCTTCTCTGAATTACACTGGATTTGTCCTTAATGATTAAGCTTTGGTCATTTGTTCAATATTGTGCTATGAGTACTTACTTTACAATATTGGATGCAATTATAAAACCCTTACTGAAATCATTTTTTTGATGGATTTTTGTAAGCTTTTGAGTGAATCTTAAGTGTATGAGATCGAAGCAATAAATACTTCATTAGAATACTTGCATAAGCTTTTGTGCTAGGTATTTTAGAGACTGTGTGGAACCTTTACACTAATTGAATATCAATGAATGTAAATCTTCCTTTAAATTGAAATTGTGACTACTTGATGGATTTTTCTTTCTTTTCTAGGATGACATATTGTCTAAGTGAGTGTTGAAAGTTGTGTTACTAGAAGATTTGTTGTCATAAAATCCCCCATATTTACAAATACAAACATATTTTTAGTCCCATATTATAATACAAGTCTTTATTTGGTCATTATATTGTTTTGTTTATAAATACCAATAAAGAAAACCTTTAATTCCAGTTTCCTTCATTAAAAAAATGCAACATCAATGGAACTTATGTCTATATTAACATGTGTTTGGTGAAATAAGTATATACATCACTTTGTGTGACAACTTGTGAAATTAAAGTGTTGTGTCTATGGCCATGCTTATCCCAGATTGATCTATCATTCTAAAGAAATTGAGGAATAAAGAATTCATCTCCCCTTCTGCATTCAGGTTACCCCTTGGGTCCTCTCACCTTGGTTAAAGGTAGGACCAAAAGTAGCAGGAAAGACCATCCCCTTTGTACATGTCACTCAATTACCCCAAAGTATGGCCTTAGAGAGTTTGTTAGATATATCCCTAGTGTAAATGAATCATACCACAAAAGTATATCATACTCAATACATCCCAATTCCTTAGTTATGTTGCCAAGTCCCGAGATGGTGTAAGATTGAGTACCAACACCTTGCATTCTCTTTGCCATTTTCCACCATTTTTCGGATCCTTGTTAGTTGTAGCTTTGACCTTACATTCCCTTGCATTGCGATGGGCATTACGTGTCCACTGGCTCCTCGTTGCCTCCTAGATTTATTGTTGACCACCTTGCTTTGTGGACCAATTCATTTTTCCTCATTGACCAAACCATATTCGTCTCGCTCAAAAATTAATCTCCCGCTTTTTTAACCTCTTTTCAAATTAAAAGGAGTTTTTAATTTTTTTGGGTCTTGTTTATAATAAATGGGGTTCTTATTAAAGTGGTCTTTTAAAATTCTTGATCAATTTTTTATTTTTAAGTGAGGCCATATTTTATTAATGTGGGGAGTTATATGTGTTCGGGGATTTTATAGTAAGTGTGGAGTGTTTTAAGTTGGGTAGGCTCCTTTTATGTGGGGTAAGTTTTTTCAATTGGGGCATAGTTTTCAAGTAAAATTTTTATATATAGAGTTAGATCTAAGTAGATAATTTACGATCTATTTTCTTTTAAAGGTAATTCTTATTTCAATTTATATCTTAATTTATTTACTTTAGGATGTTTTATTTCCTTTAAAGGATATAAGATCTTTTTAATTAATTAGCATTTTATTAATTGTTAAGCTCTTTATATTTCTCTTTGTAGTTTAAATTTTTTTATCCCTTCTTAATGTTATCATTATTATCATTTTTTCTTTTTCCTTTTAATTGTTTAAATAAGCTAATTAGAAATATTCAAAAGTATGATTTATAGCATTATTGGGAATTTTTAATACTAATGTATTGTTGGAGTGTGTTGTAGTCCCTCTTAGCCTTTTTTTTTTTCCTTCTAGGAACTCCTACTACATGCTTTAGAAGCCTCTCGATGTAGTTTCACCACTTTATACAATGCATCACTCTTCTTCACTTGCAGTTAGTGAGCGCGTCTGCCACAACCTTGTGGAAAGAGAGCTTCCTTTCCTTCTTGCTTACTTTTTTGTGCTTGTTCACTTGTTTCATTGTGCATGATTAAGCATATTGTGGTCTCCACACTTGTGCGATATTTCACTAATTACAATGTGAGTGACCACCGTCTCACGTCGCATGAACACTTGGGTGTAATCAACGCACTACTTATAAAGTGTCACAATCAGGGGGTGTTCATTTTGTGTGGTTATTTGATTTTCACTATTTTCTTTGCTCACTTTTATCTGTTATGGATCATAATTTTTTTTCTTTGCTTACCTCATTTAACTATCACGAATGGAAAGATGCCATGTCTCTCTCTTTGAGAAAATAAAAGATTTATTGGAAGATGATGGGATTGTAAACTGAACCTAAATAAGACACAAAGAAAGAAAAGTGGTTTGAAAAATGCAATGAAGCATTTGGATTTTTGTGTCTTTCTGTATCACCGGAACTACACTTTCATATTAACATATCCAAATCACCCAAGGAAGTATGGGATGCCTTAGAAAAACTTTTTGGGAAACATGATGAAATGAAAGGGCATGAACTGGAAAATGAGTTGATTAGTCTCAAATTTCTAGCAGTTTTGACACTCTCCAAGATTTTTTCACCAAACTCAAATCTCTTAGATTGTAACTGAAATTTTTTTGAATTGACAAGGACTCACAACTCATTCTTTCTATCCTTGCAAAACTTGGTCCAGACTATTTAGTTTTTACCCTAATTTCCATGCTACAAAAAGAGAACTTGGTGTAAGTTGGACTATGCCCTCCTTTGATGAGTTTGTCATTGATTTGACTAGAGAACAAGATAAGATAATTTATATGGGTACTCTTAGATCCACAAAATCCCATGCTCTCATTTCTAGTCATGAAAAACCTAGGGTTTCAAAAGAGAAGAAGCAAAACAATAAGGATCATGAGAATAAAAAGGACCAATCCACCACCAAATAAAAATTTTCCACTTCCTCTTCTAGTTCTAAATCTCCTAAAGAACAGATCAAATGTGGGTATTGCAGTGGTAGACATGAAGAAGATTTTTTTTTGAAGAAGAAGATTGACCTCCTCACGAGTCTTCTGGAGAAGAAAAACATAGGAGTTCCCGATTCTCTCAAGCCATATTCATCATCAACTCACAAAATTTCTAAGGAAAATACAATGGAAAGGGGAAAGTGAAAGAAAAAGAAAAAGAATCAACTAAGGAAAGAACAAAAGCAAGAGATTTAGTTGTAGTTGTGTCACCTACTCCTACATGGGTGATTGATTCAGTGCATCTCATCATATGGCCTCATCTGACATTGAGTTTTCTTCTTTAGAGCCATGTGACATGTCTTCTATTCATCTTAGTGATGACACTTCTACACCAGTTTTCAGGAGAGGGTCATTGAAGTGAATGGTGGAACTTTCAACAATGTGCTTGATGTTCCTTCACTTTCAACTAATATCCTTCTAGTTTATCAGATCACTCACCTCGGTCATGGAATGTGAGTTGATTTCACACTAGATTTTGTTTATGTTATAGAGCTTCACAATGACAATATTATTTTTGTTGGTATAGTTGATCATCATACTCAACTTTACTCTTTTTCTCACTTTGTTCCTCCTTCGATTCTTCATCGATTCACCTGGACTTGATGATATTTCTAAGCTCACTTCTGATGATGATGACTTCTCTTATAGCTTGGTTGATTTTCATAGTGATGGGGAACCACCTCTGCCATCCACTTATCATCTACCACATATTGAGGATTTATTTCTTGATCCACCTAATTTTGGTCCTCTACATACTTTTCAGGGAGCAGGTACTTTGATTTAGGACTCATCGGACATCGGGCACTCTTCTATATAATTATAGGATACTCCACCTTCCTTATTCGTTGTTACTTCATTCACCATCCCTTAATGAAGTAGTTAGCACTTCCACATCACATATGAAGCATCGTTCCTTGGATAGGAACCACACCTTTTCGCTTCTGGGGATCTTCTTATTCACTTGATATAGGGTGGCCTTCGGCACATTCTTCATTTCTTCGCTTCTTCTATAAATATTGCATTTATATATGAGTAACTTATTAGGCATTTAGTTTTCTAGACTCATTTGACACATCTTTCTTAGGTTGTTTAGGGGTATCTTTTATCTCTTGTAAGTGGATGTTTTCCCTTAGGGTTTTTCCTCCATTACTTGAGATTCTTATTGTACATGGGTACCTCATCAAGCCTAGTTTTCGGGACCCATTTTTCTCTTCTTATTCTTCCAGGAAGATGTTGTTTGTACATGGGTACCTTATTAGGCTTAGTAGTCGAGCCCCATTGACACATATTTCTTAGTTTTCTAGGGAGTTATTTTTCAGTTCTAACTTTCCATGACCTCTACCTCAACTTTGATGAAGGGGGTGTTGGTGTATATGACTAGACTTGTCGTCATTCAACATCTTGTCCACCTAGTTGGTTAGTCATCTCACTTAGTGAGAATAGTTCATATTTGAATAGGTCAATAAGGTTAATGTACATGTGTCATGCACATGAGTTACACAAAACTCATATATGTACCTCTCTTTTTTTGATCTATGAGCATGTCATACACTCTATTGTATTTCTCTACTTGATTCTCCTTTTGATTCAATCTCTTTCTTACTACATGAAGCATTCACAACTCCATTGAAGTAAAACCTTGTTCAATGTGCATGGGTATCCAAGTTGATTCTCTTACACCAATCTAAGAGGAGCGTCAATGAGAGGATAGGAGTGCCTGGTGCTAGTGACTGATCTGGGTTCTTGTGTCTACTTAGAAGCCCAAGTTTTGGTACTTTCAAGACTAGAGGAGCTTCATTGTTGATCTTATTCTATCAATCTGGTTTCAATGTAATGTCGTTCGGTCATACCTCGTAACTCCGAAACAAATATTTACCTACACATATCCACAAACCATATCAAATATAATAAAAAAGATGCAAAATGTAGAGTCAGACTAACCTTGAAGGTCACTCGGAGAGTGAACTTACAACCGAGTGTTGCACTACATCTCAGACTTCATATATTTCTTTGTGTTTGTGTGTGTAATGATGCCCTAGGTTTCCCTTTTGTAAGTTACACGATGATAGCGAGTTAGATGTAGATTATACCAAGTATGCAAGATGTGTGTGATGAAATAGAATGAAATCCCCTCCTATGTTGTATATGCATAATAATTCAGCCCTTGTCCCTTGTATGGATGTGTTAGATGTATGTTGTTTAGTGATCTTGTGCCTTTGATGGAAGCTTAGGCGATGATAGATAATGCTTATGATGTTTGGCCCCTTATTTGTAAGAAATAACTAAGTATATATATGATTCCCTTATTTGAATTTCATAATTGACAACTAAAAGGCCACCCAAATTATTAAAAGGTGACCAAAATGAGAAAAGGACCCAAAAGAATAAGAAGAAGATAAAGAAGGTCAAGAGCGCCCAGAAGGGATAGGAGTGCCTAGGAGCTTCATCTTATTTGGGCACTATTTTCTGGGGTCATCAAAAGATAAATCAATTAAGTGCCGACATAGCAAAGGTGTGTAAGTCTAGTAAAGTGCAAGAGATAAAGCAATCAAATAGCCAAAATGAGTTATCAACCACTAATTTTTTTTTGCATAGGAATCATGTATGTATTAGTATACTTTAGGATATAGAAATGTACCCAAGCACATAGATTTTGTGACTACATTTTTCCCCACTTTATGTTGTTGAGTGAATACTCGATAACATAAATTAGATAGAAGATGTGTACCTTATAAATCAAAGAGAATTGTAACCGATAGCGTGCCAAGTGGAAATGTGAAGCATGAAGTGATCGCATCGATTTGAGCGTGGTAACTAATAAAGGGGATAGACCCTAGGGGTTAAGCATGTGCATAGTAATGTGTTGTTAGAGCTTGTTCCTTTTGATGTGAACTTCTTCTTGTAAGGATGGACTGTAAAAGAAGAGAAAAAGATTAGTCAAATTCATGTATATGAAAAATCAGAGTAACATATGAATAAGTATGCAAAAGTAGTAGATAAGGAAAGAGTGCACCTGATGTTGGAGAGAGTAAAGGATAGAAATTTGTCCAATCTGATTTGGAGATGTTGGTGGATTTGAGTATCTTATTGATGAAGGATGAGGTTTTTCAACAATATCATGCAAAGAGTGAGTTTTTTGGGCGATCTCATGCCAAGGGCAAAGTTTTTGGGCGATCTCACGCCAATATAAGAGTGTTGAGGAGAGAGGTATTTTTATCTCCCTCTATGACACTTCCCAATAAGTGCCATTATAGATTGGCACATCCCAATTAGGAGGAGGTGAGCCAAATGAGAGGACCTCAAACTAATATGCATATATGAGATTGGATACCTACATGGGGTAGAGTATGTGTATGGTATAAATCAAGGAACATGCAAACACTATGGGCTAGAAATAAGTGTTAGTAAAAAAACTAACATGCAATAGAATATAGTGTGTAACAAATAATTGTGAGGATACAAGGACCACAAAAATTGGGTTGCATACATGGACATCACCAACAATGTCACAAGACAATCAGGGCTGAAGCGGCCACAAGTAAACAATGATCAATCATGACATAGAGCATAGCCCACAAACAATAACAAACAATATCAAGCAAAAATTAACGAGATAACCATGGTTTTATAGAGTCCCGCAAGGTAAATGATACACATGAAGCACCTGTTAAAACCCATTAACATGCTATAAATATAAGTAGTATGTCAAATCATGTATATATCAATGAAAACTAATGGTGAAAAAAATTCATAAGTATTGTGACAATAGAACATGTGAGTGTGTAGTATGAGAGTAGTAAAGGTAGATGCCCCCATGAGCCTTGCTCGGATTTGGTAAAGAGATGTGACAAGCATCATGAATCGTGTAATAATATGTAAAAGGTCACGCATTCACCTCCAAATACCCCGTGAATGCACATGTGTGTATAGAAAAATGTAATGACATACTAAGTATCCAACTAGCATAGGAAACAAAGCATAACATGAAAATAGTATTAACTAACAAGAGTAAGTACAACCAAGATGTGCAACCGTGTGTGTACATATGATTGTGTGCTTCTATATGCATTATGTGCTAGATGGGAGGGGACACGTTTCCCCAACATATGTGTGTGAGATGAAGTTAATATAGGAATTATCCTCAATAATCAAGTATGAACCATATACCAAGAGTGTGTCATCAAGTAATGATGGTAAAGTATGTTTACTAGAGATGTGGTGATGCTCAAAAAGATAGACATGAAGCACGAGTGTGATTAGCTAGGATGTGATAAGTGAGGTTCATGGAGGAATTTCACCCTCAACAGTCTAAGCATGAACCATAGAACAAGAGTGCGTCATTGGGTAATGATGGTAAAGTATGTTTACCAGAGATGTGGTGATGCTTAGAAAGATAGACATAAAGCATGGAGTGTGAGGTGATAGGATGTGACAAGTGAGGTTCATGGAGGAATTACACTCTCAACATTCAAGCATGAACCATAGAATAAGAGTTCGTCATCGGGTAATGAGTGTATTGTATGTGTTGTGAGAGTAGATGCTAGTAAAGATTTATCATGAAGCACAAAGTGTGAAGTGTAGTAGATAAGCTATGAGTAGATGATAGAGAAATAAAATGGTGATGGAGGGGGAAGAAAGTATGATACCCCCAAGAGTGCAAGTGATGGAAGGCTATTCGATGATGGCGAAGAGTGAGGGATCCTTAGTTGGTGTCTAAGAAAGAGAAGGCATGTGACCATGGTCTAGGACTGGTGGTGTAGGAGAATATCTATGTGTATGTGAGGGAGACTGATGTGGTAAAGGAGGTGGAGAAAACCTATAGGAAGGGGCTTCTTGAGTAGGGGACTTGGGTGGTGGTGTGAACTCATGGACTGATGACGATGAAAGGGTCATGAGTAGGTCGTGTATGAATGGGAGAGCTATGTGTAAAGATAGATTGAGACTTGAGAGGTGCAGGAGGCATATACGTCATGATTGGTGCTAAAATAGAGGAAACAATGGGCTGAGGTAATGGTGTATGTGGTAGAATACCTTTGATGGTGATAAATTGCTTATTGTGAATGAAATTAAGACATAAGTGGAGCATGGAAGGGATATCCTGGGTAGCCCGGAGCCAAGGGAGACCAAAGACCATGTCACAGCCCTTGATTTTAGATGTAACAAGGAATGGTGTAGGTATGGTAAGGGACCCAATAATAATGGGAAGGATGACACGTCCATAAGAATTAGGAATTGGAAATGTGATTTGAGAAGTTGGAAATTTGATAGCTAATAGGAGTGCCATGAAGCATGCATTGAAAGGGTCGAGGGATGGACCATAGTATTGTTGACTATGTAAGTACCAATAGAAGCATTAATATGCAACAAATCAAAGGAAAATGTATCATGGTAATCATGATCCGAGAATGTAATAACTGGTGGTGGCATGTCAATAGTAGCAATGAGGAAATCAAGTGGCCCTGATGAGGGAGGAGACACAACATGATATGTATGATTAGTAGATGAATCAGTAGCTAGATTGTCATGTTTTGGTAATGGGTCATTAAAGATTTTAAGCTTTTAATTATCATTGATCGGTTTAAAATTATAGGGATCTGGGAGATCAATTGCATTGTTATCGATAAGATATTGAATGATATGTCTGAGCTTAAAAAAATGATCAGTAGAGTGGCCATTGCATTGGTGGTAATCACAGTGTGTACATTTTCATCATAGTTATGGCCACATGGGTGAGAAGGATCTAGATTGAGTGGTGGAGGGAGAGTAATCAGATTACTTTCAATGAGTTGTGGTAATAGGAACCGAGGTGCGTAGGTTAGCTTAGTAAAGATGTACCTTGTGGGTTACAATTGAACCTTGGTTGGTAGAGAAACAATGTTGACATTAGCTTTACCATCAGTAGGCTTAGGAGATGGTTTGAATACGGATTTATCTTGAAACTGGTGGAAGATGAGGAGGAAGAAGTATCATAATACTTCAATTTTCCCATAGATAGTAGTTTGATTTCACACACTTTGATTGTATGGCATGATTAGTCAAAAGAAGGAGAGGTCTAAAAATGACACTCTCTTGGAGAGGAGGTAAAGGAATTTGAATGAATAGATCTTGTAATTTTGAATAAGTGAGGACATTGGTCATTTTGACAAGGTTGTTCTTATAGCATAAGACATAGTCTCGCAAGATGTTCATTGGATCCTTATTTGATTTTAGCTAATCGTGCATAGTGTCGATGTTTATAGAAAAATGAGAAAGGAATGCATTAGCTAGATTTGTAAAAGAGGTTACCGAATGGATAGGTAGATCATAGGACCAATGAATAACATATTCATTTAAGCTTCGAGGAAACAATTAAGCTAACATTGTAAGGTCATCGCATAGATAGTCAGACATGCGATATAGAAGGATCAAAGGTGATCCTAAGGGTCATCATGGCCATTGAAGGTGGGAAGCTTAGGTGCAATGAAGTTAGGAGGTATTGTATAAGAGGAGATGATAAGTATGAAAGGGATATGAAGGAGGAGTGAGGAATATAGAGATGGAGAGAAGGATGAAGAAGCTTGGTGTAATTGGTGAATTTACATTTGCAAGTCACGGTATAATGAGGATAGGTCATGGGTACCCAAAGAGGAGGCATGTCATGTATGAGAAGTAATAGGGAGGGTAAAGTGATTGGTAGGAGTAGGCATAGAAACGGGAACAATAGATGTAGGTGGAAGATCGGTGGTGGAATGAGGAGGAAGTTTCACAATAGGAAGAGAAGTATCATTAGAGACTAGAGGGTTGAGCTCAAGAAACCGCATGGCTTCTTCATGAGAAACAACTATAAGATATCTATTTCTTGAGGAATTCAACAATATGATCATGGAGATCATGAAGATCTTCATCGGTAAAGGGTTCATAAGTCTCAACCATTGAAACAAGGTAGGGTTCGAGCGTATGGGTTCACCAAATGATTTAATCTAAATGTAATTAAACCTTTATTTTAGAGTAATGTATTGTAATTAATGATATATAGGTAATAAACTACAGTAGTGTCCATGTAATAAGCATGCAACATTGTAAAACCCTAAGAAAATGAGAGAGGAAGATGATTTGGCTGATTTTGTGCAATCCGGGAGTGATCAGGATTGAGTAATCACTGGAACAGACTTACAATAGTGTCGTCAAGGATCAATAAGGGTTCTGGAACTCATAAGTGTACAGATATAAGCACCCACGGGAGGACATGAGTGTACATTTGCTAATGACTGATCTCAATGCTTGTGTCTCGCTAGATGTTTAGGTTTTGGTATTTTATAGACTATAGGAGCTTCATTATTGATCTTATTTTGTCACTCTAGTTTCACTATAATGTTGTCGGTCTTACCTATAACTTATGAAGCAAATTTTGACTCGCACATGTCCATAAACCGCATCAAATCTAATAAAAATATGTAGAATCAGCGGTAACCCAAAGAGTTAACTTATAACCGAAGCGTTGCACTACATCTCATACTCCATGTAGTTCTTTGTTCTTGTGTGTGTATGATGTCGTAGGTTTCCCTTGTGCAAGTAAGTTGCATGATGATGATAAGGCTAGATGTAGATTGTACCAAGTATGCAAGATGTGTGTGATGAAATAGAATGAACTCCTCCTATGCTATGTATGTAGAATAATGTAGCCCTTGTCCCTTGTATGGATGTGCTATATGTATGCCTTGTAGTGCTCTTGTGCCTTTGATGCAAGCTTAGGTGATGATAAATAATGCTTATGATTCTTAGCCCCTTATTTAAGAGTAATAACTAAGTATATATATGATTCCCTTGTTTGAATTTCATAATTGACAACTGAAAGGCTGACCCAAATTATTAAAAGGTGACCAAAAGGTGAAAAGGACCCAAAAGAGTAAGAAGAAGATAAAGAAAGTCAAGAGCACCCGTAAGGGACGGGAACACATGTGTGCTTTGGTCTTATCTCGGGTGCTAGTGTTCGAGGTCATCAAAATATAAATCAGCTAAGTTCGACAAAGATGGAAGGTGTGTAATGCTAATAAAGTGCAAGACATAAAGCAATCAAAGATCCAAAAGGATTTTTAAACCACTAGTTGATAGTGCCAAAAGGAGAGGGCCACTATTTAATGGAAGTGTTATTGGAACCAAAGAGTAATGATAGTTACTTGAAAGGAGAATACCTTGTGGAAATGGAACTACAAGAATGGGAGCATACATCCCGCATGCACCCATTTAGAAATGCATCGATTGATGAACAAGACATGTTATGACTCAAAGACTTTGACAGAGAGTCATGATTGGTCTAAGCATGGTGTTCTATTTTATTTGCAAAGTACAACACCTAAATTCATAAATCAAACCCGTATCCAAAATTAAGTTCCAACTATTGCTTCATCTAACTAGCAAGATCACTTGCTTCTATCTTCAAAAAAAACCTTGCCTACGTAATTGGTGTTGGGCATGATGACAATAAAGAACAACTTACACCCCTAAATATAATTTTTCAAGGTACAACTGGTACAATAAATTCCTAATTGATCAATTGTATAAAAAGTGCATTAAAAAAATGAAAGGGTAGAAGGAAGTCACACATTATCCTACTCGATCCAATAGATATTATTAAATTCAACATAAATTCATCTACTTTACATTGTGGGCTTCAAATACCCATTCAGGTAATGAAGGCTCTTGAAGGACAAGCACTAACAGCTTTCCAAGATCATATTAAGGATATTAAACAAGTTCTCATAAATGAAATGAGCTTTGTAGGCGTGAACATTTTGAGCAATATAAACTACAAGTTGCATGAGACATTCCCTTACCATAAAAAACCATAATTTTGGTGGTCGGTTAATGACATACCACTACATGTAGGGAAGTCATTTGGTCACACACTTTGGCACACATTTGACATAGTCAATACCTTGAATACAATTTTTATCAACAAGGTTGTAACCCACAACAACTAAAATTATGACATTTATTAACTAACATTGAAAATGCACACCGAACAATATCGGATTAGAACCTTCTCATGTCATATAGAGACTATTTCATGTATGCATTAGAACAACCAAACTTTACAAGAGTAAAGCATCTTCACACAAAAAAGGAATTAGCAAGCTCACAGAATAAGCAAATTCTAAAATCGTGGTACATTTTAGTTGCAATAAGAAAAGAAAACCACAACAAACATGGAGTGATATCAAACCTCAATGACACTCAATTGGAGCATTTTATGCTCTTTTCAAAGGAAAGAGGTTATGTTTATATCTAATTTATGGGTCAACTCTAATTTAGTCAATGAGTCACTCGATCAAGTTGTGGAGCTTTTCGATGTTTCAGAATCGCAACCCCTAAATTATCATCCTTTGTTGTTGTTGAATTCAAAAAATACCACAATCCGCTATAGGAAATCCTCTACCCAACATGTTTTCCACTCCCTCATGTTACTATAGACATTGCTTTTTCACCCTAGGTCGTCCTAGACATATTAATTACATTATAGATATTTACACTATTATTATCCTAATTTCATAACCTAGTCTATAAATTCCATAAATCCCCAATTACCCACATAAAATCCCATTTATCCTTCCTAACCTCTTAAAAAAACCTAACCTAATTTACCCCAACCATCATAACCTCCTAACCTCTTCCTACCCAGATCCTTAACTCCCCACCATTCTTGAGCCAACTCCAACCCTCGGATGACAAGTGGTTTCAACCATTTATTATCCTCCATTGTTTGTTTCTTAAAAATCTTGACCCAATCGATCGATGATCTATGATCGGTCCAAGTCGATCTATTTAGTCACCATCCTTCCTCATTCCTCAATTAGATTGGATTCACTCTAGACAAATTATTGAAATGTTGAGACCCTATCTCGTATCATGATAATCCTGACAAAGTGGGAAGGACCATTTATAGCTTGCTTCCACCAATTGGGAGTCCCTCTCAAGCATCATGTCTGCCATTAGGAGCTATTTCATCTACATTACCAATCAACAAGGTATAGTGCTCTGAGTTGTGTTGTTTTAGTCCTAGCTATATTAGCTACACTTTGTACACGCTCATCCTCGCACACTCATATAGGCATTCTCTAGTTCATCATTCATTCAAAATTTATCCAACCTCTTATAAAATCATTCAATTTACCAGGGATTTTCATCAATCCCCAATTACCATCGATTTACCCAATCATCGTCGATCGGACCCACAATCCCTTCACATTTAATTTAGCCCTTTATACATATTATATTCTTTTTTTCACATCCATCCCATCTCTACGCAGCCCTTGTGCCTCACCTTTGCTTTTCCAAAGTCCCAATTGCATTATAAGAAACAACTTGTTTTACCATATTTTTGCAAAACATTACATTTTTCCCCGAATCGGTGCCCATCCTATCCTTTTGCCTTATATTACTATCTTTATCAATTTTATCATCTGATTTTGCTAACAATCTATTTCACAAAGATGTTTTTCTTTAGATGAATATTACAAGACAAGTACACCCCATAACAAACATCCACAAACTTCCTATCATCCCATAGCCTTTATTTTAAGAAATACGACATATCCCATGAGCTCAGTCTTTATTCCATTGCATTGACCTCGAAACATTGGCGATATTGGAGATCAACTAGAAATCATTAGGGAGGAAAGTGACACATTTGACCAAGCTTGGGAAAATTACTTTAAAGACTTGTGGTGTTTTATGGCCCTTTCCTGGGAAATTTATTACCATCATTCGTACATCCAGAGTCTATGAAAGAATAAACTAACTTATCTCTACATCATTGTTTATCTAAGTAAAAATCATATATTTCTTTATTTTATCCATTATTTCCTTCAACATTCTTTATCTTCTTGAGTATTGAAGGTGGGTTGACATCCTTACAAGGAATTCCATTGATTTTATGGGACTTTCCATTTCATGCAATCCACCATTTTTTATCTAACTCCTTCTTTTCTGAGCATATTTAGTGTGTAGGTGATTCATCCCGTTGAAAGAGGAATGTTGTGTGCCCATCTAGAACCAACTTCATAATCGTCTAGTGTAAAGGTAACATAAACACTTTCTTTTTCGAAGTTACTTATTTCTTAGCATACTTTTCATTAACTTAAAATGGGAGCGGGAAATTCGTAAACATTCTAACACACCCAGTGGGACCTTGTCCCTTTGGTGAGTTATTTTTTTTAAGTTGAATTATATTTTCTTGTCTTTATTTCTTTCGCAAATCATTAATCCTACAACTTGGTGATCTTTGCTCACTTTCTTTGAAGTATGGAAAATCAAGGAAAAAGAAAAATGAATCCAGGTATTCTTATTTTTGTCTCATTTTCCTCCTTTTATTTCCTTCCTAGATCTTGCATGTTTGTTCTCATCAAAATAAATATTTCGTTTTGGGCTTAAAATGAACTTTCATTTCTCATATTTTCTTGATCACATAGTCTAAGTAGGGATTAATCATTTCATTCACACTATTTCCCCACACACATGACCAAAATCATATTACATAATTAAACATCTCAAACACTTCCTTCCTAGGTCTACCTACTTGGATTTCATCACCAAGAGGGAATCGACTTGTGTTTTGGCTAAGTATAAACAAATGGTGGATGGTATATCGGCTAAACACTAACACCCTTATCGCTACTAGGAGACCATGAAGTGAGGGGTAGGCCCCAATATTACACCTTGCACTAATACCGACATATATATGGGCCTCACATACCTTCAAGTATATCGAGGACTCCACCATAAACATTACCTAAAACCATCCTTAGTGAACCTTTTGGCCACCTTATCTTGGCATTCACCTAGGTCAGTTAGCCCCAAGGATAGGTCTCGAATGAGGTTTACCTCATTATAAAGGGACTTTTTCAAGATAAGGTAATCCTTCTTGAGTAGGGTTCCCTTTCAACCACTTCTTCCTCACACTTAATTCTAAACAAGATAATTAAAACTCTTCACCGCATATATTTCTTATTGCATAAGTAGTCTCCTTAGGGTTGTTTTTATCGGTTCATTCCCATTTTTACTCAAAAATCCAAATAAAATGGCTCAATCCACCACATCAAATGAAGTCTCCACTTAGAACAATCCTCTAGTCCAAGCACCAGAACTTCCCAATATTGCTTTGTTCCCTTAGTACCACCATCTCTAGTCTCCTCCTCTACCATCTCTAAAATCCTCTCTTAACCCTAATAAATCTCACAATCCACCATACAAAGTTCCCACCCCCTTTAGTATCATCAACCCATCGAATCTAGACCAACTTCACCTAGTTCTGTTACATCTCTAGGGGCATCCAAACCACCTCTTGTCCCCGAGGATGCTCCTACCTTCTAAGAGCTCCTTGATTCCAATATGATTTCCCTCATGATTATTTGGTTTGAAAATTTACAAACATCCCCGCTAAGGGACCTACCATCCACCAACTCTATAAGTACCCTCCATCCAAAATACTCAAAGACTCTCACTTCTCAACTTTCTAGTTTCTTTTCTCCCACAGCCTTGAAGAAGATAACAAATATGCAAAGTGAGCACATTCCACCTAATCTCTCTTTCTACCCCATACTCCACCTCAAATAAAATTGGTAGTACTTGTACCTTCTAATCTACCTCTTATCAACCTTTTTGTTGCTACACCCACTCCAACGACATCCATGTCCATCCTACCTACCGCAAATGTACCTTCTCCCATAACATAAGAACATTCCTCCCCCAACATCAGCAAAATATCAACATACCTCCTCCTCCACCTAATCATCACATTCAACTTTAGTGTCTTTTCTTGGTACCCTAGACATTTTCTAACGTGTTCATCCACCACCTCCTCCTTCGAATCTAACATAGACTAACAAAAATCTCTTCATAGCATTTTCCAACATATGTTCCCCCATGCTCCTCCTCAAACCTCACAAACATATACACATATCCCTACCTATCAAACACATACTCAGTTGGTCCTCTCATCCAACATCAACACATCCAACATCCTCAAACTTTTACCTACATCCCCATACAACAACATACTTCACAACTAATACCTTCTCAAACTTCCACCTATATCCCTTCATATCAACCTCCACCTCAGAATCCTAACTATGTACCTCCACATCAACTCTATTCACATCAGAATCCTCCTACCCCACACTATCATCAACCACATCAACTAAATCCTTACACACGCACAAGTTGATCCCTTCACATCCGATCCTCAAAACGATCCCATGCAACATTAATGAGTAGAATGGAAAACCTAGAATCCTCTACCATGGGACCTAAAACATATTCACCTACAAAAAATATGTAACAAACCTATCAATCCATTCATACCTATCAAACCATATCCTCCACATTGGGAATTACCTAAATTCACCAAGTTCCATAACAAAGAAGATCCAAAACAACATCTAAGAGCTTTTAGACACTTTTTTTATCTCATTTCTCATCACTAAGACCTTATCTTAGGAACCTTCCCATGTCATTGCAAGGACCTGCCTTTGACTTGTATATAAATTCCTCAATAATTCCTTATTTTCTTTCACTCAATTAGCCTAGTTATTTATATCGAGCACTTCTCCATCAACATCAATCATAAAATAACCATCACCAACCTCTACACCATTAAACAATTAAAGATGAGTCCATTGCGGACTTTGTCACTAGATGGCAAGGCATCATTAATCAATTATCCTTCTCTTTTCCTCAGACCGAGCTCATTGAGTTATTCTCTCGGTCTTGTGCTAAACACATCTCATCCACTCTTCAGATTCAATCATTCCAAACCTTTGATGAAGCCTTTACCATGACCCAGAAGCTAGAAATCCAAGCCCTTGAAGAAGGTAAGGTCAAACTCCATTCCAAAAATCCCAAGCCCAAGTTTTTAAAAAAATTCTCTAACAATGAAAAATCTAAAGGCTTGAAAATCCTATTATGGTGAAAACCACTTCTCAAAATACCTCTCACACTAAAAATACATAGAGGCATCATGAACCCCTCGCACCTACACTCCTCTAGGGGAAGTCTTATAGTTTCATCTTTGAAAGCTTATGGTAGTCCACTTGATATAACATTTCCTCTAATTTGACTTGTCGATGAGTCTCACCCTAAACCTACATGGTACCAAGAAAATGACTATTACAAATATCACCAAGTTCATGGCCATGGCATTGAATGATGTTGTACCTTTAAGGATTTGGTTCAAAACTCATTGAATGGGGTGATTTACAATTTGATAATCCGAATGCACCCCCAATCAAGCCTTGGAAATTTTAAAGTAACCATTCCCTAATTATGCTCCAAATAATCAAAATAATCCACTTGGATATCAAGCCCTCACGGCCCATGTTATTAATGTTATTAATCATACCTCATCACCTTCAATATCCACTTACACATTTTAAAAACTAATCGAAGCCAACGAACCTCTTTGATCTTCTCACTGGTGACATCTCATGATTACCCTCATCCCCAGTAGTCATATCCACAAAAACTCACTCCTCTAAATTACCCGACATCATCATGTGGGATTCACTGAAACAAAAACTCACTATGGAAATAGTAACAATTCCTACCAAAGGTAAAATTTCACAGCAAACAATAAAGAACCTTGGTAGTTCTTTTCCAAAATTGGTTACACCGTCCAACAAGAAACCCGAACTTCCACAAAATAAACCCAGTATTACCTAAGAATTAACTACAAAATTTTCATTTTGGGGACCACAACCTTCTATCCTAGGACCTCATCCCTCATCCAAGCTTTTTGTTTCCTTCACGAGTCCAAACTTGTTCTAAGACTATAATAAAACCCAAAAACAAGAAAGCACATCTCTTTCCTCTCCGCCTTCAAAAATATAACAAGGCTAATATTCTTACGTCTTCACCTCCATAAGCCCTCATGGGGTTCTACACATCCATCCTCAATTAACTCATACAAACATATGTTATCACCTTACCCCTATCAAACCTTTCGACCCATGTGGATGGAAACTCATGTGGTATGATTACGATGTATCTATGCTTACCACCATCGTATGCATGACATGATACGAAGCATTGTAAATCTATTCAAATAATCATCAATAACTCACACAAGAAGGTGATCTCCTCACAAAAGAAGATCACCCCACCCGTTCCACTAGCCAAAAGAAATTGAAACTCAAGAACTAAGTCAAGCCTACGATTTCCAAAACTCACAAATATGATCCCCATACCCCCTCTTCGGACATTATTCTACAATCATATTCTCCCCCTCTAAAGAATGCCCAATCTTCCAAATTGATGTTATTCGCATCACTACAAGAACTCACTTGATGTGACCCTAAAACATAGAATCAAGAAAATCTAAGGTCACCATTTCCATCACCCCTTCTGAGGCCATCCCTTCATCTTTTTTAAACCAAGGTTTCTATCCTTGTATGTCCTCGAGCTCAAGTACCTATCACGGTAGAAGAAAACATCTTAAAACAATTACATCAAGCACCCATCAAAATGTCTCTTTATGAGCTCATTCAAAACTCCCCTTCATCATCGACATGCTCTCATGGAAACCCTATGGCATATTTTCATCACATCGATAGATGAACCACAACCATTTTCTATGCTTGTGGGATCTCTTAAAGCTTCCAGCTACCATCTCTTTTGACTTCCAAATCCCCTCTATTCTACCAAAATATCATGATCTCCCCTTTTCATCACTATTCATGTCAACGATACTACAATCAAAAGAGAAATGATTGATAATGGGGTCAGCATTAACATCATTTCATCACATACCTTCAAACAACTCAAACTTCTTGATAACATCATCGCTCAATCACCACCACATTTTTACATGCCTTCAATGACACTATGGCCCCAACCTTGGGCACATTCATCCTACCCATCCAAGTATGTGAAAAAATTATCCATGGACTTTTCAAAATTGTAGAAGGGGAATTCCAATACAACATCCTACTGGGACACCCATGGATCTGTGCTATGCATTTTGTTACTTCCACTCTCCATCACTACTTAAAATATGAATATGAAGGGAAATTTCATACACTTCCCGCCAATCCTTTTCCTTTCAAAGCATGTCATATGACCTACTGACTAATGATTTGTTCATTCCTAAAGAAAACTATATCTCTTTTGAGGAGGCCTCTACTAGAACCTTCATTTTTGCATCCAAGTTACCTAGCAAAAACCTTTGAAGGCATGATGCAACATCTTTCATTGGGGGAGTATCAACTCTTGGACCTTAACATCCTTCCCACATAAAATACATTCAAGAGACCCAAAAAAACCTATGTATGAACCAAATGTCAAAGATATCACCTCCTTTTGTCCTCCCTATCTGAATACCAACCTCGTTTACGAAGGCATAAATCATCCTTCCTCACACCGCTACAATCAATATTGTGCCAAAACCATTAAAATCCAAATTCTCATTCTTATATAATCAAACATTTGCCTAAACCTATCTCAATAGTTACACATGGAAAGGTTTTGGTTTAGGACATTATGAACAAGGCATACATGACTTGTTATTTGACTAATCTCGGAAGCCTCGTGAGAAATTTGGACTAGGCTTCAAGAAGCCTTCCTCAAACACTTCCACAACCACCACACCTAAATTTGTAGCAGAAGTAGATCCATCCCCTTCATCCCCACCAAATGATTCTATAGATATAGACAACACCATATCCATCCCCCTAATATTTTGTTAATCACTATGATCACCTTAGAACCACTAACTTGTCATGATAATGTGAGACTAAGAATCTTTTTCTACAACTACCCAAAATGGCAAAGGAAGACTCCCTATCATCAACATTTTTAATTTCATGATGAAAAATCCATCCTATCCTATATGGGGGAGGACCATTATCTTTAAAAGACTCTACCACCTAACACATCTACACTCCTTAATGAATCCACTATCGACATTAACATAGGGACTTCATAAGAACCTCACATAGTCAAATTTGTCCAGTCTTTAGATTTGAAAGAACTAAAAGACCTCACCACCTTTCTTTCCAATCACAGTCAATCATTTGCATGGTCATACAAAGACATATCGGTATTGACACTAACATCATTGTACACAACATTGTAACAATCCCTAACACCAAGCCACAACAAAAGTTGTGTAGGATGCATCCTCACATAGCCCTACTCATCAAAGAAGAGTTATAACATCTTCTCTCTGATAATTTCATCTTACCCATTGACTATCCATAAGGGTGTCTAATATTGTACACGTAACCAAAGCCACTGGAAAGTTACGCATCTACACGGACTTTTGAGATCTCAATCTCTTGTCCAAAGATGACTTCCCCTTCCTAACATCGCTCAACTTGCTAACCTCATGACATGCCATGAGATGTTATCTCTTATGGATGGATTTTCTGGGTATAATTAGATCCTCATCACACCAAATTTCCAACAATACATCTTTCATCACTCCTTGGGATACATTCTGCTACCGAGTCATGCCCTTTGGTCTAAAGAACACAAGGGCCACTTATCAATGCATCATGACTTATATATTTCATGACCTCATCCATAAAACTATAGATGACTTGGTGGATGATCTCTTAGATAAATCAAAGCATTGAGGGGATCATCTCATCATCATCGACATCATCTTTTCCCACCTTATTCAATAATTCCTCCGCCTTAACCCAACTAAATGCATATTCGGCGTTCTCACGAGAAAGCTTTTAGGGTTCATCTTATCTATTAGGGGCATTGAAGTAGACCCTTCTAAAATCAAATCCATCATTGAGATGTTCCATCCTTCCAATAAAAAAATTCATAGTCTACAAGGTAGAATCCAATCATCTGTCACTTTATTTCTCATCTTTCATACCATTGTCAACCTTTTCATCATCTCCTCTGAAAGGATGTCCATTTCAAGTGGGATGACAATTGTCAAAAGGCCTTGAAGAGATCAAACAATACCTTCTATCACCACCTATTCTCACACCTCCACGTGAGGGGGAGTCGTTTCACCTATATATCTATCACGGACCATGCCTTGGTCATCATGTTATCACATCGAGATGAGCATGGTAAAGAGAAGATCGTCTATTACGTAAAACACACTCTTCACGACTATGAAACTCATTACACCAAGAAGAAAAGTTATGTTATTCTCTATACTTCATGTGATTTTAAGATGTATCACTATATCCTTAATCATAAGACCTATTTCGTCACCACTTCAATCCTCTCAAAGCTATGCATTCTAAACCATATCACAATGATCACATCACCCGATGGCTCATGTTTATGATTGAATTTAACCTAGAATTCATGTCACAAAAATCTATCAAGGGGCAAGCCATCATCGATCAACTCACAAAATCTCCCCTTCTTAACAATAAACCACCTCATGAACAATTTCCCGACAAATCTATCAACACTCTCGATCAAGAATACACTCCCCTCAAAATGAAACTCTTTTTCAACCATTCTAAGTGCCGATAAGGGGAGGTGTCAGTATAATCATCATACCTCCTTGGGGACTCTCATTCCTCTATCCTTAAAACTAAATTTTGGGGGACTTTCATATGGTTGAGTATGAATCCCTCATTATGGGTCTCCAAACTACTATCATTCTTGGTGTTCAAATCCTTGACATCTATGGGGACTCCCAACTTATCATCAATCAAATCAAAGGAACCTATCAATGTAAGAATGAAATTTTACAAAAATACAAAAATGATGTTGACTTCCTCTTATAAGCCTTCAATCAATATACAATCCAAACAGTTCCCTTCTCGTCCAAAAAATTTGCAGATACCATGGCTTATCTTGCATCACTCATACCCTTATCAATTGAAGATTCCAAATTGTTCATTTTTGTACATAGACTCGATCAACCATCTCATACCAATGAACTCCCCTCTGTTAATCTTGTTAAAGACAATCAATCAAATCTTTGGTACACTTAATTTTATGACTATCTTTCTCAGTCTAAAATCTCCTCCATTCTATCTAAGAACAAGAGGGATATCCTTTCTACAACGCGCTAACCGCTATGTCATCCTAGGCAACATTCTTTACTGAGACGAGGGTTTGATGACCTTCTACATCAATGCCTCAAATGTCATGAATCCAAAAATCTATCCAAGTAGTCCATGATGGCATATAAGGTGGATACTTCAATGGTTTGGTTCTTGTCAAACGCCTCCTACGGATGGGATAGTATTGGCCTACCCTTAATGCTACGCCCTTAACCTATTACTTGTATTAGGATATGAGTAGCCGACTTGTGGCTTACCATATCATTTTATCATATCATTTATACTTTCTCATGCTTAATAGGTCAGCCTTGGTGATGGCCATAGCATATGAATAGTATATATAGGGGATTATAGATAGTATTTCATTATCATTTGAGCATTTGAGTCTTATTATATGGTTTGGAGGTTGCCCCCTCGAAGTGGCGAAGCTATTATAATTGCATATTGAGATCATTATTCTGAAATATTGTGTTATTTGGTGTTCTATTGTTTCTCTTAATCTGAATTATACAAGTAATTTCATTACAAGTGGTATCAGAGCTGCGATCTAGGCCAAAATTAGGGAAAAACTCTAATTTTTTGTTTCCACCACATATTCTTAACCAGAGCGAATTGGTGGGAGATATTTTTACCAAAGTTGCAAAACATTTCAAGTAAGGTTCCCTAAAATTTCAGAATTTTTGATTTATTTTGAAAAATTTATTACAAATTTAGGGTTTTTCATAAAATCACTCCCTAGGGTGCAAATGTGGAAAATTTTCAAGTTATTTACATTTTCAGAAATCTCTCAAAAAAATAGTATTAGTATATTCTATGTATTTTTTCCTGTTTGGCCGAAATTGTATCAAAACCCTAAACCCTAAGGTTTGACATCATGGCGGGGCCTTCCACAAGAGCAAAAAAGAATCCAGTTACTCTAGGTAAAACCCCAGATAAAGATGGGGTAGTGATTGAAGAGATGGATTCATAAGGGGTAAATACAAATTCCTCATCACTAGGGTTTACCTTAGTTTATCATAAGGTGAGCCAACTTGAGTATGAGTTGCGAAATGTACAATCTGAGATGGCCTCTAAAGGAGACATAGCCCAAATCAATCATCGGTTGGATGATATCATGCAACATGTAAAGGGTAACCAGTATGGCCCAAATCGCTCATATCAACCAAGGATGACCTTCAGTTCAAAATCATGGAAAAACTAACCATATTGAATCACTTTTCCAATCCAATCAGAATCAAACTTATTCGCAACAACGAACATGATGTTGAAAGTGGATATGTGCAAATTTGATGGTAAGGATCCCTGAATTGGATAAATCAAATGGAGAAATTTTTGAGTTACATCAAACACCATCAGGAAAAAATGTGACATTGGCATCCCTATATCTTAAACCCAACCAATTTGTTTGGTATCGATGGTTATGTGCTCAGAGGCAGAAGAATGGTCTAGGTGTCACTTGGACAGTTTTTACCGAGGAGTTACAATTGCACTATAGTTCCAGTGTTTCAGAAGAACTAATTTAGTCAATTAGAAAAGTTATGGCAAAAACAGGATCAGTCAAATATTATGTGCATCAATTCCAAAACCTATCCTTAAGGGTGGAGAATATTCCAAAAGAGAATCTGAATGACATGTTTCTTGGGGGTCTTAAGGACCACATCCAGCATGAGATACGTATGTTTAATCCAATCAAGCTTTCTGATTCTATTATCATGGCACGCGTCGTGCAAAGGAAAAATTTCTTTGTAGTAGGAGGCATCCTTTCATTAACACTAGAGACCATAGTATCTCTTCCCCTTCATTTGCTAGGCCAATTAGACTGACTCCACAACAAATGGAAGAAAAGAGAGAAAAAGGATTATGTTTTAATTGTAATAGCAAATATGGACCGGGACATAAATGTGCTTTGAGAAGAAGTTTGTTCTATATTGACGAGGTAATGAGGATTATGAGGAAGCTGAAATTATAGGAGAGGCCGAGAGGAACCAAAAGAGAAGATGAAGTAGAGGATCACCAACCTACAATTTCTTGCCATACATTGTCAAGTATTAGTACTCCTCAAACACTCAAGGTTATTGGCTATCTCAAAAAAAAAAAATTGAAGGTGATGGTGTTGATTGACTTGGGGAGTACTCATAACTTCATAAATAGCAAGGTAGCTGCCCACCTCAATTGTTTTATTTACCCACTCCGAAATGCAAGTTATGATTGCGGATGGTGGGACAAATAAGTGCACATGAAAATTCCATAGTATCAAGATTTCCATAGGAGAATACATGTTAGACTCGCCCATGTTTGCTATTTCTATGGGAGGGGCAGATATTGTTTTGGGTGTCCAATGGCCAACCTTAGGTACTATAAAGATGAATTTCCAAGAATTTTTCATGTGATTTCATTCAGATGGAAGGACAATACAATTGAATGGGATGGTAGCTAAGTCTCCACAAATTATTAGCACTCATCAAATGTAGAAGGTTCTCAAAAAGGAGTGGATGGCTTTATAGCAAAGCTATTTTCCATAGAAGAACAAAATACAAAGTCTTCAATGTTACCCGATCTTCAGAAGATTGTGGATGCTCTCTCATCTATTTTTGATGCAATTCCAAATGGACTACCACCAATTAGGGATCATGATCATGCCATTCAGTTGATTCCAGGAGCCAAACACCTAACATCAAACCATATAGATACCCATATTCCTAGAAAAGTGAGATCGAGAAAATGGTGGAGGAAATGTTGAAGGCAGGTATCATCAGGCATAGCCAGAGTGCATATTCTTCACCAGTGGTCATGGTACGTAAGAAGGATGAAACATGGAGGATGTGTCCAGATTACCGAGAACTCAACAAGTACACCATCAAAGATAAGTTTCCTATTCCAATAATTGATGATTTACTTGATGAATTACATGGTGTTGTTTATTTCACAAAATTAGATCTTCGTTCAGGGTACCATCAAATTAGGATAAAAGAGGAAGATGTTCATAAAATGGCTTTCAGGACTCATGAGGGCCATTATGAGTTTTTGGTAATGCCTTTTGGTCTTACAAATGCGCCTCAACCTTTCAAAGCTTGATGAACACTATTTTTAGGTTGTTTTTAAGGAAATTTGTATTAGTTTTCTTTGATGACATATTGATTTATAGTAAGACATGGGAAGAACACTTACAACATGTAAATAAAGTGTTGGAAGTTTTGGAGAAACATACTCTATATGCAAAGCCATCCAAATGTTCTTTTGGTGTACAAGAGGTAGAGTACTTGGGTCATATTGTATCCCATGAAGGCGTCAAAGTTGATCCTCAGAAGATCAAAGCTATGGTGGAATGGCCAAGGCCCAAAAATCTCAAAAATCTTCGTGGGTTCCTAGGACTAACAGGGTACTACAGAAGATTTGTGCGGGGATATGGTAGAATAGCAACCCCACTCACTGCATTGCTAAAGAAGGATGCCTTCCATTGGACAGACGTAGCCACTAAATCCTTTGAGTAGCTAAAGGAAGCCATGTGCAGCACCCCAGTTTTGGCTACTCCCAACTTCTCAAAAACCTTCATTGTTGAATGTGATGCTTCAAGATCAGGATTGGGAGTAGTTCTAATGCAGGAAGGAAGACCAATTGCATTTGAGAGTCACCAATTCAAAGGAAAAGATCTACTCAAACATGTCTATGAGAAAGAAATGATGGCTATTCTTCATGTGGTCAAGCAATGGAGGCCCTATCTCATGGGTAGACACTTCAAGGTAAAAATTAATCATGATAGTCTCAAATAATTTTTGGAGCAAAGGTTATCATTTGAGGAACAACAAAAGTGGGTAACAAAAATGTTGGGTTATGATTTTGAAATCATATACAAAAAGGGTAAAGAAAATGTAGTAGTTGATGTGTTGTCCAGAAGGGATACATCCGCAGATGCCTTACTATGTGGAATGTCCATGTTGACGGCCGATTGGGTGGATGAAGCAAGATTGGAATGGAATCAAGATAAGGATACACAATCTCTAATACAGAATATCAAGCAAGGATCTATGACATCTAACAAATTTGAGTGGAAAGGTAATGCCCTATGGTACAAGGATAGGTTATACTTGAGTAAAGATTTTGAGTTGAAGCATAAGATTCTTGCAGAGCTACATGCCTCACCTATTGGAGGACACTCTAGGTTTTTGAAGACATATCATAGAATAAAAAGAGAATTATTTTGGGAAGGACTCAAGGGGATGTACAAAAGTTTGTATCAGAGTGTTTAGTGTGCCAATAGAACAAAGGGGAAACAATTAAGACACCAGGTTTGTTGCAACCCTTACCAATTCCTAGCCAGAGATGGGAGGAGGTCTCCATGGATTTCATCACCGGATTGCCTTGTTCAGAGGGTAAGAATGTTATTTTCATGATTGTGGATAGGCTCACAAAATATGCCCATTTTTTTTCCCTATCACATCCATTTGCAGCTAGTACAGTCATAGCTATTTTTTTGGAGACAGTTCAAAGGCTACATGGAACCCCAAAGATAATTGTAAGTGATCATGATCCTATTTTCACAAGTAATTTTTGGATGGAATTATTTTCATGTTTGGGTACTTAGCTAGCTCACAGTTCATCTTATCATCCTCAAACTGATGGGAAAATAGAAGTGGTCAACAAATGCTTAGAGGGGTATTTACGTTGTTTTGTATCAGATAAGCAGGAAAGGTGGATTAAATGGCTACCACTGGTAGAATGGTGGTATAACACATCTTTTCATACCTCTTCTCAAATGACCCCATTTTTAGCATTATATGGTTACCATCCACCTTCTATCACTTCCTCCTTGAGGGTACAAACTAAGGTCAGAGATGTTGAGGAACACATTCAACATCAACAATAGGTTTTGGCTAGTTTGAAGGAGAATTTAGCATTAGCACAAAATAGGATGAAACAACAAGTAGATCAACACCGTAGTGAAAGACATTTTGAAATTGGTGACTAGGTTTTTGTACGTCTCTAACCTTACAAACAGATGTCCCTAAAGCAATAGAAAAGGAAAACAAACTTGCTCCTAAATATTATGGCCCTTATCAGGTTCTACAGAAAATTGGTAGTGTTGCTTATAAACTAGAGTTGCCTCCATCTTCACACATACACCCAGTATTCCATGTTTCATACCTGAAGAATGTTATTGGAAAGAAATTTGAAGCCTAGACAGAGTTACCAGAACTTGACGAGGAAGGAAGAATCATTTTGGAGCCAGAGAAGATTCTATAAACACGTACTAAGAGGCTAAGAACTAGAGACATTAAGGAATATTTGATCAAGTGGAATAATCTGAGCATAGAGACACCACCGGGAGCATGAAGGTTTTCTGCGCAGAACATCCAGGTTTATTCAATGTTGAGGACAATGTTGGTTTCAAGGGAAGGGTCATGCTACACCCTTAACCTATTGCTTGTATTAGGATATGAGCAATCGACTTGTGGCTTACCATATCATTTTATTATATCGCTTATACTTTCTCATGCTTAATAGGTTGGCCTTGGTGATGGCCATAACATATGAATAGTATATATAGGGGATTATAGGTAGTATTTCATTATCATTTGAGCATTTGAGTCTTATTATATGGTTTGGAGGTTGCCCCCTCAAAGTGGCGAAGCTATTATAATTGCATATTGAGATCATTATTCTGAAATATTGTGTTATTTGGTGTTCTATTGTTGCTCTTAATCTGAATTATACAAGTAATTTCATTACATTTAATCAATATTATTGTGAATACGTCAAGAAATGCATCAAATTCCAACAACACTCCAACCTCACTCACATCCCAAGTCAGGATATATAATCCACCCATGATTTATGGCCTTTTTCATAATGGTGACTTGACCTCATTGGCCTCATCAACCCTCATTCATCGCAATAACATAATTATATCATCACAACAATTGAATACTTCACTAAATGGGTGGAATCCATCCTCCTGATCTCTACTAAATCACATTATTCATCCACTTTGACATCACTCAAAAAATCATCATAGATAATGGCAAGTCCTTTAAAAATAAAAAGTTTCAAAAACTTTGTGACACCTACAACATCAAGCTTAGTTTTTCATCTCTTTATTATCCACACGTAAATGGTCAAGCAAAATCCTCTAACCGAACACTAAACAAGATCCTCATGAAAATTGTTGACCAAGCTAGCAGAAATTGTCATCTCCAAATTTTTTTGCCCTCGGTGCTCTATCGAACTAGTATCCATACTCCTATAGGTGCTACTCCTTTCACTTTAGTTTACGGCTCCAAGTTCGTCCTTCCTCTTGAAGTCAAAATTCCATCCCTCCATGTCTCCTTTATAGATCTCATTTCGAATGAGGATTATCATCAAGAACAATTAGTATTGTAGACACACAATCATGCACTTTGGGTAATTATCTAATCCTTATTACATACTAATATTCGTGTGATTCCTAAGTAAGAAAAGTACTAATTAACCCATGTCTCTAGCCACCATTCTTTGCTTTTTGTTGCTACTTTCTGGTCTTGCACTCTTACCTATTCAATCTACCTTTTTACTCTTCGATATTTGTCATCCTGACACTTAGTGCCTTGCCGTAAACCTAGTTCTATGTGCCCTCATCCCCTCTGGGCACTTCCTATCCCCTTTGTACTTTACTCTCATGTTTTGGGTCCTTTCTAGTTGTTTGAGCATCTTATCTTTTTGGTAGTTGGCATTTTCGGGGTTAATTACGAAATTCAAGTGAAGGAATTATATAAATATAAAGTTATGTGATCATAATAAAGGACCAAACACTAAGCATTAGGTATCACCACCTAAGGTTACATCCATCAAGGCATCTAAGAGCTCCATTGTATCCATATAGCTCCATCACAAGGGAAACAAGGGCTAGTTTTCTACATCACACTTCATAGGAGGGAATTTCATTCTATTCCACAGACACATTTACTACATTCTACATCTAGCTACTTGCTTGTTATCCACTAGTGACCGGTACAAGAGCAACCTAGGGCACAATTTTGCGTACACACACAGACCTACATTGGGTCTAAGATGTAGTGCAATGATCAGTTGTAATTTCACCATTGTGGAAGCTAAGGACCTCGATCCCTCATTTTGTATGTTTCTTTTTTATGATTTGATGTATATTTGAGGGTTTGCAGGTTCTATGTTTCATTGCAAGTTTCCTCGACTCAACAATCATTTTGTGAGTTTGTAATGACAAAAGATGAGCATCATTGAACATCTTACGACCTTGAGAATTCAAGTTTCTGACCATTTCCGTAGATCCAGATGCCTAGAAATAGGCCTAGGGCGCCTATAGGTGCCCATGTCCCTCTCAGGGCCCCACCCACCTCCCTTCTCCAAATCTACATTTTTCTGATCTCTAGTGCAATGGTCAATGCTTTGCATTTCTCTATTATCCAACTCTGTTCACTTTCTAGAACTTGGTGAATCAACTAAGGCATCTTACCCTTCTTTACACATTAGGGTTTCATTATTTATTGCTTAGTTTACTTGAGTGTAATTATTATACTCACTTTATCATTTATTTACTATAATCTTGCATTCAAATTAGGCCTATATATTACATATTTAGCTTAATCAATTACAACTCAAATTGTTAGATGAACGTTGCCTAACATCCCTTGAACATCATCATTTCTATAAAGAACGCATCAAAAGATCATACAATAAACATGTCAAAGAACGTGACTTCAATATTGGTGATCTTGTCCTCAAAGAGAATCAAAATGTCACTACTCTAGAAAGGAGTCAATGTGGGAAGTTTTCCCCAAACTGGATTGGTCCATATATTATAAGTCACAATTTTAGGTCCAAGGCTTATCGCTTAGCCTCCATCAATGGAAAACCCGATAAAGAATTCATAAATGCTCTGCACTTACATCCTTTCTATTGTTAACACATCTACTTCCATGACATTAGTTGCATCAAATATCTCATCCCATTACCAACCTATCATCTACTATTGTAATGATTTGGAATTATGTGGTCTCCCGTCAGTATCTTATATTTACGACCTTAAATATGAGCACCATGGCTCTGCTCATAACATTTTCCACATGGATAAGTTCCTCCTCAGAAGTAGGAACCCCACAATCATTACTTCCACATTCCCCTTATTTACCAAATAAAAACATGCTAAGGGTACACATATGCAGTTGTACACACATCTTTTCCCCTCCCCAAATGGTCTACTAGGCCCACCCCAGCTTAAAAAAGAAAGAAAATATATTCTACGGATGCATACCATCAAAAATATAGATTGATCCCTCGAAGGATAGCTATTAATAAAATATGACATCAATCATTAACATTAAAAATATAGACTGGTCCCTTGAAGGATAACTATTTATAAAATATTACATCAAAGTATTGCCATCAAAAATAAAAATTGTATACCACTCCCTCAAAGGATGGCTACCCAATATTATAATGGCTATAAAAGGATTCTCGTGTCGATCGAATTCACATCAAAAGTCAAAATAATCAAAATCATCTTAGGAAATATTCTGCCTTGTTCAACTTTCCCATCAAAAAGCAAACTTCCCGCATTGATCAGTTTGTAGAATAAAAATATAGTTGGGGAACAAGCCTATAAACCATCAAAGGAAAACTTATCTTCCCATAAAAATTACATATAAACCCTTCCCATGTTGAAAGAAGGTATATAATCTCATTCCATATATCCATGATCCTACATGTGACTAACCATTATTAGTTATATGTTAACATTTGTTACAAGGCCTCAAGTGCATTGTCATACATATTAAATTTACCATCATATCATATATATATCAAATCTAGTTGAAAAGAAAACATCTTACATCTACTCTTGACCATGATAAAGTGCATTAGAAACATAGATATCACTATACTTGAGTCACATCACATCAACATCTACATCATATCAATACATCTATTCAAATATCTCAAAATCACATCACATGAATCCAAAATCATATATATATATATATATATATATATAATATAATATAATTATACTTAATCAAATTATACCTCAAATGCCTCAAAAGGGCCCAATATATATGAGTCATATACAAAACTTGCCAAATAAGCGGTAAACTGAAAATAAAATAATCTTTTTCCAAAACCATCATGGCTTCCCCTAGTCCTCCATCATGTCCCATATCTCTCGGAGGCTATGCAACACTTCTAGTACTCACCGAGGTGGCATATCGAGTTGATTTATGCTCGCTCACTCAATACTCTACTTAGCGAGGTGCTTTTGGAAGACACTTTGTCATAAGACACCCGTAGTACCACATCTCCTCTCCTAAAGCTCTCGTACCACTCTATAAGTAACAATACTTAGAGGTCTCATCTAACTTCCACCTACTCACGTAATAAATATTCCTCCTACATGAACTACACCGCCCGTATCCTACCCCCGCTCACTACCCTCCACCTACTTAGGCCTTTTATGTAGTACCTGTCTCCCCATACTTCGCCCACAACACCTCCCGTTGTTGTTGATATCTATCTCCTTTTTTTTGAAAGGTGTAAGACTCCAAGCGTTCCTAATATCACCCCGCAATGAAGAGCATCCCTCTTTTGATGGGTGGTATCTTGCTCCACTATCACCTAATCTCTTTCTATTCACGGTGCATCAAAAGATGCATGTAATCTCCCTAACTTTCCATCACCCTCCTCCTCCACCTCTCCACCCCTCTGTCGTCGCCCCCCACTTTATCTTCTCTCGGCAGCCCACCGTTGTGTACACTAGTCACTAAACCCCTCAACCACCCCCGCATTATCAATATCATCACCAAATGGCTCCTCCTCATGGGACGCCCGTTGTGCATCATATATAACTAGTGTTGGTAGATCTCTCTAAATCATCTCGCCGATAGATAATCAGCTCACAATGTATCTATTTATATAACCCAAACTCGTATGTGCATTATGAGAAACCGTACAACCTCAATCATATCCACTCATCATTCTTGTACCCACATACACGTCTCAACCTAGCCAACTACACATCCATGCGTGACCATGCAAGAAATCCAACATATGGTCTGCAGATAACATCATTTATAGATCACCCACTATGGCGCTCAACATAATAGGCCTCATCTCGCTCTACCATGTCATCTTATATCTAATCAAATCTACATCTCATAAACCCCACTACATACCCTAGATGGTCATGTCCTCCAAGGTAGACCTGGTGGCTTCACTACAACAATATGCTCATAAGCCCAACATTAAAGAATAAATCCCACATCTAAACCAAATCTCCTCCCAGTCACATAACCCCATAGCTCATGATATACTTGTGCTAGCAAGGTAGACTCCCATGCATACATAGTCATGTGCTCCATAATCTTAGCTACTAAACCGCCAACATCCAAGGAAACTCGTCTCTCTCTTGAATATGGAAGTGCATAACATGAAATAACTAGCATAACCTTTGACATCAACTTGTTCCCCATCACATCCGCATCATAATAGCTATCAATATTAAAAACCCCAACAAGATATCTAATATCCTGGGGCATCATCTCCATATAAACACCTCATCATCTCCAAATGGGTGTCCTTGCAATAGGTACTATCCTCTCTCCCTGAATCGGAAATCTCAAAATATGGTACACATCCTCTAGTGTGATTGTTATCTCCCCTGTACCAAACCAAAATTTTCTCATAGTCGGGTCCCACGTATCGCATAGAGCAACCATAAGTGTTGCATCTCTCTGGGACCTCTGGTAGTGTCAAATCCCCAAACCAACATCTAACAGATGGTCCCACTTTGCATCTATCACATCCCCTCTGATATCCTCTAGCATCTCAAAGTGATCTTATCCTGCAGGTACATCATATCTCTAGCTCGCAAAACAACAAAATTACATCTATTAGTCACCTCATCCAATAAAATTCTAAAATCCCTATTACCAAGGCCCGATTGCCACCATTTTACAATCATTAACTATTTTCCCTACAGATTGACGTTGATCTATCTCGATCTCCGCCAATCTTACGATCGGAGGTTCCCACACAAATCTTTCCAAATACGCACAAAAATAAATAATAAATAAAAATATAAGAATAAAAAAATTACAAAACAAAGCAAATCTACTTACCCTCTCATTTATTTCCTCTTCCAACCACTCATGCTCACCTCCACCTCTCAAAGACTCAAATTGATTTCTCCAAAGCTCTCAAAACACAAATTCAAACAAGTGTAAATGAATCATTTGAGTGCCCAATTGACTTATATAGTTTCTATTAATATGATCAAGTCAATCCACGAGCAAAGTGTCGATCATGTCCATAATCGTCAATGATTGGAAATCATTGTTAATTTGTCCCCTTTCACACATTTTCTTGATTTTGGTCTCCTAGACCTTTCTAAATACACTTTAATCCCATCTAGAGCCCGTGTGTTTTCTTAAAACACACCATAGATTTTATCCTCGCCTCTTAAGGAACATGTCTCCACTACCTACATAGTCCTTTGACTATACCATGATAATCCATTAGAGTCCTTGTCACCTAGCCCACCTTTGTGGCCATACATATAGTTTTTGTACCCAGTTTTGGGGCACCTTTGAATTATACTCCTCATTTTAAAGGATATTACATCTTATGAGCTCATATGCATTTGCTTTGATGCCCAAATCCTTGTCAGAACTTTATTTTGACCATACACTTATTTTGCACACATTGTGGATATTTGCCTCTGACCCATTGGTCCCATGGCTTTGCACATCCACACAAGAGGGCTCCCATTTGATTCTCTATTTATAATGATCTTCCCAAGCATGTGTTATTAGGATGCCCACATTAACGTCGCCCCCTGAGGCCATATAATGTCCCCTACTAAGTGTTTCCAAGACTACTACCATTTTTGTATATTCCTCTAGCATGGTCATTTCAAACTACAGTCAAGCCTTGAAGCATCTTTAAGCAAACCTATTCAAACAATCCAACTATTTTCAATCAAATGAAAACCATAGTCAGCCATTGGCTTGAGGGGGAACAATAATATTCTTACCATAAAAGTGGGGCATCTTCATACTAGCTTTTGTCTCGCAGCCCTACCTACAAACAACTCAACAAAAAGGGGCAAATGTAGACACCATTTTTTCACCCCTAGGTAACCCTACAAATATTAACTACATTATAATTATTTAGACTATTATTTATAACATAAGTCCATTATTTCTTATATTTTATAAAACTACCATCCTAAATATTTTGTTACCTAGGTAGAATCCCATTTACCCTTCCTAACCTCTTAAAAACAACCTAACCTAATTTACCCCAACCATCCTAACCTCTTCCTACCCAGATCCTTAACCCCCACCATTCTTGAACCAATCCCAAGCCTCAAATGGAAATTGGTTTCAACCATTTTCTATCCCTTGTTGTTTGTTTCTTAACAATATTGACCCAATCAACATCGATCCTATTTAGTCACCGTCATTCCTCATTCCTTGGTTAGATGGGATTCACTCTAGACGAATAGTTGAAGTGCTAAGACCCTCGCCTATATCATGAGAAACCTAATGACATGTGAAGGACCATTTACAACTTGTTGCCATTCCTTGGGATTCCCTATCAAGCATCTAGTCTTCCATTAGAAGCTTTGTCATCCGAATTACCACTCAACAAGGTATAGTGTCCTGAGTTCTGTTATTTTAGTCCTAGTTATGTTAGCTACACTTTGTACACAATCGTCCTCACACACCCATATATATATATATCTTGTTTCATATTTCATTCAATAATTTATCGACCTATTAGAAAATCATTCAAGTTACTAGAGATCGTCATATATTTACCCGATTGTCGTCAATCAAACTCCCATCCATTTACATTTAATTCATTCCTTTATACATATTGTAGTCTCTGCTTTTTCTAGCATTCACACCATCTCTATGGCCCCCGTGCCTCACCTTTGCATTGCCAAAGTCCCAATTGCATCAAAAACAACATGTTTTACTAGCCTTTGCTTTGAAATGGACCATTTTCCCCCAATCGTCGTCGATTCACAATCAATGTTGATCCCTATCCTTTTGCCTTATCTTATTAAATGTATCGGTTTAATCATTTGATTTTGCTAACAATCCGTTTCACATGAATGTCTTGTCTTTAGATGACTATTGCAAGATAAATACACCCCATAACAAACATCCACAACCTTCTTATTGTCTTACAACCTTTCTTCTAGGAGCAATACGACATAGCCCATGAGGTTAGTCTTTGTGCCATTGCGTTGACCCCGAACCTTGACAATATTATAGATTAGCTAGAAATAATTAAAGGAGGAATGTGACGCAGATGAGCGAGCTTGGGAAGATCACTTGACGACTTGTGGTGCTTTGTGGCCCTTTCCTAGGAACTTTATAACGATCAGTCGTACATCCAAGAGTTTATGGAAGAATAAACTAATCCCTCTCTACAAATTTTTTATATAAGTAAAAATCATATATTTCTTTATTCTATCCAATATTTCCTTTAGCATTATTTATCTACTTTAGTATTAAAAGCAGGTTGACATCCTTACAAGGAAGTCCGTTGATTTCCTGAAACTGGCCATTTCCAGGCAACCCGACATTTTTCTAACTCCTTTTTTTTAAACATCTTTGGTGTGCAGGCGATTCATCACGTTGGAAGAGGAAAAGTTTGTTCCCATTTGGAACCAACTTCATCATCATCTTTCACGAAGGTAATATAAACCATTTCTTTTTTGAAGTTACTTATTTCTTAGCATACTTTTCATAACTTAAAACAAGAGCAGGAAATTTGGTAAACCGTCACACATGGAAATCATTGATAAATCCCACTTAAAATGTCATGGGGACTCACCATCCACAAGGCACAAGGTATGACCCTTAATAGGGAATAAATAGACATTAACAACATTTTTTTATTAAGGGAAAATAGTTTTGAAGGGACTATACCCTGTATACAAAAGGGCTCAAAAGCCAGATATCATAAGTGAGAGAAACAACCCAGAGAAGGGAAAAACAACCAACCTAAGAGGGCTCATCAGCCAAATAAAACAACAAATTAGAAGAAAGGATCCAGACGTACAATGATCCAAAAGTACAGAAGAGATCAAAAAGCAAACAAAATATATCCATCATATAATATCTCCACCAAAAATAGCTCCGTAACCACCGGCTTATCAAGAACTTCGCAACCCGTGAGAAACAACATCACAAAACCCCTTTACTTGATAGCCCTATCAATCTTGGTTTTGATAGCCTGCAGTGACATGAAGAAGGAAATGGTTGTGGCCTGAGAAGAGTCTTTCAAATCCACCTGAGCAATTGCTATATCCCTTTTCTCTTTGGGGCCCCAAATGTCTTCATTAATCCCACTTAAATCGCATACATTATGAACATGTTGTTCAATGAAATTATAAATACTTTTAAGAGCGAGATAGTATGCGGTCATTGTGACTTTTTGCATTTCCCATTCTTCCATCCAAAGACTGTAACTTCTTGAATACTTCAACAATAACCCCCTCCTCATCATCACTTTGTAGTATTCCTTTTCCCTTAGCTTTTTCCATATTTTTGATAACCCCTTTGAGTTCTTGTATTTCCTTTTCCATCCTGTCCACTCTGACCATCAAATCCTCCTCCTTAGGTTCCTCCATCGGTTGGCTGATATGTAGGAGGTTCTCAGCAAGCTCTAGGTCTTTGTGACTTCTGAGAACCCGTTGAGAAGTAGGGATTTTAGTTTTTATGCCCTTTCTTTTCTTGCTAGAAGCAGCAGTTTCAATCTTCCTTTCCAGCAGGGGGAATGAAGGTGGTGTGAGCAGGGGGAGGTATGGAGGAAGAGGGTGGAGCAGGATTCATGTGGGGATAGTTTGAACAGTGGCGATGGATCAGCAGGATTAGCCCTTGATGCAGAGGGACAACCCTAGAATGGCTCTGAACTTCCCTAACTGATTTCTCCAGTGAGTTTATCAAGTAGTGAGGGAAGCTGATGGTTATATTTCTACGAAAGTGGTTAAGAAATATCAAATGTTTTTGAGGTATAGTAACAAACCTTCCTTCAAGAGTTACATACCTAACAACCATCCTGGCTAGCTCAGCAAAAGGCTCAGGAATCGAAGCCACCTTGATGCCGGCGGTCACAAACTCAAGATTCTCCCCATCGTCTAGGAATTTCTTAGTCTCCACCTCCCTGTCTACCTTCTTATTGAAGAATTTGGTGCCATCAAGACTGAGTCCCGTGATCTGGGCGATGAGCTCCTCCGTGATCTCAACCTCCATGTTGTTGTATTTGACAACCCGATTCTTCCATCCCTGGGCAAATCTAATAGAAATATCTTGATCAAAACCTTGAATCCTTTCTATCAAATTTGACAGACCCCCAATTTGAAGGTAGTTCCAAAGCACAGCATCCTCTTTCCACGCTGGATTGTGGGTGGGTTCTGTTTTGCATGGCGGACCCCCATTTTTTCCACTGTTTATGTTCTCAATGGTAAAAATGTTAGCACTATGCGGGCTAGGGTGAACTTTGTTTTTGAATCTTTCCCTTCCGTGAAAGAAGATGTAATTATTAGACCATACTTGTAATTAGTGTCCCGCTCCTTGGCTTTCTTTCTATGCCAAGAAATGATGACAGTCCAGTTCACACAAATCCCATCAATCATACAAATCTTATATGATGTCATCATTTTGTACTTGAGGATCCACACATTAGCATCCACATTACAGCCATTAGTGATGATTTTCTCGGCCATGTAGATCATTGATTATGTCTTTATTGACTTGAGTGGGTAGAACGTCCCCCCTTAGCCAAGTTTGAAAAGTATTAGTAACACCAAGGTTTTCCAAACCATCTGCGACCCTATTTCCTTCCCGATAGGTGTGGGTGATTTTAACATTTTCAAAACTCTTGCATATATCAATAGCTTCACCAATGAAATCTCTAATTGACCAGCTGGGGTGTTGCTTTTTGTTTAAGAGATTGATGATATTCAGAGAATCACCCTCAATTATAATATTCAGAATATTACAATCTCTGGCAAGCCTTATTCCCCATAGAGCCGCCAGAGCTTCAGAGTAATGGTTAGTTTGCCTGCCCATTTTCCCAGAAAAAGTAGCAACAAAACAGCCTCTTTGATCTCTGATGACTCCTCCACCTCCAGAGTCTCCCAGATTGCCTTTTGAGGCCCCATCAAAATTTAACTTATGCCAATCATTGGGAGGCTTAATCCATCGGACGGTGGTTCTATCCATACCATTGTTATTCTTTTTGAAGGCAGTGTCAATATTCCAATCAGTCAGAATGTATTCTTCTTTCTCAGGGTAAAGTCTATTTTTAGGAGGTTTAAATCTAGCAATATTATCCTGCACAACAATGATAATTTCCTTGTAGACTTTGTTACATGCCTTTCTAGTGTTTCTGAAAATGCCATCATTACGAGCCTTCCAAACTCGCCACATAGTGTGAGGTAAAACAAGTTGCCACAATCTCTTCACCACACAATGCTTATACGGAGAGTCCCATTGTTCCCAGGCTTGAAGATAGGTAAGGGGAAAAATCCATCTCTGATTAAATTTTGCAAAAACAAGATGCCAAATTTTGGAAGCATACTCACAATGATCGCAACATTAACAACATAGACATTAACAACATTGATCGCAAGGACTTTAACAATTATTGCAATCCCTATATTTCACTCACTTGTTGACTTGCACATCTTACCCAAGATTACTTTTGAATGCTACACAAGAATGAGTTGCATAAAAAATGTTAACATACGGAAAGAAGAGGAGGCTTGACTTAGTTTGTAAAGATTTTCCTCTTCATTTATAATATATTTAGTTTTTTCTATATAGATTAAACAAAAATCATTTCCATGCAAATTTTTTTCCCTCAAAGACTTATCAAATAACACTACATCATATGTTTATACCCTTTACACAACCTCAAAAACAATTTAACAAAACATAAATTTCACTGTAAATTACAATTCCAAACCACTTTACACCGTTATCATCTCTTGTATAGTTTGCGAACTTATGTGTAATGGCTAGTATTATTATGATGGCCTAACCTTCTCAACAACTACGTGCATAGGCTCCAATGTGAAAAATTTTATATGTCTTCATTTTGTGCTTATAATTAGGGATTTCATTATAAGCTTAAATCCATACATGTAGTTAGGGTTTGCATTAGTTATTTATTTTTGATAATATGTTTCATATATTTTAAATATTTATTTAAATCCATGCTCACATAAGATTTGAACCCAAATCTCTAAATTAATGCAAGCCTAATCATCTAATTGCTTTCGATATACCACACACCCGTAGGAGATTTGCATTATATTTTTCACATGCATCCATCTTTTCGAGCTAGATCTTAAGTCGTTCGGCATACAACAATTTAAAACAAGATATTTCCTAGTGAAATTCTATGATAAGGACAGTCTATTCTAAGATATGCAATAATACGGTTATTAATGCACCGCATGACTTTATCCAGGACCTCGGGGCACCCTTCACTATTTCCTAATCTTTTTGGGTGAGTGGCCCTACATTCTAAAGGTATTCATTAATTCTTAATTGGTAATTCTTCCCTTATTTTTGTTTAATATGTCAAACACCACTACATTATGATGTTGTTTATAGTCATAAAGTCATACCAAATAGTGGACTAAGAAGGACTAGGGTCCTTTATGAGTAAATTACTATCATAATCATATTGTCAAGTCATAAAAAGGAGGAAAAGTGTGACTATTATAAAGTTTCATGCAACAACATTCATCAAGTACCCAAAAACCCTCAAAGTATAAATCAAAATTGTTTAACATCAAAGACAATTTTTCATCATTTAATTGTAATTTTGCGATTCGAACATGTGACTTTGTTGTTTACTAGCGCACGTTCTACCAACCGAGCTGTATAGGAAGTTATACAACCATTTGTTTTCAAACTCATATATTAAGAAGCCAAACCATTGTGATGTGATAGCTACCAATGGGACATGCCCATGCATGAACATGCATATATTTTATGGGGGCACGGTGCATTTTATCGGGAGTTTAGCCGTCAAATTTTTCCATGGGAAAGAATATAATTTTAGTTTGCATTAATATTTTGGATAGATATATAGGTTTCACCAACTTAATAAATTCACATGTTAGATCAAAAATGAATCCAACGGGTGGCAAGAATCACGTATACAAACCCTCGAGGATGGTATTGAATGAGATAGCCCATGGCAGAGGCAACATGGAGAGAGGAAAAATAGAAATGAATATGGCAAGTATGGCCCTCTAGAACTAGCAAATAGGAATGTGAATTCCCTTCCCTTTTCTACACACCTGCATATCGAAGCACAACAAATTCACAATGATTGTGAGGTAGAGAATGGGATGAAAAAATATTCGAATGCATGTGTACCGGATAAAAAATTCCAAATAAAGATAATATCTTAATCATAAACATATTGAACACAAGAAGACCTATTTCTAGGAGTTAATACATTAGAAATACAAGATGATTAATTAGTCGATAAGTTATATAGTGGGAGAAAAAGACCCTCACAATTTGTCTAAAAATTGTCTCACCATGTTGGAAATCATTTTTGAACTCTGCGGTTTATGTCACGTTTCGTGAACATCGGTGTTATGTAGGATAAAAGAGTATAGAAACCCACTCTCAATGTTATCCAATTGATTGTTACACTAATAAGGTTGATAGTGTAATGGAGGTGGCCCTCTCACCAATATAGTATGTCCATAATGGTGACACCCCAACCTCCACATTTAGTTCGTGGCGTCGTCAACATTGCGGTGGAAAACATCCTTGATGTTTTGGGCTTGATGCACCTTGGAATTGCATCTACAAATATGCAAACCTTGTATGTCTTAATATCCATGCTATACATACCTCTTCAAAACATCTTGAAATTGCTTTGACAACTCTATAAATCCTCATATTTAACTATCGATATAACATTTCATCTCATTTTAATGCAAGTAGTAATAATAAGCCAAGGTCTTGTCTACAATATGGTGCCATACAATATCATACGTAATCAAATCAATGTACACCACTTGACATATCACTATTTAAGTGTCTAGTCTAATGATATTAATAGCTCGTGCATGTTCAAAAGGCGGTATTCATGCAAGATTAATAATATAACTACCATCATGTTATTTATATAACCTCGTATAAGTAGAGTGTAACAAAACCACAATTAGTATTATATCAGCCATGGTTATCAAGTAACTTACCATGAAATTCAAGTTCTTTAAGTGAAAGTTAATCATGGTCCATAAAATTTTTAAAGGGATAGTTTGTCATTTAGTGAAGGTCTTATGACAATGTTAAGCACATAGTACTAGTGTTTTTATTTGCATAAGGTGTGACAATATTCAATACATATAGTCAAATGCACCATTCTCTATAGTGCTTAAATCCTCATAGTTATTCATATTAGGTCAAGACTATTTCATAACATTCAATCAATGACATATGACAAGACTTAAATTCAATCATTTGTATGCAACCAAGATATATAATGGTGCTCAATGTCTCTAAAATAGTCATTATGCCACATAAGATTCCTTTGGAGCGATATACGTGATATTTTAAAATGACCATATGGCCTAAACATTTTCATAGATCATATGACAAGGCCCACTACACTAGTAATCACTTGAGTGGTGATCAATACACATTCAATATCCATTGTGGTGATTACAATAAATATTAAAAACTACTCTAATCAAGGTCATATTACGTCTTAGGAAAACTAAGCAGTTGTCTAGGGCGTTAGAATTTAGGGGCGTTATTTTTGGAAAATATTATTATGTTTTTAATCGGATAAGAACTTTTGGATGAGGAAGGTAGTCAACATAGAAATTATTTTTCATTGTCGTAACATAATATCTTTGTTTATGTGTTCGAAAGTTGTATATATGATATATATCAAACTATATTTGTAAGTATGTCACTTAGAATGTTAATAATAATAATTACAACATAAGGAAATCCATTCTTGGGTGTATTGTGACATATACATAATTAATTAGCGGTGAGAAATAAGTCAAGTATTAGTGCTAATAATTTCTGTTATGATTTATTCAAAACTATTGGACTTGTTTTGCATATCGATAGTAAAGAAGTGAAGAAGATACATTGCCTCTCATATTAATGAAAGAGCAAAAAAATTGGCATTAGACAATGATGCAACACATAGTAACAACCAATAAACATGAAAATTACAAAGCAATCATCTTAAAAATAATCATTTGAGGGCTTAATATAAAATGCAAATAGTGTAGTTAATGGTTACATGTTTATTTAATAAATATTTATGGGATATTATAAAGAGGTGTAGTATTTATATCTTTCAATATGATATTTAATAACCATTTAAATTAAATTTTTGATGCACGTGGTTTTCCATCCTAAATGTATTGATATTGTCACGCATTTTAATCAAATTATACGGTAATGTATATACTTCCACTTATTGTAATTAATATTACAGTTGTGAAAGTGCATAAATAAAGGAATACTAGCGTAATTTTACATAATATTAATAATGTGACAGATCCATGCATAACACATTTGGGAATGTAGAGGATATGTAAACCAAATAATTATTAATGGCTAATAGTATAAGACTATTGAAAACAACATAATATCTTGGAAGGAATTCAAACATAGTGTAAACACTAAACTAGGGCATGTCTCCTCTCTCTTCAACCTGAAAATTTCTCCGTCACCCTTTTTTACAGAAAATAATATGTACTATGTCATAATCTCCATGCAAAATAGAAATTACATAAGGGGTCTAGTCTCCATGTAGTGTCTAGGGCGCTCATAAGCCTTAATTCAGCACTTGACTCTAATGGGATTATTATTTAAAGCCATGAATCATTAAGGTTGTGTCCTCACAAGGTTGTGGTCTTATTGCTTAGTGAACAAAAAATTAGAGTCATTCATACAAGCTGAAATCATTTTCAATCATGCGTTAAGTGTTTTCTTGACACTTGGTTATGCCCACAAGAGGGTCATGTGAGGTTTGTCACCTTCTCCATGATGAATTTAAGATGACCAAAGTGGGGTGTGAGATATTCAATTCATACCCTATTTTATGTGGCATATGATAGTGGACCAAATAAAATTTAGTTGGTATACCTTACATACATCAAATTAAGGTGATTTTTTCCATTGTACAACAATGATTTGAAATAATCGAGACATTAAGGTCAAGCCATTACAATTGAAAGAGAATAGCTTTCTAATATAAAAAAATTAAGAAGGAAAATATACCCTAACAAGGGTGAGTTTTTCATATCCTACGAATTCTTAAAAACCACAAGAGCTCAAAGAGAATCAATTTATGTGAGATAGTGGTCATAATAATGATCACTCATATGGTGATTTAATATCTCTAAATTCATGGGTGTCTCAACACCTTGTGTTTTCTTTCAATAATCCTATAGTTTCATCGTATTTAAATCTTATGATGCTTATTCGATGCACTTAGCGTTATTGGTTAGCTTTCTAAAATATACCTCATCTTTGTAAATGAAAACTCTCTAATTATATAATTTAGTGGATCACCTTTGATGTTAGGACTTTAATTATGGTTTATCATGGATTTCATTGTTATCTATTGATTAGAAGTATCCATTACGTGCCAAAAGACTATCCACCTTGTGACCATATTATAACACACTTCACGATCATGTCACAAACAAATAGAAGCAATAGTCCACTTCTTTTTCTATCTTCTAGCTCCAACACAAGTTATTTTTGCATTGATTTTTTTTTATGTTACTATGTTTTCACTTGATATAGTACTTTATGTGTTTGATATGTATTCTTTTTGTTTAATACACCCTATTTATTGGATGTGTTTGCAAGTACTTGGTGTTTTTTATTTAACTACTGCCACATTTTTGTGTTTTACATGATTTTGAGTGCTTGATATATGTATCTATGGTTCTTATATACATTTTGTAGGATGTATGCTTAAGTTGCCTTCCTAATGCCTATTATGCTTTCAACACTCCTTCAAGTGGCTACTCTTTATTTTTACGTATGATTAAAATGCATTTCATTATACCCAATTTGTCTCTAGTGTGTTTGATGTGCCTTCATTTTCTTGTGTGCCTTCACTTTTTTATGTGTCTTCTATTTGTTTGACATGACTCTAATCCTGAAGTCTAAATTCTTTCTTTTTCTTTATGTTCGATCATATAGTTGATATGTTTCCTATCATTATTTCCTTAGTTGTGTTTGGTGTGTTGTATGGTACCATAATCTATATCATGCAATGTCTTGACCACTTGATATGATTCCCAATTTCTATCATGTATGTATTTGGGAAAATTCTACACTCTTGCTTTACACTACTATATCTTATAATGATGATGTTATATTGTGTATACCTTGACCCCACATGGGGCGATTATTTTATCCTATATTGTTTATATCTTATGGTATATTGTTATTTGTGTTATATTACTTATATCTTACCCCCAAATGGAGAGTATTTTCTTAATCTTATATTGTTTTCTCATAATCCCATATGGGACAACTTATTCACAACATTCAAGCTACCAAGGTTATATCTTTTATGTTACACACCAACAACCTCGTAAGCTGATCTTACACATGTTGTTCTCATGAGTTATATGCATTACCATATTCAACATGATGGATTTGAAGGCATGTAAGAGATAAAGTTCTTGACTTCAATTTTCAATAATTTAAATTTTACTCAAATAGGGAGGCCCATATCTAACAAGGGTTCCTAGCTCCACTCAACTTTATTTAGCATTGTACTCAAAGATGTGTTTAATTTTATTTAGAATAGTTCTCATAATTTTATCTAGTTTTAGTCCAAAATGTTGTTAAAGATTGTACTAAGAAGCATGTTTAAGATTTTACATGAATTTGGAGGCACTTAGCTCCACATAGGTATTATATACACCTCCCACTAAATCGAGGTATATCACTTTCAGCTTTTTCAATTTTATCATCTAACACTCACTTATGCATGTGAAAAAAAAATGTTTGCAGATTATAATGGTCACTAGATTTTGCCTAGAGCTCCACAAGCACAAAAATATATTTACACCACATCTTATTTTCTTATTTTGATATTTATGCACACACATCAAAGTGGGGTAAAATGTACAACTAAAAAATGGCTCCACCGCATTATTTAGTAATTAGTTTAACACATTTTTCATATTAGGCTATTGTTAATGGTCAAATTTGTATCTTAGACAAATGCACCTGCATTACAAGCATAACATTGGATCTCTACAGAGTGTAGGATCGTGACTTTGTAGAGAACCTCCTAACACGGTCAATTTTGTTTCTAACCTAATGTCTAAGCTAGCCTTAAGCTACCCTAAGATTACTTTTTCTACTTGCATAAAAGGAAAGTGTTGAAAGGGAAATAAATAATAAATAAAAAGGGGCGGTGATGCACCAAATTAGAAAATAGAATGTCTACAATATTGTATTCACTCATCTCATACCCAACCAGCAGTCCAATGTAATAAAAACTACGATAAACACAAGTAATTAATAATTGGAATGATATCTTTGGTGGCAATTTGTCACCTTGATTTCCAAGTAGCTTTGTCTTGTCATAATTTGTTTTGAAAAGAAAACACTTTGAATAATATCTACATCAATATCTCGAGTTTTTGTTTGATTCGCCGGTTCTATAGTCTTTTAATGATCTCTTTAGCGATGATTTGTCTCCTTGACTCCTGCGATTTTTTCATATCCAATTTTTTTAAAAAAAATCTCTTTGAATAAGATCTACATCAATGTCTCAAGTTTTTCCTTAAATTGCTTGTCAACTAATCTAATTCGAAGATTTATCTTTTAATAACATGCCATTGATTAGCCTAGCTCTGGGGCACTCATATCCTTATGTGGGTGCTTCTACTCTATACATTCCTAGGGTTCCAAACCCTCGTCAAGCCTTTGCAATGTTGTTTCCATCTTGTTTTAGAAGATACATAGTCACGATCACTCTCAGGTTGCACAAAATCAGCTAAGTCATCTTTCTCCCTTCATTTGCTTAGGGTGTTACATATTTGAATGCTTATTGTTTGCATGTTACTATACTTAATCATCTTAATATCATTTGTTACAGTAAGTTACTATGAAATAAGATTTAATTCAAATTAGATTAAATCATTTGGTGAACCCCACTTCTCCTCAAACATTATTTTGATCTTCTTCCATGGCTGAGACTTATGACCCCTTTACTGACAAAGATCTTCATGATCTCCATGCTCATCTTGTTGAAAACCCTCAAGACCTAGATCTCTTATTATTCGTTGCTCGTGATGAGGCCAAATGGTTAGATGAGATCAATCCTTCGGTCTCTAATGATAATTTTGTTCCTATTATGACACTTCCACCTCCTTCCGCCACCACTCTTCCACCTACATCTATTGTCCTCGTTTCTATGCCTACCCCTACAACTCACTTTACCCTCCCCATTACTTCTCCATGCGACTGATTCCTCTTCAGGAACTCATGACCTCGCCTCATTGTACCATGATTTACAAACCCAAATTCACCAGTTACAACAAGCCTCTTCATCCTCCTCTCCATCTCTAGATTCCTCACTCCTCCTTCATAACCCTTTTACACCCACCATATCCTCTTATCCGCTACCTCCTAACTTCGTCGCAACTAAGTTTTCTATCTTCCATGGCCATTACAACCCTCAAGAAAACCTTCACTTATTTCACGATACATGTCTTGACTATGTTGATGACCTTACACTATTGGCAAAATTGTTTCCTCAAATCTTACATGACTATGTTATGCGATGGTTATATGATCTACCTATCCATTCGATAACATCTTTTACATCTTTAGCGATGAATTCCTTGTTCATTTTTCTATGAATATCGACACTAAGATATCCTATGCATAACTAGATAAAATCAAACAAGGATCTAATGAAAATATTATGGACTATGTCTTGTGGTATAAGAACAACCTTGCCAAAATGACCAATGTTCTAGCTGATTTGGAATTGCAAGACATATTCATTCAAAGTATTTTGCCTCCACTCCAAGAGTGTGTCATTTTCGAGACTTCTCCTTTTGATCAATTATGTCACACACTCAAATTACGCGAAAGAAAATTGTTATCTATGGATAAATTGAATTATTATGATACTTCTTCCACTTCATCTTCCAACAAGTTTCAAGCCAAATCTGCATTCAAACCATCCACTAAGCCTACTGACTCTAAAGCTACTGTCAACATTGTTTCTACACCAGAAACTTCAATTGTAATTTACAAGGCACAATTTTACTAAGTTATCTTATGCACCTCGGCTCCTATTACTGCAACTCATCAAAAGAAATCTAATTACTCTCCCTCCACCACTCAATCTAGATCCTTCTCGACCATGTGGATGTAATTACGATGAAAATGCACATTGTGATTATCACCAATGCAATGGGCATTCTATTGATTGTTGTTTTAAGCTCAAACATGTCATTCAAGATCTTATCGACAACAATGCAATCGAGCTTCCAGATTCGTCTACTTATAAACCGGTCAACGATAATCAAAATCTTAAAATATTCAATGACCCATTACCAAATCATGAAAGGTCGACTCACCGATTCCTCTGCGATCATGCATTTAATGCGATTGCCTCATTCCTCATCAAAGCATCATTTGATTTTCTTATTACTATTGTTGATACACCAATACCAATTATTACATTCTCGGATCATGACTATCATGCTACATTTTCTTTTGATTCATTACATATTGATGGTTACATTGGTGCTTATCAATTCAATAATATTGTAAACACAAAATCATGCACTTTAGACACTATTTAGTCTCGGTCTCATACTACTATTTAGAAGGTTTTGAGTGAAGAAATTACTAATTAACCCCCCGTCTTTTGGCCATCTTACTTTATTTTATTTTGTCATTCCCGACCTCTTATACCCGCATGCCCAATCATATTTTGTCATTTCGTGTTATTTTAGCTTTGACTGGGGTGCCCATGGATGCCTTGGTCCCACTAGGGGTGCCTCGATCCTTTTTGAACTTTCCCGCCACTTTTTGGGCACTTTCTAGCCATTTTAGCTTCTTATATTTTTGGTGGTCGGCCATTTTCGGGGTTAATTATGAAATTAGATCAAGAGAACCCTATAAATATAAATTTATGAAACCATAATGAGGGACCAAACACTAATCACTACTATCATTCACCTAGGGTTGCATTCATCTAAGCATTTGGAGATCATTTGCATTCACTTAGCTCCATCACAAGGGGAAATTTTGGTTCATCATCATCACACAAGCATAGGAAGGGATTCTATTTTATTCCATCCACCATTCTATTACATTTTTACATCTAGTTATTTCTCACACTTCACAAAGTATGACTAGCACAAGAGCACCTAGGTCACATGACTCACACACACACTAGAACTACATTTCGGTCTGGAATGTAGTGCAACACTTAATTAATAAGTCCATTGTTGTGGCAGCTGAGGTCAATCTGACCTATTCATTTACATTCTTCTTTTGTAAGGGTTTTGATACTCCTTATGGTTTGTTGCAGGTATTTATTTCATCTTGGATTATCGGTGACACACAGCAGTCTGTGGCGAAACTGATCGACACACGGTGAGGATTTTAGACTACCTTTTGGACATATCAAACTCAATTTTGGACCTCATGCACAAACCAGAGCACCCATATTGTAGACCGAGGTGCCGATAGGCACCTGGTCCTTCTCAGTACCCCATTCGGAGAATCAATCCAAATCTTTCATTTTTAGGAACTCTACATAGTCGTTCCTGCTTTCAAATTATTCTATTTATTCTGTGACATAGTCCAACGAGCTCCTCTTACCATTTGAGTCACTTCCTCACTCTTCTTACATATTAGGGTTTCTATTTACATTAGCTTAATTGTTTGGGCCACTTTACGTAATTATTTGTTGCATTCATTTGGTGTATTTACATGTTGTTCTAGATTAGATTAACTATCGTATATCTACATTTTAGTTAATTTTAGTTCATTCTTGATCACTGAGGGGGCAAACCAAATGAACCTCATTATGTAGATCTCCATTCACTCGGGGGCACACGGCTCCTACCATCCATTTTGGATTCCATTCCATCCATCCAAAACATAATTCATATTATGGTTGCTTTTACTCTTGCTTACTTTTGCTTGTTCATGGTCGCTTTATTACACATGCTAGTTAAATTACTTGTATGTCATTTATCTATATCATCCACACATGCACGTTCACATCTTTTATAACTATGATCACAGATACAAGTCTCTTACACATAGCATGGATGCTCACCTTCTACCCTTCCTACACTAGTTATTGGGGGCATCCACATTCATCTCTCATAGGTGTTATTGTTTCATTTTGTACTTAGCACTTTACATTACTTGCTTATACACGCTTTTGACATATTGGTTATCTTTCTAACATGTTAATGGGTGCTTCATGTGTAGCATTTGTTATGCATGGATATTAGCTTCCATACGTGTTTGTTACATTATCTGTTATTGTTTGTTCTTGTATGTGGGCTTCTACGCCTATCGTTTGTGTGCACACTTGTTTTTGTATGCGACCATTATGGCCTTCCGTGCCTTGCGACATCGTGAGTGATGTGCATATTTTACATTCACATGCTTTTACATTCATATACATGCATCTTTCACATTGCATTTTTACACATATGTAAGTACATATTTGACTACTTAATCATTTTCTCCTTACAGTCCAGTCATATGGGAAACAAGCGGTCAAATGGAGGCAACAACAATGTCAACAACAACATTTTGTGGCAGCACACACCATACTAACCATGCGATTACATCACATCGCAGTAGCTAGACACATGTTTCCGCCCTAGGTTCACTCTCATCACGTTTTTGCACATTTTCATCTATAGTTTCCATGCTCCATCTTTTTTCATTCCACGCTTTGTCTAGTCCTTCAAAGACATGTTTCTAAGTCACTCTACATCGATTATCGGTACTCATCTTTATCTACTTTATGTTACCAAGCTTTCCACTCACCCAACATAAAGTGGGGAAAATTTAGAAACAAAATCATGCACTTTAGACACTATTTAGTCTCGGTCTCATACTACTATTTAGAAGGTTTTGAGTGAAGAAAGTACTAATTAACCCCCATATTTTGGCCATCTTACTTTATTTTCTTTCATCATTCCCGACCTCTTGCACTGCATGCCTAGTCAACTTTTGTCATTTTGCATTATTTTAGCTTTGGTAGGGTGCCTGGCTAAATCTTGGGACGCCCATGGGTGCCCTAGTCTCACTTTGGGGGCACCTCGATCCTTTTTAACTTTCCCCGCCACTTTTTGGGCACTTTCTAGCCGTTTTAGCTTCTTATCTTTTTGGTGGTCGGCCATTTTGGGGTTAATTACAAAATTAGATCAAGAGAACCCTATAAATATAAAGTTATGAGACCATAATGAGGGACCAAACACTAGTCACTACTATCATCCACCTAGGGTTGCATTCATCTAAGGCATTTGGAGATCATTTGCATTCACTTAGCTCCATCACAAGGGAAAAATTTGGTTCATCTGCATCACACAAGCATAGGAGGGGATTCTATTCTATTCCATCAACCATTCTACTACATTTTTACATCTATTTATTGCTCGCTAATTCATAAAGTGCGAGAAGCACAAGAGCACCTAGGGCATATTATTCACACACACACACACTAGAACTATATTTGGGTTTGGAATGTAGTGCGGCGCTCGCTTAGTAAGTCCACTATTGTAGCAGCTGAGGTCAATCCGACCTATTCATCTGTATTCATCTTGTTTTTAGGGTTTTAATACTTCTTATGGTTTCTTGCAGATCTTTCTTTCATCTTTGATTATCAACGATGCCTAGCGCAAGAGCGTGCGAGAAATCTGATGCAAGACACAACGAGGGTTTCAAACTACTGTTGAACTTCTGAACTCAATTTTGTACCTCTTGCATAGACCAAAGCGCCCATATTACAAACCAAGGTGCCCATAGACACCCCATATAGAGAATCGGTCAAGATCTATCCTTTTTATGACCTCTGCATAGTCGTTCCTACTTCCATATTATTTTGTTTATTCTCAGACACGACCAATGAGCTCCTCTTACTAGTTGAGTCACTTCCTCACTCTTCTTGCATATTAGAGTTTCTATTTACATTATCATAGTTACTTAGGCCACTTTACATAGTTACTTGTTGCATTCATTTAGTGTATTTACATGTTTTTCTAGATTAGATTAATTATCATATATCTACATTTTAGTTAATTTTAGTTAATCAAATATTACGGTCCATCCTTCGTGCTGTCTAATGCCTACTCTCTAGCACTCTTACTACCTATCAACTTTCCAATCTCTTAAATCACATTTCCAGTCCCCAATTCTTACGAACGTGTTGTCCTTCCCATTACTATTGGGTCCCTTACCATACCAACATCGTTCCTCGTTACATCTGAAATCAAGTGATGTGACATGGTCTTAGGTATCCCTTAGCTTGGGATACCCAAGCTATCCCTTCCATGCTCCACTTATGCCTTAAGTTCATTCACAACAAGCAAGTTTTCACCATTAAAGGTATTCCACCACGCATGCCATTACCTCAGCCCATTCTCCCCTCTGTTTCAGCCCCGATCGTGGTATCTAGGCATGCTAAACCTCTCTATTCTACATCTCTCTTTGCAACTAGCTCTCCCATTCGTACACAGGCTACATCACGTCCCTGTCGTCCTCATCGGTCCATTAGTCCACCCCTTCGGCCTAAGTCCCCTACCCAGGGAAGCCCATTCCTATAGTTGTTCTCTACCTCCTTTACCACATCGGTCTCCCTCACATACACATATTTACTCTCCTACACCACCGGTCCTAGACCATGGTCACATGTCTTCTCCTTCTCGGATACCAGATAAGGGACCCTCGCTCTTCGCTATCATCGAGATAGATTTCCATCACTTGCACACTTGGGGGCATCACACTTTCTCCCCCTCCATCACTATTTGTTGTCTCTATCATCTACTCATAGCTTATCTACTATACTTCACACTTTTTGCTTCACAATAACTAGCATCTAACACCAATCGCATACAATACATTTGTTACCCGATGACGCACTCTCGGTTCATACTTGACTGTTGAGGGCACAATTCCTAAATGAAACTCATGTCACACACATCCGTTGGGGGACAATGTGTCTCCCTTGTTTACATATCTTGCATATTGTTACACACTATCACATTTACACTTTGGATCTACCTATCTTAGTTGTATTTACTCTTGTTAGCTTATATTATTTACATGTTTTACTTTGTTTCCTATGTTAGTTGGATACTTAGTATGTTATTATCTTTTCTATACACCATGCGCATTCATATGGTATCTTGAGGTGAATGTAGGACCTTTACAGATTCTTACATGATGCATGATCCTCGAGGCAGTTCTTTACCAATCCTACCGAGGCTCTTGGGGAAATCTACCTTTCTTTGCTCTCTCTCCTACTACACATCACATGTCCTATTGTTACAGTATTTACTACTTCTTGTCACTATCACTTACTTTTCATTGATCTATACATGCTTTGACATACTATTTATCTTTCTAATAGGCTAACGGGTGCTTCATGTGTAGAATTTACCTTGCAGGATACTATACAACCATGGTTATCTGTTACTTCTTGTTTGTTATTGTTTGCCACCATTTGGGGCTCATTGTTTTCTTATGATCGCTTTGGCCCTGAGTGTCTTGTGACATTTTGAGCAATGTCCCATGTATGCAACCCAATTTTGTGGTCCCTCTTGTCTTCATAGTTTCTTGATACATTGTATTCTATTACATGTTATCTCTTTTACACTAACACTTGTTTCTAGCCTATATTGTTTGCATGTGCCTTAGTTTCTACCATGCACATCCCCTACCCCTGCAGGTATCCAATCTACGATATGCATATCAGTTTCAAGTCCTCTCGTTTGGGCCGCCTCCTCCTACATCTGTCACATGCACCCCAAACGAGGGGGAAACTATTGGGTGAACAAATCACCCTTCCAATAGCACAGAATTCCAAAATAAAAAAGCACAGTATAGAATTGGAAAGGGCACATAGTTACAGATTGGTCCAGAATCAGAGTTGGACCAAAAACACATAGTAGACACTAGCGCCCGATAGTAAACAGGAACATTGGGTGCTTGTGTTCCACCTAGGTGCTTGTGTCCTAGGGGAAAAATAGGAAATTTTTTAGTTCAAAGACAGATTTCCAACAAGTAACAATATCATACACTTGTCTTTAGTTACAGAATTCAGTCAATTTGGTTACAACTCGGTTACAATTTGGTTACAAATCAGGACGTGTCAATCTACAGTGGCACTTATTATTTGAGAAGTGTCATGGAAAGAGAGAAAAACATACCTCTCTCCCAGTACTTTTCTCTTAGCGTGAGATCGCCTAAAAATATCTTCTCTTGGCGTGAGATCACCCAAAAACAACTCATCCTTGGCGTGAGATCACCCAAAAACTCATCCTTGGCATGAGAATCATCCAAAAACCTCATCCTTAGCGACATAATGCTCAAATCCATGGCTCGACACTTTCTTGGTTGGGAATTGATCACTCCTTACCCCATCTGGAAATATCTCTAAGAAAAACAATACAACTTTCTATCATATATTCTCTCATATATCAAGAGCACTCTTTCCTTATCTATTACTTTTACACACTATTATTACTTATACATATGTTACTCTGATTTTTCATATATGGTACCTTGACTAGTATTTTTCTCTTCTTTTGCAAGTTTGTCCTTACAAGCAACAAGAAGCAACTCACATTAAAAATCACAAGCTCAAACAACACGCTACTACGCAAATGATTCACCCCTAGAGTCTACCTCCCTTTCCTAGTTATCATGCTTCACATTGCACGGTCACTTCAAACATCACATGACTACTTGTCCACTCGACATGCTATCGGCTACACTCTTCTCTCGGTTTATAAGGTACGCATCTTCTACCTACTTTATGTTATCGAGTATTTATTCAACAACATAAAGTGGGAGAAAATGTAGATACAAAATCTATGCACTTGGGTACATTCCTAGGTCCTAAAGCATACTAATGTATACATGATTCATAAGAAATAAAACTAGTAGTTGACGACACCTTCTAGCTTGTTGGTTGATTTATCTCTTACACTTTACTATTTTTCAGCTTGATTGGGCATCCTTTTGGCTTTACACATCCTACAATTTTGTCGTCACTTGACTAATTTACTTTTTGATGGCCTCGGACACTAGCGCCCAATTAGGACATAAGCGCCCAAGCGCTCTTGTCCCTCCTGGGCACTCTTGTCCCTCTCTTTCTTCTTCTTACTCTTTTGGGTCCCTTTTGCTTCTTGGTCACCTTTTAATACTTTGGGTCATCCTTTTAATTGTCAATTACAAAATTCAAACAAGGGAATCATATATATACTTAGTTACTTCTTTCAAATAGAGGGGGCCAAGCACTATAAGCATTATCTATCACCACCTAAGCTTACACAAAGGCATAAGAGCACTACAAAGTACATATCTAGGGTATGCAATGGGAAGTTACAAAAGCTATGGAGTGAGGCTAAAGAACCTCAAAGCTTTGCTAACTCAACCATGCACCATCAAATTAGAGCTAAACAAGAGAAACTAACATAAAAGTATTATAACTTTGACAAAAACATCAAAAACTAACATGTATACTACTCTCTACTCTATGAAAGCTTATTAAAATTGAACCTAGTTTAGATCCTAAGCAATCAAATTATGTGTTGTTTACTCCCAAACATAGTGAAGAGATCTCTCCAAGTTGGCTACATGGCCAAGATTTAGATCTTCCCTTACTAACTATATTTGGAATGGATGGATGCAAGATGGAGGAGCTCTTAACAATGGATTATGGCCAAGATCCAAATGTTCTATAGCTTAAAGCTATCACAAATGGTTTCTAATGCCTTTCCAAAGTGTTTGAGAGTAAAGTTGTAAGTCTGAATGGGAGGGGTGACCCTTCTATTTATAGTTTTCCACTTGGGAGAATTTGGAATTTGGGTACATGTGGGAGTAAAGCTCTTTTAGATTATATTAGAATAAACATGCTTTAGGCTTAGTTAAGATTGGTTTAGGCTAGTTAACTAGGGTTTAGGCCAGTTAAACTTGATTAGCAAGTGATTAGAGACTCGTTGAGAGTTATGAGAGGTCTAGATAACCAATTGTGACTGATACATAGCCTAGGAAGCCAATAGAAGTGGTCTAGAGAGAACTAGGGAGATTCTGAATGGTTGAAAGGAGGAATGTTTAGCTAATAAGAGAGATATTAACCAAATTAGATGATTTATAGGAGGAATACGACCAAGAAGGTGTCGTAAATGGGCATCGAGAATGGAGCGAAGAATGGGGAATTAATGTAGTATCGTTAATCGGTTGAATTGGATGAAATGCTAAGTGTAAGCATATTTTAGGTGTCTACATCTAGTACATCCATACAAGGGTCAAGGGCTGCATTGGTCTGTATACATTGCATATGAGGGGATTTTATTATATTCCATCATACACATTTTGCATATTTAGGACAATCTAGATCTATCCCACTATCATCATGTAACTTTCCCAAGGGAAAACTAGGGCACGGGACATGGATACACACACATGGAGAACTACAAGGAATTTGAGATGTAGTGCAAAGCTTGGTCGTAAGTTCACTCTTTGGGGTCAGTCCGACTCCTCATTATACATCTTTTTTTATTAGATTTGATTTTGTCTGTGGGCATGTGCGGGTAGTTATTTATTTTGCAGGTCAAAGGTGTGATCAACGATCTAACAACAAAATCGAGAATGACAAAGGGAAATTAATAATGAAGGTATTCCGACCCAAAAAATATCAAAACCTGAGCATTTTAGCATAAACAAACACCCAAATAAGTCATCAGTGCCTAGGGTGTTCCTATCCTTCTGCGGACACTTCTACCTTATACATTCATGTGGTTTTGATCCCTCATCGAGCCTTTGTGATGTTTTTTCAAGCCTATTCCAACAAATACATAGTCACAATCACTCTTAGGTTGCACAAAATCAAGTAAGTCATCTTTCTCCCTTCGTTTTCTTAGGGTGTTACATCTTTGAATGTTTATTGCTTGCGTGTTACTATACTTAATCATCTGAATATCATTTGTTACAGTAAGTTACTCTAACTAAGATTTAATTAAAATTGCATTAAATAAATCTCATCATCTAACTGAAATCTAAATCTTCATCATCTATATTGTAAGAAGAATCAACATGATTATGCCTAGGTGCATCCAAATCCTCATAACTATCATCAATACCCAATGAGTATAATGTGACCGGTAGTGAAGTTTCAGAATCAAACTCGAAGGCGCTCTTCATCTGTAGAGGATTCATCATAAATAACAAAGTGTGAGAAGAGCTAAACCCGAGATTGGTGATTTTCTCTCCCCACTACCACTATATAATTACAGTGAAACTCCTTAATAACCACATAATTTAGAGTGAACTCATCTCCCTTTCTTGAATTGCGGTGTGTGATCTTATATACCGATCGAGAGATTATTTGACAACGAAGGTATAGAAAGAACATCATAAAATGCCCCATCACTTATGTCAACAGACCCTCTCCCAAATACCTCAACAGAAGTGTGATCACCCATCATAATAGTCGGCATAGAACATGGCTCTAAGTTAACTTATGATAAAGTCATGTGGTGAGAAGCACCCAAGTCAAGAACCCATGTGTTAGGCTAAGATGCAACTGCTACAAGTAACTTTCCCTTAGCTTCCCTTATTGTTGTTTGTAGTCACTAAATCACATACTTACTATGTATATCTAGCCTCTAAATGCTTTATTTACATGCATGATTCTGAGCAAGAGAACTACTCATTTACACCTCTTTACTTTGTTTTGACATTGTTTTTATCATTTTCATCTCTATTTTTGTTTCCGATTGAAAACTTACAGTTTTGCACACTAGCCGATATCTTACTCAGCTTTAATTTCACTATTTTATCTTTCTGACACCTTGTACAAGACCATCCATTAGGACAAGACGGAGCGTCAGAATTATTGTCCCCTATGGGCACTTATGTCCTCTTTACCTCTTTTTCTGATCTTTCGAATGTTACTTCTTTCTTGTCTTCTTTTATCACTCTTGGTTGGCCTTTTACTTGTTAATGACGAAACTTAAGCAAATGGGTCATATATATACATGTCTTATTTAACCTCATTAGAGGGGGAAAGCATTCAAGAGACACATACATCTACAAGGAGATAATATTTTCTATCTACTACATCAAGGACTGCATTTTGGACTACATACTTCACTGCATAGGAGGGTTTATTTTGAATTTCATACCACACATTTGCATTTGGGAAAAGTAGTTGTAGCCCATTATCTCTTTGTGCAACTGGCACTAGGGCATCCTAGCTCAAGGGACACTATTTCAATCACACACACACACACAAGAACTACATAGAGTCTAAAATGTAGTGCAACGCTCGATGAAAATCACATTGGGGTGACCATCGAGGTTAGTTTGACTCAAGCATTTGCATTATTTTATTCATCTAATGTGTGTTTGAGTATTGTGCATGTATCTAGGGTTTATTTTGTAGGTTGCATGTGTGACACAACGAACAAGGAGCGACACTAAGCAACACATAAGGAATTAGATTTTGAGCACTTCCCGTACATCAATGCCTGAAATAGACACTAGCACCTAAGTGGGCTTATCCCCTTCGGGTGCTCATGTCCCTAAGATCATCACTTTCTAGAATCAAACACGAGCTAATACAATCCAAAATCTACCTTTCCAACATGTTCATCAGTCTAGACCTACATATACAAGATAAGTCATTCTCTAAACCCTATTTATCACTCTTGCTTGTACTTCCTTTGCTTGATCTTTCTTGAATATTGTTATATCTATTTAATCAGCAATGTCTACATTAGATTTAATTTTATTAAATCATTTGGTGAACCCGATCCCTTGCATGCTCTTTAACATATCCATTTTTCTCCAAACTCAAACCCTAGTTGCATTAGGGTTCATATCTTCATCTTATCTTCATATCCAAACCTGATTTTCATCTATAACCTATCATAAATCATATCTGCAAAAAAAATTCTAGGGTTTCATGCTTCATCCTACCATTTGCGTCACTTTTTAGGGCTCTTAATTTCCAAATCACCCTTTTTCATATCTCAAGCACAACAAATCTATTTTCAATTTCCTTTGAGGTTATTTTTCATTTTTAAATTTTTAACAAAAACCTCTTTTTGTTTTCCATAATTTTAAGCCCAATTTTTAGAAATCCAAAATTACAAATTTACTAATTAAGGCATAATTCGAACAATATATACTTTTGGCCAATCCTTGGAGGTTTTTCTTTTGATTCATAACATTCAGAAATATCTCTTTTTGTTTTACAAAATTCAAATTCTATTTCGAGATATGGTCATTTTATTCATTTGATGATAGTCACTTTTTGGTCTAATATCACTCTTTGAGTTTTATCTCCATGATCTCTTAATTTTCAACCTCATATACACTTTTCTACATCAGTTGGGATTATTCCTCATTTTATTTTCTATAATCATGGCCCATGACACCACTTCTCAAGTATCCTTGCTTCATTTACTTCATGACACCCATCATGTAGAGATACTCTTACACAAATTGTTGAAACAAGTACAACTCCTTGATACTATGACACCTTCCCAAGTGAATGTAATTTTGAGTCGTATTTCAAATCCTTTTATTAGCAATGATGACACTTCCCATAAGGCTATCTTAGACTCTATTCAAGTTTTGCACCATGCCTTTCAAGATCAACTTCAAGCCATGAATGTTACAATTACATCTCTCACGGCTGAAATCCACCACCTCAAAGATACTTCCAATGCACATATTCATTCTCTTTCTATGCCTCATGATGTTCCCAATACCAAGCCTATGAAATTTGATCTAGGTGTTACATGTGCTCATATAAGTGAGGGTAAAGTCCTCCAACATAAAACACCTCTTTTGTTCATGAGCATGTTAAACAACATGATATCCTATTTAAGCTCCTCAATCATCGGTTAATTACTTTGTTACCCAATCATTATTATCCTCATTATCGGCTTAAAAATCCAAAGGCCAACCTTTCTACAATTATCATGGCATTAATGGACATCGTGACAATGATTGTTATGCTTTACAACAAAAATCCTACAAACTTGAGCATAAGGGCTTTATTTCATTCTCTAAGCAACATTCTGCTACACATTCATCTTAAGTTTCCACATCCCAATGGGTTCCTAAATCTAATTCATCTATGACTCATGAGCATAATTCCATATCGAATGCCTCAAGTTCTTGATACCAATGAATCATCACTTACCCCTAAGCCATTGCATACATGCAACACCAACAATATCAGTTGAGCCACCACAAGCCCCATCTAAGGCCAACACAATAACAGAATCTACACAACACATTGAGATATATTATGCAAACACAAGTATCAATGACTTACTGAATGATTTATGGATCTCCACTGCATGGGCACCTATAAGCTAAATCCTAAGTATACTTTTAAATAATCTTCTGAGAGCAACATGAATAGCACTAATTCGGCCCTACTACTCAAATCTGATGATAACGATGATTTCAATCCTTCTTACTATTGTGATGACTATAAGCACCTTGATGAGAATTTTCCAAATCTTGATCCTATTGATGAAGAAGATGACACTATTTCACCAAAAGCATCACAAATTTCTCACCGCTTAGCCGCAAAAAATAAAGCAATATAAAAGACCAAATATAGCATACCAGTGCAATCCCATGTATCTTCTTTTAGCATCACTTCAGCCACTTATGTGTAGTTCTTTTACATAAGTTGATCGTGGTCCCTTGCCTCATTCTTTGATTGAATATATCCTTTTGGCATTCACACTTAGGGGCATCCTAATTCCCCACACCACCCAATAACGCACTCTTGTTCTTGGTTCATACTTGATTGTTGAGGGTTTCTTCACATGGACCTCACTTTGCACACACTACATCGGGGCATCCTTATTCCTCCCTCTTAGCTGATTTTCTTTCACATATATGCATTCAAAATCTAAAAACATGTTTCCTTAGATCTTGATTGGATGTACTTTTGTTTCCTTATACTATTATATGTTTGCATCTTTGTTTATCATGTTCTTACTACGGTTCCTACTATGTTTTATCGTTTTAATACACACGTGCACGTTTACATGGTATCTTCAAGTGAATGTAGCTTACTTACGAGGTTGTTACATTATGTATGTTGTTTTTCTTGTCCATTACCGGTCCCACTGAGGCTCCTATGGGCATCTACCTTTCCTTACTTACTATCGTATTTACCCTTGTAGGACTCCTTCCAATCATGGTTATTTGATTTGTGTGTACCTTGTTTGTCATTGTTTGCGAACTATGCCCTATGTTTGTTTGATTTCCTTCTTTGCAAAATCCTTGATGGCTCTGATTGTCTTGTGGCATCCTGAGTGGTGTCCCATGTATGCAACTAAGTACTCGGTGTGTCCTTGTTTTTTTTTCCGTATGCTTTCACTAGTTACTTATTCCAAAGTGTGCATTGCTTGTTTGTCACTAACACTTGCATGCTAGAATTTTCCTCTTATTTTTCTTGCTCCAGGGTACATGTCATGTGTGGTCCCTATTCCCCCTACATGATTCCTATATTAGATGTGGACATTAATTTCAACTCTCATCATTTGGGCTCTGTTTGCATTTTTTTCATCTCACGCACCTCAAATGAGTGGGAAAAAACATTGGGTGAACCTTTTCACCCTTCCAATGAACAAAAACACGATTATAGAAACATAAACACTAGGAACAAAACCAAAATCAGTTCTGAACAGGTTCGAAATAGACTTGGCTATAAAATTCAGCATGGACATCAGCGCCTAGCTCAAACAAAAATGCCCGGCGCGCTAGTGTCCTACTTGGGAGCTCCTATCATGGGGGTAAAAACAGTCACAGAGTGGTTTCAGAAATTGCACAATCACAATTTTCTCCATTTTCGCGATTACACATCCAATTTCAACAACCTACAACCAGCTTTCAAATTGTAATCGATCACTAACAAGAACTAACTACTAATCCAAGAACTAAATAAGGGAATGACACCTAGGGCATATGTAGGACAGCGATATGCCCACTGCCTTTGTGTCACCAGAGGCAAGTTACAAATCGGGTTTTGATCATCTGCAGTGGCACTTATCTATAGGGAAGTGTTAACAGTTAGAGGGAAAAAGCAACGCTCTCCCAATACACTTTCCCTTAGTGGCGACATGACTCCTAAATCTAAAGTTTAGTGCATTAGGATGCTCAAATCCTTAGTTTGGCGACAAGATGCCCAAATCCTTCGTGTTATTCCAACCAGCTCCTCAGCAACAAGTCTACAAACATGATCAAATTTCTATCCCTTTCTCTTTCAACACTCGAGGTTTACTCTAACCCTTGCATCAAGAGACACATGCATCTAAAAAGAGAATATTTTCTATCTACAACATCAAGGACTACATTTTGGACTACATACTTTACTACATATGAGGGTTTATTTTGAATTCCATACCACACATTGCATTTGGGACAAAGTACTTGTAGTCTATTATCTCTTTGTGTGATCGCACTAGGGCATCCTAGCTCAGGGATGCCATTTCAATCACACACACACACACACAGAACTATATAGAGTCTGAAATGTAGTGCGGCACTCGGTGACATTTCCATTGGGGTGACCGTTGAGGTCAGAGCCGACTCAAGCATTTGCATTATTTTATTCATCTAATGTGTGTTGGAGTATTGTGCAGGTATCTAGGGTTTATTTTGTAGGTTACAAGTGTGACACAACAAACAAGAAGTGACACAAAAGGAACCAGATTATGAGGACTTCCACAAACACCGGCGCCAACACATACACTAGCGCGTGAGCGGCCCCACATCCCCTTCGGTTTCTCATGTCCCTAAGATCGTCACTTTCTAGAATTAGACACAGAGCTAATACACTTGAGAATCGCCTTTTCATCGGTCCGGACCTACAAATACAAGCAGAGTCATTTTCTAAACCCTATCTATCACTCTTGTTTGTACTTCCTTAGTTTGATCTTGCTTGAATATTGTTATATCTATTTAATCAGCAGTGTCCTTACATTGTATTTAATTTTATTAAACGCTTTGAATTGGTGAACTTTGTCTTTTTAACCAAGAACCCCAAATATTGTTCTTCTCAGAATGTTTGTTAAGTGATCAATCTGTTTTTACATGCACTTATGTTCATCATGTCCAATTTTGCTACAATAGGCACATTAGACCCTCGTTCTTATGTTTGGCTTCAAAAGAGGTCTTATTTATTGCTTTCTTATCCTTCTTTTTCTCATTGTCTTGTTTGTTCTATTTTTGTCCTTGTTATTTGAAGCCTTATGTTTTTCTTGTCTAGCAAATAGGGCATGTCACTTAGATGACTTCAGTAGTACCCATCTAAGTATAAGCTTGTCTTGCTCCTAGTCAAGGAGGTAGCAAAATTGTCGGTTTCCATGAGATTCTAAGGGAATTCCTAGTGGCATGGAAGGTAGAAACAAAAATTGAATAGTTAAGACCCAACTTGGCAAGAATAGAAAGAATCAATTGTTCATCATTTTTGTCTATCCCACATTGTTTTAACTACAATCTAAGTGATTTGAGATTTGGGAAGAATTCACGTATAGTGTCAAAGTTTTCTAGACTCAAATTAATGAGTTCATTCTCCAATTCATGACCCCTCATTGCATCATGCATCCCAAAGAGTTGTTCCAAAATGTTTCTGATGTCATTAGGTGTGCTACCAAATTCTATGTGAATGAGAAATTCATGAGATTCATACAAACCTAGTAGAGCATAGGCTTCATCACATCGGTTAAACCACTTAACATTATATACATTTCATGTTGGTTCAATTTCAATACTCATTGTGATCTGGTGAAATCCCTTACTCAAGAAATATTGCATTTTGATTTTCCATTTATAATAGTTAATTGATGTGAGAAGCGAAACCACATTTTGATCTTTAATGCAAAAAGAGAGATTGCATAAATGAAATTGTAGAAGAGAACAAAAAGCGGAATACAAATTTCCCTTGAAATTATTAGCAATAAAACTCAAAGATTTGCACTTTATAATTTAGTGCGTATACAATTCTTCAAGGCCCAAAACATCTTATATAGGTCAAACAAGGAAATGAAAGTAGCATAATATAGGTCGAACAAGGAAATGAAAGTAGCATAATATGAAGAGCTCGAAAAAATACACACTTCCGAAAAAATGGAGCCTCAAAAGGAGTTGCACAATAGAAAGTTATGCCTCTTATAAGTTTCTTGATTTCCAAACTTTAATACTTGCTCATTTGCCTTAGAAAATAATTGCATCACCAAATCCTAACAATTATTACATGTGCCTTGGAAAAAAATTACCTCTCATGAGTTAAGCCCATTTGAATTGGGTGTGACCAGTGGCTAAACTCCGTGTGATTAGAGGTTAAGGTTGGGAAAAGTTGCACAACTACATTCGTCACCTAAAATCTGCGTGAAAAGTGCATACACACACAAATAGTTATGTCCTCTCCTACCGCATGCAAAATAGATACACAAGTACCATCATCGAGCACACATGGCAACTAAACAACAAATATAACCACCGGTCCAAAGTGTACAAACTAGACTTGGCTAGTAGTCGAGTACATTGGATAGACTCTTCAAAGGCTAGATGCACAATGAGCAAGTGCAACAGGTGTAGATCATACACAAGTATAGCGAACCCGCGTCCAGGTCTATAAAACCAAAAACACAAACCACTTGTTTTTTCTAAAAAGCTCATAAAAATCAAACCTTGGTGTAATACAAAATTCCACCATATAGCCCAAAGGTGCCCACAAAAATTTATAAAAGACCAAATCTAACTTGCTTCAAAACATACTCCAGCTTACAATCGGTCGTAGGGTTTTAGCATAATCCTAACCGAATGGCACAATTTGTTTCTCCGAGAAAATGCAATGAATACAAATTTTCCTACAAAACCCGTTATTTCCTTTGTTGTTTTTTATTCTCCAAATCATCCAAAGACGCAAAAGAAGAGCATACTCAAAGATCAAAGGATTTGTAATAACAAGCTAAAAAATCAAGCTTCCAAATAAATACAACAAAAATTACATTTGATTACCGAATGACATTGATAACATGTAAAAGTGTAGTTCATAATTAAGCACTGATAAAATACGAATGCACAAAGAGAGTAATGTTGTGAAAGATAAGAACCAAACATGAGCCAAAAGATAGTTTGTATATTGAATGCATGAAAAATAACTTTATAAGAGGTGTATAAATAGGAAGTGGAAAAATGTAACCACCACATAAAAAGGTGGTGAAGTGTAACTCTCATTTATCCCAATGACACATAAGCAAGCTAAATACATGTGTAGGAAAAGCCATCCAATGGAATAAAAAAAACACTAACATAATAGATTTTAAAGTTTTGAGTGAGACACAACAAAGAAGCACGAGCTAATGCTAAAAGGCATTAGCGGTTACTTTGATTCAAATCGACAACATTGGGCCTCTTGTTGACTTTCATCTTGCTGAAATCCTCCCTTGTATGCATCTCTTATTTTATCTTGTGCATTGTCCATCGTATACTCATCTTACCTTGTACTTTATGACTCATATAAGACGAATGGAGTCGAGTTCCCCTCTTCCCTCTTTTTAGGTCCTTGTTATTCGAAGATGGCGTGGATATTCATAATGTTAAAATTTGAATTCAAATATCACTTATATAAATAGACAAGCATTGTAGTTCATTTAAACAAAATACCTAACAATCCTCCACAAGAATATATCAAACAATCATTTGAGCATTAATTTTCTGAAGTTAGCATTTCCCATGGAGCACTTTTGGCATAGGACCCAAGGTATGTATGTCACCAAAATAATTTACATTTATGCAAAATATTGTTATAGATATACTTTTCTTTGGCGATTTCCACGCTTGGGGTACTTACATATAGTTCCACTATTCACTCGAGTTTATCACATGACCAAAAGCTCAATTTTCTTTAAGCTTCATATATTATGGCCCTTGAAGGACAAAGAGAAGAAGATATGTTTATAAGCACATGTACTAAGAAATTTTATTTGAGATACAAGTGTCGAGTTAAAATGTGGATCAATAAAGCAAAACAAGATGTGTTGAAACCCTATGTGAATGTCCTTCACATTTGAAATTAATTGAGTATACTTGATTACTCTTGAATGTATGTTATTCAACTTAGTTAAAAATTAATTGGGTATTTGTATTGCAATTAAATTGATATCCATATATCCATATTATAGGGATACACTTCAAAAAAACATGAATAAATGGAGATGTTATGATTGAGAGTCTGGGAAGGAAATCGCTCTGCTAGGGTTTCTCGCTTGCATGTTATAATGCGCCTCTTCGGACGCGTTGTGGGATAGTACTTTTCTTGTTAAGTTATATGGTTTCTCGCCCTCTGGGTTCGCCTATATAATGCCCCCTCCACTTCGAGCCCGACTATTGATGTCGAGGCTAGAGCTAGTGGAGCTACGAACAATGGCGCTACCGCAGAAACGTCCCCGAAAATTTGTCTTGAAGGTCTTTCACAAGGTAATGTTTCTCCTCCTGATGTTATATTACATGATTTCTAATTCAATGTTGTGTGCCATTGGCTTGAACATTTCTACCTTATCGATTACTTTGTGGGTTGTATCCCCTCTGAAAGCATGCTCAAGTCCTGGGTTAACTCAGCCTAGGCCGCTCATGGCATCAGGGTTGAGAGTATGCAAAACATGACTAAAGGATTCTTCTTTTTCCAGTTTTTTGACCCTTCGCACGCCTATCCTATCCTTAATCGATCGGCCCTGGTATGCTTGTAAACTCCCTATTGGTTCTTTCCCCTTGGACAAAGGACTTTGTGGTGTCCGATTTTACGTCCCTTAAAGTCCCTGTCTGGGTGGAATTCCCTAGTTTGTCGCTCTTGTGCGTGCATTTTCTTCACCAAATCACCTCCTCCATTGGGTGAGTTGTTTGCATGGAACCATGGCACTTTTATAGCACCGCCTGTAAAAAAAACGGATCTGCATTGAAGTAGACCTCTCATAAGAATTAAAAGAATTCGTGGAGATCCAAATGGGTGACACTCGCTATTCACAGCGAGTTCTCTACATCAACCTACCTAACACATGCTTTCGTTGTCAGGCTTCTGATCACAAGATCAAGGATTTCCCACTTTATGTGTTGCGTAATCACCCAGTGCCTAAGGCGGATTACCAAATCTGTTAAGCCCCCATAAGAGGAAGGGTGGCAAACAAACTTTGGAGGCGGAAAAAAAAACAAAGTAGTTCAAGACAAGGCGATCGGTAACAAATGCTTTAAAGAGCTAGCTGTTAAGGAACATACTTATGGTCTGCGTTGCTCCTCGAAGACGGTCTCTGAAGATTCTCCAATCTCCTTACCCAAGTTCTCTAGCACGCCCAAAGCGGCCACAGTTCTCATGGACCAGTCAAACTCCATCCAAACCTCCTCAACACCTCCGACTTCACAGCTGCTTTTGACAACCGGCTCACAAGGCCCATCCAAAAGGGCCTCGAAGTCCCTCTCGACACCCCATGGCAAGTCACGAACATAGCTCGGCATGCAGTGTGGAGTCAACAGAGGAGGAGTATAACATTGAGTATGTCGGACGAAGGAAAGTTGAGTTGCATGATTTTTTGAAGCATAATAATGCTCAATTCCTACAAAACTAGTTTGATGCCTTGGACGGCTTGGATGTTGACAGTATGGCCCTTGATCCACGTTTCTCATGAATTGTATGTCATGGAATGTGAGGGTCTTACAGACTCCAATCGTAAGTATATCATTCGTGATGCTTGCCAAAAAATTGCCAATTTAGATGTTTTGTGTCTTCAGGAAGTTAAAGTTACAGGTTTTCAGTTGTCAATGGTTTGTAAATCCATTTGGCCTGACAACCTAGCTTTTACCAGTCATCATGATGGAGGTCATGGGGGTTTAATTTCTTTTTCCTCCCCTAAATGGCGACCCTTCTTTATGGATCATGGTGCAAACCCCACCAATAGAGCCATCTGGGCCCTCTTTAATATTGAAAGTTGCCCTTTTGGCTTCATCAACATTTATGCTTCTAATGATGCGGCAGAAAGGGCTGATCTTTGGCGGTGGATAGCCAATGAAATCCTTGATGCCTATTGGGTCATTTGCGGTGACTTTAATATGGTTGAGTTACCCATAGATAAATGTGGGCACCTACCTATGCGATGGACAGCTAACGAAAGGGGCGTTTATATGCGTAATAAATTCGGGTTTTATGACCCAAACACCTCACGAAACCCAACTTTGAAACTTGGTTCACTTGGTCCAATCTCCGAGGTGGATCAGATTAGGTTCTTAAACGGCTCGACAGGGCCATGTTTTCCACTCAAGATTTTTTTGAGTTCGACAACATTTATTCCTTGCATGTGGAAGTGATGCCAAATTTCATCCTTTCTGACCACTTTCCTATTAGATTTTGTATCACTTGGCAAGCTAAGAGGCCTTTTAGTCATAAAGGTCAATTTTTTTCTCAACACGGCCTTGATGGAACATGATCTACACTCAATCATATCAAGCAAGTGTGGAACTTAACGCCCGACCACGTCATCTGCATAATTATCATCCACCTTTTTGTTCATGGACTCAATGGTGGGAGGATGCAATGACTAGGACAACCAGATTCCTTATAATCTATGGTCAACAGTTGGCCAATATTCACATTGCTCCTATTCCACCACCTCCTCCGCTCTCATTCAAGCGGTGATGGCACTTGAAGTAAATCCTTCTCGAAGCCTTACAACACCATATGGCAGAGCTTAGACAGAAAATTCAAATTGCAGACAACTATAATGCTCGGGCGCATGAGTTCGTGCCTCCCTTCACTGCTCAAGGTTGGGGATCGGGTTTCGAAGGAATTTTTTAATCGCTCAAAGCCAAACATTCCTTTCGGCAAATTCGATTTATTTGTGATGGCAAAACTCGTCTCACGGATCCCCAACTCATGTTATAGGCCTTTGTTAATCACTACAAGCAAGTTTTCCAAGTTCAAGCTCCTTCGGCGAAGCGACAAGTTGCCTTGGATCAATGTTTGGCCGTGGTGTCATGCAAACTTTCTCCGATGCACAAAAAATTGCATGTGACCGCCTGCTCTCCCTTAAGGACTTACAGAAGCGGTCATGCAAATGGCCAACGACAAGGCACCTAACTATGATGGCTTCCCTTGAATTTTACAAATCACTTTGGGATATGGTTGGCCCGAGACCTTTATCGGTTTACATGGAAGGATTTCAATGCTAGTCCTTTGGCCCCATATTAACAAAGGGAATATCAAGTTCATCCCTAAGCCTAGAGACCCCAAGCTGATAAGCAATTGGCATCCTATAACCTTGCTTAATGTGTCTTACAAAGTTATAGCCAAAGCTCTTGTCATTCGGTTGTGACACATTCTTCCTGCCATTGTCTCGGCGGAACAAACTAGTTTCATCCAAGGGCATTATATCCTTGACAATATCATTGCGGTCTAGGAAGGCATGGAATGGGCGCGTAGATCCAACCAGCAAGCCCTTTTCATCAAAATCGACTTCGAGAAAGCTTATGACCGGATAGAGTGGCCTTTCATTCTTGTTATGCTTCAAGCTCTAGGCTTTGGTCCCAATTTCATTCAATCTGTGAAGATATTTTTTTGCACATGCATCTACCCATATCACCATTAATGGACACAGTTCGGCACACTTTGGCCTTTTCAGATCCATCTCGACAAGGATGCCCGCTAGCTCTCACCCTATATGTCCTTACGGCTAAAGGGTTTGGCTATCTGCTAGCCAAAGTTGAATCTCAAGGGCTTGTCGGGGGATTATCTTGCCCTCCACTTGATAACTCCCAACTGCTTAATGGCCATTTCGTGGATGACTCCTTCCTTACGCTCATTGAAGATGAAAATAACATTAGCAATGTTATGTAGTGCCTCAAAACTTTCTGTTTAGCTTCAGGCTCTTCCATTCAATGGCGTAAAACACAATGTTATAGATAGTCCTTCCTCCCCGCACCCCCTTGATGGCTATGTACAATTGGAAGATGCTCAACCATGGTGAAATGTTTAAATTTCTCGGTATTCCTTTTGCTTTTCAAGCTTCACCTACGGATCTTTGGCAGTATGTCGTGCAACAGTGAGTGGCTCAAAAGTTGGAATATTGGATTACTAAGTCGTTGTCTTTAGCGGGAAAATTTCATATCTGCTCCAAAGTGCTTGAAGCCACGCATGTGTATTACTCCTCTTGTTGGGTCCCTTCCAAAAAATGTGCAAAAGTTAGAAAAACTACTCAAAGACTTCCTCTGGACCAATGCTTCCTCCGGTAAAGGATTTCACAGAGTTGCATGGGAGACTTGTTGCCTTCCCAGAGAATCAGGAGGTTTAGGCCTCATTGACATTATGTGTCAAGGGCAAAGCGCTTTGCGCCAAATGGATAATCCGCAGCACAGAAGGGGAAGAAGCATGGAAGGTGCTTCTGCTAAAATGGCATTGCTTGAAAGGCTCCCCTATGGTCATTCGGCTTGGAAAGGCATTGGCTTTGCCAATCTTCTCATTGCCCCCATTCCAATCAAAGTGGTTGGCACTTTTGTGCTCAAAAGTATTTGGAAATCTTGGGAGCAGATCAAACCATGGCTCATGTGGAATGGCAATGGCTTCCGTGATGACCTTTTCATTTAACCACCACTCTTTGTGGTGGTCTCCTGTCATTCATTCCAGGATCATTGTCTTGCCAAGGTTCCTTGGATTCCTGCGCTCTCGCCTTTTCAAGCGAGGCATTCGCACTATCCAAGACCTCTTTTGCAAACACACTCAATCTTGGCGTCCCTGGCATGAGCTCAAGGCTCAATTCAAATTGGCTCTGCCTGATCATGTTATCATCAATGATATCATTTCCTTTGTGTCAAATCACATGATCCACAAAATCTTTGTGCTTCCATCTCGTCCTTGGTGGACGGATTGGAAGTGGTATGTGGACACCCCATTCGAATTACTCGGTTGGTCGTGGTTATGCCTGGCTTTCACCTCATTTGCCCATGGTGGGCAAGCTCAATACCCGATGGGGATTGTGATCCTCTCCATCAATCTGGAAAAGGAGATTTGATATTGTTTGGTCCACTTGTGTGGAACCCAAAATTGCTCACTTTCTGTGGTGTGTTCTTCACCAAGGCCTTCCGCTTGGTGCCCGTCTGGTTCACCTTGGTGTTTTGGCCCCCAAATGTCCCTTCTGTGGTCATTTGGAAACCTTGTCTCACCTTTTTTGGTACTTATCGCAAAGCCCGAAGGCTTGGAATTAAATCCATTCTTTCTTCCTCCCGTTCTATCCAAAGTGTTTTAATTGGCAGTGCATGTTCTTTTAGGAGACAATCCTCGATGCCTCATAAGTTTTCCCAAATTTGGCATGCTTTCAGAGGGGAAATCCTTTTCTGGCTTTGGAAAGAAAGGAATTCTTGTTTATTTGCTAATGTTGAAGTTGACCAACAATTCTCTATTTATAACAAATTTGTGGTTATCGCGAATGTATTGCTACATATTCAAGTTCAAGCCAACAAAGTGGCGATTGAGGTGGAGCATCTCCAAATACTCCTTCGTCACTGGGGCGACACACCTTGCAATGTTGCTCACAAGCCACTTCCCCCCCGCAAGGCTCCCTGGCGGTGCTAGCAGGGTCCCTAGAGGTGGTCGCCATCGAGCCACTTGCAACGTCGCTCGTTCAATCGGGCCAGCCAGCTACTCCCTTGGAGGCTTCTCCCCTCCACCTTCAACCCCACTCAGGCTAGGGCTCCCCCGCCAACTCACTACCCCCCGAGCTGCACACTCACGACGATTAGACCCTCCCGCCTCCGCCCGACAAATTTCTCAGGTTGTCTCTCGCCATCTCGCCCTCTTGAGCCACTGTGGAAGATACTAAAGAAGGAAGCCAACCCGGTTCTGGTTAGGACATGCCAGATGGTGGCAAAGACTTGTCTAGCTTTAGCTGGCATGATCAAGATCCACCCCCCGTAGGACAACAAATCGCAACGGTGGCTTAACTTCCTTGTTTTCTCTACTCTTTGATGTTTTGTAATCGAATGTATTCATAGGCTTTGTTTTTGCCTAGTCTGAACTCATGGTTTTGGGGCATGCTTCCATACCACCCATTTTTTTGTGAATTATCTTGTATCATTTTACTTGTTAATATAATATAAGATCTTATTCGTCATATATATATATATATATATATATATATATATATATATATATAATGTTTCATTATACCTCTCTTATGCAAATGAGTAAAATTTACCCATAGGAAAAGTGGTGGTTGTAAATATGATATAATTATACCCGTAGGTTTTTCTAGGATTTACTATATTCGATGCAGTAGTGTGGTAGAGAGGATAAATAAATCTAATGTATTACTCACGCATTGGAATATGATTTACTCCTCCGAATGTAATTTTAAAAATTTAAAAACCTCTATATTCAAAAGTATTTCATATAGCAGATGAATAAATATGCTCCTTGCTCCACGACTCATGATCTGGAATGAATAAAGCCACTCTGATCTCAAAAAAACAAATATGCTCGTTGTCCAATGGTCAGAAGTGTATCCCTATTATGTTTACAAATACAATATACATGGTATATACAGACAGCATGTACATAGACTCGATGAGTGCTGCAATGTCTGCAGATAGTCTCAGAAAACACCAGAAAAGTTCATACCTCTGAATATTTACCCCAATTTCCTGAAAGGGTAGTTGCAATCTTGAATCAATACTCTAAATCAGGATATAAATGTCAAGTCTCGCTATAGAAACGTGTGTACTATAAAGGGTTCTTGCCAATCTCATCATTGGGAATACTTCTGAAGTCCCTGTTTGTTGAGACTTATTGCTTTCCAATTATATGCCAAGAATGACCAGAGATTATCGAATGTTATTTCTTAGTAGAGATAACGGGCTTCCTTCTGCCATCCTGGTTTTTGAACTATTTGTGCTGGAATTGCCAAACACCTTCCAGAAACGAAGTGTTTCGTCTGCTGCAGCTGATGCAACAGTAGTGCCATCTGGACTCTGCCATTGAAAATTCATCTAGTATAAGGATTTTGAAGTTCTAAAACAAATTTAATCTTCAAAATGACTCCATAGAAGCATGTACAATTCTTTGAATCTACTTCATTTTGCCATATACTATTGCACTTCAATTTGTTTCCAGATCAACTGCTACGACTCGGTTATTAGTTAACGACAGGCTTCTTTTTAATTAGATAGTTGATGAATTTTGCAACCACTTTGAATGATGATTAAACAAGCATTTGTTCCCAACTGGCAATATAAAATACAGCCAGCTATCAAACAAGCATGAATTATATGCAAACTGGGAAAAGGATTACAAAACCTGAGCAAGGTGGAGAACACGTTGAGTGTGCCCGCTAAGTTCTGCAAGTTTAAGCATGGATGGATATTTCCAAAGACACAGCTGGTTTTTACTGTATCCGTGACTGCTCAAGATCTCTTTGCGGTGTTTATTCCATTGGAGTGCACAGACCTGGTATGTTAGATCAGTATTCAAACTGAAGTAAGTCGGTGCATTGTCTGGTAAAATAGTAAGCATTTAGAGCAAAGTGATATAGTCTATTGGTTCCAATTATAAATATCTTGCCTAATGCTGGTTACAATTTTTAGTTTAAACTGAGTCACCATAAAGAACACCCTGTTCGAATGACACACCCACTCAGGCATTCCTTTTAACAGCTTGGGCCAGAACTTGCACTATGTAATGCACTTATAATGAGCTGATATGGACAATAATCAAGGTACTTGCCTGAGAATCCGTGTCCACACTTGTGATACACTCGCCAGATTGTGTGTTCCAGAGCTTGATACAGCGATCAGCTGTGCCTCCTCCAGAAGCTAGTACATTAGCTGCGTAAGGACACCATGCTAGAGCTTTCACTGCCGCTTGATGCTGGTCAAAACGTTGAAGATGCTTTGAGCCTCCTGATGATGACATCAATGAAGCATCCCAAATATGAAGTATATTATCATTCCCTCCACTTGCAAGTTTCTGACGTGATTGTGACCATTTAAGGCCACAAACCTCTAGTTTATGCCCCTCAAACTTGGATACCATATGATTTCGAATCCGGACTGAAAAACAAAGTATTTAAATTGTATGAGATTTCCATTCAACCAAAATAAAAGCATTACATTTTTGAAGTTTTCTTCTTTTCTGAAATGCATCTCCAAACTCTGTCAATTTGCAGAATGATATTAAAACAGTTTATGGAAACTACAAAGATATTCAAAGAAATAAATTAGATTATTTATTTTTGTGGGATTTTTACTCGTATGGTTTTTTAGTCATTACTCAAATGACCTTCATGAGTAGTCATTACTCCAATGACATTTTTCCTCATGTATTTTTGGTAATAATTACAAGGCAAGGGGACCCACTTTAACACACAAGCACCGTAAGCATTTGTTAGTAGGGGGAGGAATGGTGAATATAATTCACCACTTTGGGCTTCTCACCCTCTAGCCTCTTTCCCTATTGGAAAACTTTTGGTAGTGTAGTGCCTAATAAATCACCCTTGTCTTACAATTATTACCAATGTGGGATTAACCCAATTACAACCCAATCATGTATTTTATGTTAAGTTGATGGTTTCACAAGCAATTTAATTAGATTATTTATTTTTGTGGGATTTTCACTCGTGTGATTTTTTAGTCATTACTCAAACGACCTCCATGAGCAGTCATTACTCTAATGACATTTTTCTTTATGTGTATTTGGTAATAATTACAAGGCAAGTGGACCCACCTTAGCAACTACACTCACCAAAAGTTTTGCCAATGGGAAAGAGGCTAGAGGTGAGAAGCCCAAGTGATGAATTATATTCACCATTCCTCCCCCTACTAACAAATGCTTATGGTGCTTGTGTGCTAAATTGGGTCCCCTTGCCTTGTGATTATTACCAAAAATACATGAGAAAAAATGTCATTAGAGTAATGACTACTCATGGAGGTCATTTGAGTAATGACTAAAAATCCACACGAGTAAAAATCCCACAAAAATAAATAATCTAATTAAATTGCTCGTGGAAACTGTCATCTTATCAAAGAAATAAATGTCAAAACACTATTACCACTTTCCTGAAAACAAACTAATCTATATTTTGAACCTTCACAAATGATAATCTCAAACCATCAATTAAAACAAGCTCTACAAAAGAAGTACAACTACTCATGCCAACATCTTAAGAAACAATACACCTGTAAAACTGAGTATCATATGGATCTGAATAATTCATTCATCAACACTATACCTTAATTTGCTACAAGATTGGACTGAATTTGACCGGTGAAAATCTCTTTCGTGATGTAGTGGTTGTAAGTTCAAAAATAAATCTAGTGGCTGAAGAGGATTCACAAATGGTAACTAATAAAATAAATAACCGAGATACCAATTACAGGTCTACATCATATCTGGAAATGTTCATTAAGAATATAGTATGTTTAACAAGATAATTTAGCTAACTTATATTCTCGGGATGCAAAATGCTGTAGACCATCTAGCAAATATGGCAATTGAACCTAATCTCTTTATAGTAGTTTTAAATTACAGTGAAGAAGATATGTCAGAGCTCATATAGCTTTTGAGGACTTTAAAAACTATGCTTACACAGCCTCTTCTCATTGGGCATGTTTTTACATTCTTAAAATGACAAGTACATAGGTGGTATTGGTATCACTGTTTCCTTTATTTTTCTCATATTATCACGTTCAAAATTTATCTTATTGTCATTTTCACCATTACATTGAATGGCATCTAACTCTACACAATGAGGAAGATTACTGTCAAATGACAGTTTACTTGTAAAGGCTGCAAGTATCAATTGCATGTGAATGTTAACATTCTATGGGGAAGCGTCTCCAGGAGCAGAATGGCATCCTGGATGTCTTGGGGATGGGGAAGGGAAAAATGTCCCCTAGCCATCACCCCCAAAAATAGTAACCATGGGACATTCCCATGACATGCTTTTGATCTAGACAATGTACTGAGACGTGCTTCTCTCTCAGGACATGGGAAACGGTATCGCATCCCTCAACCATCTTGAAGATGTTTGGATGTCCACAATGGTCTGCCCAATTTTGAAAAAATAAAGTCAAAAATTTAAAAAAAAAAACAATCTTTTTTAAAAGCACCCTAAACCTAAAAGTGGGGGCCTACAAAGCCCCCATCCTAATACAACCCACCTAAACCCTAAACTCACGTAATTTCATAAAAAATAAAGAAGAAAAGTAAGAGGGATTTGCAGCAAAAGGGAGGTCACCATGTTTGCCGGGTATGTCTTTCCTTTGTTTTTATTTTGTTATTACTTAATGCTATGGCAAAGACATTTTTTCTATTTTAACAAATAATGATGATATGAGTTTTTCCACACAGTGAACCAATGAATTTTCACTGTTCATTGGTTGAACATGTTATGAAAATCAGATTTATCTTATGATTTATGTTTTGTTTGGTTTTTGTGTGCTCTTGAATATGCTGAAAATCAGTTTTGTTTTTTGGTTTGTAATAGTTGAATATACATCTTATAAATTGTTTTAGGGTTTGCTTTTGCTTTTGTTTTGATTTCAAAGGCAAGTCGTGTTCATGAGTGATGAGAATGACAAAATGCAAAAAATCAATAGTAGAAATGGGGAAGGGGACAGAATTATGGGCACTCAAACTGAAAGTTTAGTTAGGAGTGCTTCGATGTTTGATTGCCCATCAAAGATGTTGACCAAATATGCCAAGGTACCATTCAACCAGAAAAAAAACCATTGCAGCAATTAACAACAATATTTGACACATACAGGGGGATTCAATATCAGAAATACAACTTTGCAATGAAGATTAAAAGGGAAACATTATTAGGGTTATGCACTTTTAGCACATCCTTGGTAACAAGGTTAGTCTTTGTCCTAAACTGTAGCAAAATTACTTAAATTTATTCAACAACAGATTGCATTGCTGAACACAGAACTAGAACGATAGCAGTAATTCACAATTATAATAGCATAATAGAATATTAACTTGATATTTGATAGACAATGGAATGGAATATATGACTTGGTCACTTCAAGGGAGAAACCTCCACAACCTTACAATAGGATTAGAATACAAAATATGATGATTTGAGTACTAACTGCTACTTCCTATATATACCCAACTTAGGCTATGGTTACTCCATAGGCTGACCATACTAACAATATGCAAACATAGAAAAATATGATATAACAAGGTAAGAAATTATGTTAGCCACCAATTAGCCATACATTTATCTGTAGTGCCCACATTTTTATAGCTCCAATTATCTGTTGGTTCCTTTATGCATAGACATGTTTTGATTGAGACTCTGATAGATTTTGGACATTTTGCTATGTTATCTTATCCTCATGGACATTATGGTATTTTGGGCGCGTAGCGCCAATTGGACTAGATTCGTATATTGATATATTTCTTGTGATGTTGATGACACTAACAGGGGTACATGATAGTGAGATTTATTGGTTAGATGTTGATTCTTGTGGTCGATTTGATTAATGATATAGTTTTCTGGATTTAATAATGGTAATCTCATGCTAGCCTAAGTGTATGTCGTTGTAATTTTATCTGTGGATGATTCGTGGCAAACTATGTGTATAATTGTATGCATTGCACTATCAATTGTATAATGATGTTAGGACATTATAAGTTTGATTAAATTTGTGATGTGTAGATGATGTTTATTATATTGGACAGATGCGGTTAATGTGTGCAATAAGTGTGCAGGTGACAGGTATAGGAGAGCATGGGTTTCAAGGTAGCTACGCAATTTGTGCACGAGCGGCCCACGGCTGAGTCCTAACCATGCTAGATGTTTGAGGCCTTAGAATAGGTGTATTTATTTGGGCACCGTGGGTGAACCCTCAATTGTAATGTATTTATGTCTTGTAAAATTAATTATGTTTAGGGTGTGTTTTATTAAGTAAACTAGTTTAGGAGTTTAATGATCTCATCTTAATTTAAGTGATGGTTTTGGGTAAGTGTGTGTGTGTTGGTAGAAGGGATTGAGGACCACATGTGAACCTTGGGTGGACCCCACACCCTCTACCCACAATGCTAAGCATGCCAAACCCGAAATTGGGTTATTTTGGGCATTTTTAGGGACCCCTTTTGAATTTGGGAGTTCCTTTAACATGAAAATGGGCCCTTGGACCCTACTTAATAGGTAGGGGGCTTATTTCCAAGGTTTGAAGGGAGTTTCCCTCCCATTTTGCCCTCCTTAGTCACCATCCATGTAAGATGGTTGGTTTGTGTGTAATTGTTAAAAATTGTTCCACTTTGTTTTATTTTTGTTTTTAGTATTTTGGGTGATATGGGCTAAAAGGTGAGTTTACTTTTACTTATTTAGTTTTTGGAATCTTTGACTCATGAGAGGAGAGGGGGTGACACTTGTCACCTTCCCATTGGTGAGGAAACTTTTGGGTTCCTCTTCTTATTCTTCCTCATGTGGAAGGAAGGGGTCTTCTTTGCTTTTTTTTTTTTGGAGAACTTGGAGAATTTTGGGAGCTTGGAAGTTTGCTTGGACAAAGGGAAAAGCTTAGAGTCTTGGAAAGCATTGTAGAGGTAGGATTCTTAATCCTTTTCTTTCCTAGTTGTGCTTATCTTGTTAACTATGCATTGGTCAATAAAATGATGTGTTGTAAAGTTGTATGGTGAATGTAGTTTGTTTGTTTTGTTACTTTGTTGTTTTCTTTTGTTTTCTCTCCACCATCATTTGGATTGATGGTTTTTGGAGAATGTAGGGGAAGAGAGAGGGATTTCCCTCTCAAACCTCATGGTTGTTGGTCAAGCCATGAAGGTCCCTTCTCATCCCCCTCATATGGTTTGAGGTGATAGAAAAGGTTCAAAAACCATGGCTTAAATACGAAAATCTTCGCCTTTCCCCATACTCTTAACTGTGAAAACTCGGCGAAACTCGCCGAGACACGGCTCAGTACGTGAAACGCGGTTTTGAAAGGAAAAAACACGGATTTTACACGAAGGCCCTCAACTCCCTCATTGTCACTCACACAACCATTTGAGCTTGCATTGCTTGTGTTGAGTGGATTTTGGAGCGAATTCGAGGAGAGAATTTGGAGATTTGCATTTGGAGGTAGGTTTTTTTTTTTTTTTTTAATTCTTTGAAGTTTTTCCAAATTTTGAATATATTATTTAGGTTTTATAGATTCCTATTGTGATTCTAAATACATGCAATGTAAAATCGAATGCTTGTACTTTTTTTATACTCATTTGCAGCCAGAGGTATGTAATTTTATTTTATTTTAACGCAAATTCATTGTAAATTAGTTAAATTTTATGTATGTGTATTGTAATCGATTCGTTGTGTAATTCTCTGTAATGTAAAATTGAATACTTGTAAATTTTAATACTCATTTGCAGACTAGAGGTTTTTTTTTTTTTTAATTAACGTTCATTGTAAATTAGTTAAATTTTATGTATGTGTATTGTAATCGATTCGTTGTGTAATTCTAGAATCTAAATACATGTAATGTAAAATTGAATGCTTGTAATGTATTTTTTTTACTTACGCAAATTTGTTATTCAGGCATGTTTTGTTTTTAAAATTAAATTAAGTTTACATTTTCTAATTTTTTAAATGTGCATTGTGTTACAGATTAGAGTTTAACAATGGCATCAGGCTCGGCATCAGGTTCGGCATCTGGATCACTAGCAGGGACCGTTCCTCCGAATGCCCGTTCCATAGCATGGAAGTATGCTGTACGTGGAACTTGTGCGGGCGAAATTTTTTGCACTTTCTGTAACAAGAAAATGAATGGAGGCATCAATCGTTTGAAATATCACCTTTCAACTATTCCTTGCCGAGATGTTACAGTTTGCCCCAACGTGTCAGAAGAGGCAACGCGAGAGATTAAAGCAGAGCTGGCAGAGTTAGAGGAGAAAAAACTAGAGAACGCAAGGCTGAAGGCAACCATAAGCCAAGCTATTAGACTTGCGATGGAAGAGATTTAGACGATGATGCGGCAACACTCTACTCGTGGTCCACGCATACGAAGAGGAAGAGCCGGAAGAGGCTCATCTTCATCGAGTTCGAGCAAAGGCATACTTATTTTGTGGCATCACACACGGAGCACACCTTCATTGGATGGTGCATTGGAACAAAGATATGCACGAGGAAGTGGATAAAGCTTGTGCAATTTTTGGTACTACAACAACCTTGCCATTGATGTGGCAAAGAGCCCATCTACCGGGAGTACTTGGTGACAACGTTGATTTGTAGGGAAGGGTACAAGGCACCCTCTCCAGATTTGAGCGGAAATTACTTGAGGGTGCGATTGCAGATGCCACTACCATGCTAGAAGAGCATTGGAAAAAAATTTGGATGCACCATTCTTTCGGATGGGTGGACGGATGGAAGGAACCGCACCTTGTTAATTTTTAGCGACTTGAACGGTGAGATGGTGTTTTTAAAATCTATTGATGCCTCTGACATAATAAAAAATGCAGAAAATTTGAGTGTTATGTTAGAGACAGTTGTATTAGAGGTTGGTGTACAGAATGTTGTGCAAGTTGTTACAGACAATGCAGCAGCATATGTGGCAGCTGGGAGACTATTGCAGGAGAGACATCCATCACTCTTTTGGACTCCTTGTGCAGCTCATTGCATTGACCTTCTTTTGGAGGACATAGGCAAAATTGATTGGGTGAGGCCGGTTGTAGAAGATGCAAGATCTATAACGAAGTACATATACAATCACCCTTGGGTTCTGAGCTTGATGAGAGTACACACAAAGGGGAAAGAACTTGTTCGAGCCGGTGTCACAAGGTTTGCAACTAACTTCTTGACGTTGCAAAGTATTTCTAGTTTGTTGACATCTTTAAAACAAATGTTTGTCATCAAGCATGGCTAGACTCACAATATTCAAAGAAAGCTGATGGAGAGAGGGTTGCAAAGATAGTTTTTGATGATATCTTTGCAAAGAGAGCTATAGAGATCATCAAGGTAATTTCAAACTTCGATTTATATTTCATTCCTTTATTTTAATTTGTTAAATTATAAATATTAAATACATTGTTCTACTTTTCACTTTTTTATTTCATTTCTAATATGTATTGTAACTTGTAAGTTTGCAATCTTACATTTTAATTTGTGTGTAGGTGTCAGAGCCGTTGGTGAGAGTTTTGCGTTTGGTTGATGGGGAGCAAAACCCCATGGGGTTTGTATATGAGGCCATGGATAGGACCAAAGAGTCTATCCAAAACTATTACAGGGGGGATATCGTCAGATATGGTCCCTTTTGGGAGATTATTGATCAGAGGTGGAACAATCAACTCCACCAACCTATTCATGCAGCGGGGTACTACCTCAACCCCAAGTATTTCTACTCTGACAGCTTCACAGATGTGAATGGAGAGGTTATGGAGGGCCTTTCAACATGTATTGAGAGGATGATACCGGATGTTGAGACAGGGACCTCGTTATTTTAGAGGCTGAGTTACAAACATGGTAGGGGAGACTCTTTTCATCGGTGCTTAGCTATTCGAGGAGAACCACACACACCAGGTAATACCAAGTTACTTATAATGTTTACCAAGTTACTTATTAGTTACATATTTGATTTTATTAATTAATTATAAATTTTGATTATCTTGTTAAATGTTTGTAGGTTCTTGGTGGGAGGATTGGGAGGGAATACCCCCGAATCTTCAAAAGTTAGCCCTCGAAATTCTATCTCAACCTTGTAGCGCTTACGGATGTGAGCAACCGGAGTTTGTTTGAGGCCATTCACACGAAGAAGCGCAACAAGTTGACTCAAAAGACTCAACGACTTGGTTTTGTGCAATATCAATCTCCGCTTCGCACAAAAAAGTTGAGGCGACATCGAGAGCTCATTGATTTGGATGAGATAGATCCATACGATGAGTGGATCGGCGAAGAAGAGGAAAACCTTATATTCACGGCGGACGAGATTGCTTCTTTTGAGAGGGAGGCTATGGAGGGAGAAGCACTAGCGAGGACTCCGAGGAGATATTGGAGTGGATGACATCTTTGGAGGTGATCTCCAACATGCAGGAGGAGCCACCACACCACCATCTAGTTCCGTGGATCGAGCTTGCCGCAGCCTTCAGGAGGAGCGTGGAGACGCAAGGAGTGTGGGGACTAGTGGGCAAGAGGCTAGACCCTCTCCCCATATTTCTCTAGATTGGGGAAGAGGAAAATGTAATTTATTGTATATTGTAACTTGCGTATAGATATGAAATTTATGATGATATTTTTCAATGTCAATCATCATAAATTCATATTACTTATCGGCCGACTATTGTCGTATTCGCATGATGATGCGATTTTGTATTGTATTTGTATTCAAATCTAATGAAAACACTTCTCCAACATTTTATGGGCTCATTTGATACATTTTGTAGCTATGTGTTGCTTAAAATTTATGTTTTTAAAAAAATTGAGTATTTTTTAAGTTGTCGAATATTCCCAGTATTGGCCGAATATTAGCGAGTTTTGAGTTTTTTTTTTTTTTGGAGGTGGCGAGTTTTGGTTTTGGCGAGTTTCCTACTATGGTTTGAGGTGGGAGAAAGGTTCATATGGCTTGAACCTTTCCCCATTCTTGGTGAGGAAACCCTTGTGGGTTTGAAAATCCTCCCAAGAAGGATTTCTATGACATAAAGGAGGAATAAGGAGGATGAATGATTAGGAGGAATAAGGAGTTTTGTAAACATGTTTTGTAGGTGCTCCTATGGTTGGACACCTTTGATTTGGGCATCCTATTTCTTCTCTTCCCCCTTTGTGAGGTTGACCTTGTTCACCTCATGTTGTTGTTTTACCATGTGTGGTATGTCTAAGTGTTTAAATGGTCTTATGTAATTCTTGTTGTGTTTTATCCCCTTTTACTTGTGCACATTGTGGAAGTTTGTTCCTCTCTCCCATGGGCTTGGGGGAGGCTAGCATGGCTTCCAACCATGGAAAGGCATGTGATGATGCCTATTGGTTGGGTGGTAAACAAGCCTTGTCTCTTATTTCAGCATCCTTGGAAGAACACTCAAGTTTGGAGATAGTTGGAGCCTCTTTGTCATCTTGGTCCTCTTGGTCATCCTCATCTTTTGAGGGCATTACTTTCATTTTGTAAATAAATGTGGCTTTGTGAAGCTTTCACCTTCTTGTAAAACACCTATTTTTGTATTTGATGTTACTTGTAAACTTAAGTCATTTGCTAAAGAAGTTTTCTCTTCATTATTGCAAGAATCTTGTAAAAAAAAGAAAGGAAAGATTACAATATTGAAATCATGAGCTCTTTTATTTTACATGTCTTCATTGGAAGGTTTTGTTTGTTTAGAAATCTGCAAAATATAGTTATGCATCATACATTAAATCTGAAATATTTAGTTGTGCTTACTTTAAAAAAATATATGGCATTACATAGTCAAACACAGAACTAGAACGATAGCAGAATTCACAATTATAATAGCATAATAGAATATTAACTCAATATTTGATAAACAGTAGAATGGAATATATGACTTGGTCACTTCAAGGGGGAAACCTCCACAACCTTACAATAAGATTAGAATACACAATATGATGATTTAAGTACTAACTACTACTTCCTATATATACCCAACTTAGGCTATGGTTACTCCATAGGCTGACCCTACTAACAATATGCAAACATAGAAAAATATGATATAACAAGGTAAGAAATTATGTTAGCCACCAATTGGCCATACATATCCCAATACACATTATAGGTTAAGGGTGTAGCTTGCCCTCTCCTCAAAGCAACATCCTCCACGTTGAATAACTCTGGGTACTTTTGTAGGAATGCTTCATTCTCCCATGTTGCATCCTCACTCGTTAGATTCTTCCACTTGATCAGATGTTCCTGGATCACCCTGGTTTGCAACTTCTTTGTGCATGTTTGAAGGATCTCCCCAAGTTCTAAGGTGACTCTACCTTCTTCATCTAGCTATGGGAACTTTGTCTAGGTTGATACCCGTTGTCCACTAATCTTTTTCAAGTAGGGGACATAAAATACTCAATGGATTGTGCAACCGAGGTAATTCTAGCTTGTACATTATACACCAATTTTCTGCAAGACCTAATACGGACCATAATACTTAGGAGCCGACTTGTTATCCTTTTTTCGTTGCTTGAGGACATTTTATTATATGGTTGAAGTCGCACAAAGACCCAATCCCCAATTTCAAACTTCCTTTCATTACAGTGTTGATCAACTTGTTGCTTTATTTGGTTTAGTGCCATTGCCAAATTCTGCCTAAGACTAGTTAATACCTCCCATGTTGAATGTGATCTTCCTCAACTCAAACTTTTGGTTATACCCTCAAGGAAGTGGTGATAGATGGAGGTTGGTATTCATAAAATGACACAAATAGAGACATTTTGGATGAGGTATGCAAGAAAGTGTTATACCATCATTCTATTAGAGGAAGCCATTGACCCCATCTTTCTTATTTATCGAAGCAAAGCAAATGCAAATATCCTTCAAGGCATTTTGTTGGTTAGATTTTCTGCATAAAGCACAAAACCTATGTAGCCATGAGATAAATCTCCCTCATTTACCAGTGAGGCTCCTGTGTCAGATTTGTCAATTAAAGTATGCTAGTATCTATATGGGGTTTTACTTTAACTGTTCAGCTCATGAACTATAGTTGTACAGTTCTGCAGCAAGTAAGCAGTTGTTTAAGAAAGGAAATATTTGAAGAAGAAGGGAATTATATTAACACAGGGAAGAAATGGGGAAGATGTGCATCCCAATCAATAGATAACAGAGTTGATTGCATGCACATAGAAGAAACCAATAGATATAAACACAGAATTATAAGCAAAGGCAGCTCTAGATCTAGATCTCAAAATAACATAAAGTCTATTAAAAGATCTAAGATAAAAAGCAAGAAACACAATACACCATGACACAAAGTTCTCCGGAAATCTGCTCATGTATATTCCTTTGCTTCAAGTGGCTCTCAAGGGTTTCAGCACAAAGTCTGGAACACAAGGATGCTTGCTTTCAAATTCTGATCCTTAACCCGAAGGTTCTTCCTCCTTTTATAGAATGTAGAGGGGCAATTACAAGTCGGAAGCTTTTAGTTGAACTAGCACATGTGGAAGTGGGAAAGGAAACAACTGGCAATCTCCCTCCTGGAATTCCTCTTTGCATGACATGCATGATTTGCAACTAAAATAGAACCTTCTATTTTGCACATCTGCCACCTATCTCCAAGTAGTTGACTTCTTCAAGTAATGGCTTTTAAACCAATCACTTAAGTTGTATAATTTAATTGATCGCTCAATTATTTTGTCGGAGAAAATAAGAGAAAGAAGAAGAAAGAGGAAAGTTGCAGTCTTGTCCTTTTTCATATTCTACATGCAGCTGATTCAAACTAGATCTCGAAGCAACTAGATCTAGAAATGACTGGAAGCAATTTGGATCTGAAGCGGCTAGATCTGGAATTTTGCTTACGGGTGTTGCCTTCGCCTTGTCTTCCCTTTTATCCTTGAAGCTTTTGCAGTTCTTCTCCAGTACATGCATCAGTGCAATGTTTGCCGTAAATAACTCTTTATTTTTAATTGCATATGAGCAATTAAAAATTCTGGAAAGCACTCCGGGTGAATGCAACTTCAATGAAGGTTTCAACTGGAAGATTGGAAGCACATGCACAAGATCTTGGAAGGAATTTTCCACGCACTGACTTCTTCACGGGCTGCATTCGAAACAAGAGGATGAAGCCTTTGTGCTGGAAGCTTTTGCAATTATGAGATCTGGATCTGGATCTATGTCTCCAATGTCAGCAAATCTGGAAGTAATGCATGATGCTACTGAGCTTTCTTTTTCATCCCGCTTTGCCATGGCTGAATCTGTCTTTGTCTGAGCAATTCTTTTTCTCTTTATTCGCCGAAATTCTTCACAACCAGTGCAGATCTAGATAATTCTTCAGATTCGGAGGATATGTTCAATGTATTGGACATTGATTTAAGCTCCCTTTCTCTTATAAAGCACCTAAGCACCTGTATCACTTATGCAAACAATTATCCAGACACAAATCAACCTCCTTCAACCTGTGCGCCAAAATTGGAAGCTTTCAGCATTAATTTCACCTTCTTCTGAGCAAAAATCCTCTCCAAATGGGGTGCACTTTTCCTCTGGGCTGCACTTCTCTGCCTGTGAATTAATTAATTCATCCATATGGCAGCCCCTGCTTATATAATCTTCACCATTCTATAATTAATTAATGTCTTTCCTATTCCTGGCAATTAATTAATTAATTAATAAGCTTCACTCTTCAAATGGGGCGCCTATTTTGTGCATGCTCATGGCTGCCATTAAATAAATTAAATTTATTTAATTTTAGACTTCTGCTTCCAGTTAACTCAAGCCTCACAGTATGCTTTGACCTTAGCCACTGAAAATAGGAATTAATTTAATCATTTAATACTTAAAAAGTATTATTTATCTCCCAAAAGGGGCACATTAAATAAATTAAATTTATTTAATTTTGGAATTCTATTTTAAATTTTTTTGTCCACTTCCCTTTGTTGACTTTTCCACAAGCCTGGGCGCCAAAATTGGGTGAATAAATATTAACAAATATTTATTTAATGCATTATTATTCACCCAAGGTGGGTCGCACTTTTTGGAATAAGGAATTTCTATTTTTAAAAGTCACATGACAATGGGATTATTTACCCTGCAAGGCAGCCCTGAAAATCCCATGATTCACTTAAGTCGTTTGACTTTCATAATGGGATTATTTACCTGCCCAGGCAGGCAATAAAATCCCATGATTCACTTAAGTTGTTTTTCTTTTATTCCACAATGGGAATTTTTACCCTGCAAGGCAGGTAAGAAATTCCCGCCTGCCTGCTGCCTCTAATTTTCCCATCATAACTTAAGTGACTTTGCCTTCATGGGAAAAAGTACCCTGCAAGGCAGGTACAAAAATCCCACCTGCCTGCTGCGACCAAAAATCCCATGATCCACTTAAGCTGTTTGACTTTCATAATGGGATTATTTACCCTGCAAGGCAGGTAAGAAAATCCCATCAATGCCTTAAGTGATTTTTCTTTTATTTCACAATGGGAATTTTTACCCTGCAAGGCAGGTAAGAAATTCCCGCCTGCCTGTTGCCTCCAATTTTCCCATTGTGACTTAAGTGGCGTTGCTTCCATGGGAAAAAGTACCTGCTAGCAGTACAAAATTTCCACCTGCCTGTTGCTTCCAAAAATCCCATGATCCACTTCAAACCCTCTTTTTCCAAAATATGGCCTCGCCCGAAGAGGCTTTTTGGTGCATGACTTCGTCTTTTCCCAAAGAACTAGACCTCCGATGGCAAATTCCTTCTGGCACAACGTGCGTATGTGATCTCCAAATACTCCAGGCCAAGAATCAGGCCAAACCGGCAAAGGAATTGATCCAAAGAAATTTCACAGAAAACGAAACGGGAAAAACACAAAAACACAAAACGTTGCCAGAAGTCACAAATAAAGTCCAGAATGCATTCCTGGTTAAAACCCTACTGGTATATGGGAATAACGATATGTACGATCACAACAGAGTTAAACCGGAGCGCAAATTGCCTCAAACGGGGCTCAAAATAATTAAATACAAATTTCCCGCAGGCAAATCCCGATGATAGAATATAACAATTTTGGGCATCTGGGTATTTGGCGAAAATGACTAATATGGCTCTTTGGGAATATCTTGACACAATACAAGAACTTTCTGGCAATAAAACACAAAACGACCCATTATTTTAAAAGTACGAAATTTTTTCGGATAGGGTAGTCTCAGATTTCAGGATGAAATCTGGGACACCACATTTGTTGACCACCTTTATTTGTCCATCCGATAGAAAATGATATGATGAGCTATGTGCCAACTGGGTGCCCAAACATGAAAATAAATAAATAAATCAGTCCAAAATTACTGTAAAAGATAGGATCATGATCACTTACTATGATCTTGGGGTACCATGTAACTTCTAAACTGTGTCCATGAAAGTTGATGCTATTGTGTTGACGACAAATGGGTGTGACAAGGCACAAAAATGTACATATTTGGTGAGCCTATCCACAACCACCATGATGACATTTTTCCCTTCTAACATGGGCAATCCTATAACAAAATCCATAGAAACCTCCTTCCACCTTTGGCTTAAGATAGATAAGGGTCACAACAAACTAGGTGTCTTTATTGTCTCACCTTTGTTTCGTTGAAACACAATACATTCTGCCACAAATTTATGGACATCCCCCTTGAGTCCTTCCCAAAAGAAATCTTTCTTGATCCTATGATAAGTCTTTAAGATTCCAAAACGCCCTATCGAAGTGAATGTAGCTTTGTAAGAACCTTTTGTTTTAGGACTAAATTTTTGCACAACCTATCCTTGTACCATAAGGTGCCCCCTTTCCAAACAAATATGTCGGATATACCCGAGTCCTATTGGCACTTGCGAATTAGAACTTGTGTACCCGGCATCATTCCCCCATTTAGATATGACCTCATCCACCCAATCAATCTACAAGACAGGACATTGCACATAGTTCTTTTATGGGCTCACCCTTTGAGGAGAGTGTATTTGCCACTACATTTTCCTTCCCTTTCTTATATATGATTTCAAATTCATATACCAATATTTTGTGACCCATTTTTGTTCTTCGATGATGACGATTTCTGTTCTAAGTATTTGAGACTATCATGATTTGTCTTCACCTTAAAGTGCCTACCCATCAGATATGGTCTCCATTGTTTGACAACATGAAGGATAGCCATCATCTCCTTCTCATAGATGGGCTTTAGTAGATTCTTCCCTTTGAGTTGGCGACTCTTGAATGCGATGGGTCTCCCTTCTTGCATGAGTATTGCTCCCATTCCATACCCTGATGCATCACATTCCACAATGAAGGTCTTTGCAAAATCTAGAGTAGCCAAGACTAGAGTGGTGTACATGGCCTCTTTTAGCTTCTCAAATGCCCTAAATGCGGCTACTTCATTCCAATGGAAAGAGTCCTTTATCAACAAAGCAAGTGAGTGGTGCTACTTATGCTGCCATAATTTTTCCCGAAGCAACAATGCTATCCTGTCACCCAAAGGAAGCCGCGGAGGTTCTCGAGGGTTTTGGAACTTTCCATTCTACCATGGCCTTGATCTTGTGGGGGTCCACTTTTACACCTTCATGTGAAACAATATGACCCAAGTACTCCACCTCTTTCACCCCAAAAGCACACTTGGAAGGCTTGGCGTAAAGCTAATGTTGTTTTAGAGTTAGCAATACCTAATCCACCAATTCCACGTGTTCTTTCCATGTCTTACTATACATTAATATGTCATCAAAAATACCAAGACAAACTTTCAGGAATGGACGAAAGACAATGTTCATCAAGTTTTGAAATGTAGACGGTGCATTTGTAAGAACGTAAAACATCACCAAAAACTCATAGTGCTCCTCATGGGTTTTGAAGTTGTCTTATGTATACCCTCATCCTTGATCCAAATTTGATGGTAACCCAAACAATTATCAAGTTTAGTAAAGTAAACAATACCATGTAACTCATCTAGCAAATCATCAATTACCAAAATGGGAAACTTATCTTTGATGGTGTACTTGTTGAGTTCTCTATAATTTGGGCACATCCCCTTGTCTCATCCTTCTAATGCACTTTACAACTAGAGAAGAATATGCACTTTGGCTATGTCGGATAATGCCTACCTCCAACATCTCTTGCACCATCTTCTCAATCTCACTCTTTTGGACATATGGGTACCTATAAGGACGAATGTTGGGTGGTTGACTTCCTAGTAGCAATTGAATGGCATGATCATGATCTCTTTTGGGTAGTAGTCCTTTAGGCATTACACTGCTAATAACAACTAAAGTGGTTATCAAGAACCAACTGTAAATTTGGCGGCATAGAAATATTTTCTAGAAGTGCTTCTAAGGAAAATAGTTGTGCTACAAACCCATCCACTCCCTTCTTAAGCTTCTGCATATGATGAGAACTAACTAGTTGTGGGTATTTTGCACGCATCCCATGAAGTTCAAATTTCTTCCCTCAAAATGAAAGTGCATGAACTCCTAGAAATTCATCTCAATCATTCCCAAGGTTGTGAGCCATTAGACTCCCAAAACAACATTGCTCCTCCCATTGGAATGGCAAACATAGGAGAGTCTAACTGTACCCACCCATGGAGATCTTAATACTATGGCATTTTCCTAAACAAGTAATTGTGCCTCCATCTGCAATCATGACCTGAAATTTTGGAGCTAGGTAAACAAAGCAATTCAAGTGTGCCACCAATTTATTGTTAATGAAGTGTGTGCTCCTTATGTCTATTAACATTGTCACTCTTTGTTTCTTCAAAAACCCACCCCCGAGGGTTTGTAGAGCGTTAATTCCCGAAAGTGCATGACATGAAATAGTTGGTTGGGAGTCTTCTAATTCTTCCTCGACTTCACCTACAAATTCCTCACCCTCTTCTTCTTTTTTGCACCTTCAATATATAACAATTTCTTCATAAAGCACACGCATATCCCTTGTTATACTTGTCATGGTTGAAACACAACCCTTTTGACATTTTCTCTTCAAGTAGTTCTCAATCACACTATTGCGGTAGTGCATTTGTAGTGACCATCAAGCCCTTCTTCTTTGAGCACATAATAATCTATACCAAATGAACTACTTGATTCTAAATATAAAGATGTCATTACCACCTTCTGTGCACAAGGGATTTGATGTAAATCAAAGAAATTCTCCATTTGACTGATCCGTGTGACCGGATCCTTCCCATCAAACTTGCACATATCATCCTTTGGTAGCATGTTCCAAACCCCTATATTGGCGCCAGGTCGGATTTGAGCCTATGGTGGAGTTTGATTTGGGTTGCTTGAAGATCTTGTGTGAACCGAATGGGAATTGTTGTACTATATCTGTGCTTGCAGAGTAGCCTTGGTTACACCCGAAATTTTCCCGCATTATGTTCAAGTTGCCATTGACCGCATCCATATCATCTTTTTTCAGCATGGTTTGGATTTTAACATGGAACTAGGACACTATTACCAAAACTTCTTAATCATGAGATTCATAATCCATATCTTCCTTGTGCGGTGTCTTTCCTAGAGTGGAGGAGCCTTTTCCCTTGCTTCTAGTTGACCTCTTTGTCATTGTTTGGGGTTTAAGGTTGATGTTCTAGGATTAAATCAATGGCACCTCTATTTATAGTTGGAGGAGGTAGAAATCAATGGCTAAGATCTTTCCATGGTGGATTAAATCAATGGTTGAGAATGGATGAGAGGAGAGGATTGTAGAAAATTCTAGATTTCATGAGAACTCTCTATTGAATTTAAAATTCAATAGAATAGTGTATTTTTAATTTGAATATTTGAAAAAGGAGGGAAGAATGGAGAGGCTTCTAGAATTAGAAGCCTCTAGATTTGGGGGCTCATTTAAGTGGTGATTAGGTGAGATTAATTGCATTTAGTGGGGTGATTAGATGGAGAGGCTAGGTATAGAATAGGTATAGGGTAGGTGGTAGGTGGGTGAGTATTTTTAAATTAGTGGAAAATAGTTAATGAGTGCAATATTAATAGTGTATTAATATTTCTAAGGGTGTGAATGGGATTTGTGTAATATATATATTGGAGCATGGTTATATATATGTTATAATAATTAATTAAATTTATAATTAATTATTATAAGGTTGATGGTGGGGATAAATGGCTATTATATGATGGGTGAATTATTTGTTAGATGACCATGTCAACATTTTACATGTCTACAATTACAATTAAAAACTTGGGTCATTTTAATAATCCATGCCATAAATTTAAAATTATCAAAAACTAATAACTCTAATCATGATTCCCTAAGTTCTGAGGTGCATTCTAAAAAAGTTGGCCAAAACAATTTCTCGAGTTTATAAGCTGACTTAAGTCTGCTACAGCATAGCACTGTCAATGAATCTAAAAGATCCCCAATAGATCTTTTGCCCAAATGAGATTTTCCCACAAAATAATAAATATACTTTTGGCAGCTATGGGAAATAATTATTTTTATATGCAAACACACCCAAAATCAGCATACAATAATTATTTTTATTCCCAAACCCTTGGAACAACCCTCCAACATATACAGCCAAATCTGCCCCAACTGGGTCGATCCAATAGAAGATGAACTGCTGTAATTTTATTCCTCAAATGCCTTCAAATTACACTGCTGGAAATGACTGAAAATAACACTAAAAATCTGATTACCATCAATGGGAATTTCTGAGTGAAAAACCCTCTCAATCCCTTGGGGTTTTCGTCCACAAGAGAACTCTTGGGGTTTTCGTCCACAAGAGGTATAAACTAAGGTTTTTCGTCCTTAGAATATAATTTGCAAAAGCTCAAAGCTCAAATGCAAGAGAAATATCATATAAAAATCTGGAATATAGAAGAGGCAAGTCGACTTTCCTTTTAAAGGAAAAGAGCCAACAACCAACCTCCAAACCAGCCAATGAGCTCACATGATTTTTCCTATGCAAACATTTAATATTTTCCCATATTAAATGTTTTTCCCAACAATATTTCCCTCCTAGTGCAAGTCGCATTTCTCTAGGAAAATACATAAATTAATTATGTTTTTATCTTCCCTAGGCTTCATTACTCCCCTTTGGCCCAAGTCGCCATTATCCTTTCTAGGAGGATTAAAATATAATAAATCCCTTTACAATGACTTTTGCCCCTTAAGGCAAATCGTATTTTCCATAGGGATTACAATTTATTTTTATTAAGCTAAATAAATTAATATAAGTGCTTTAATAATTTTATTTTATTTTTTTATAGCACTTTATAATAATTTATTATAACTTAAGTCACCCTTATATTTTTCCTTTGGCCGTTGGGTTGACAAAATGGGCCAAAGGTCTTCGATTGGGAAAAGGGGACATTACAGAATCTGTGCATGTCTCTTCTGCTGAAGATTACAGAGTAAAGTTTCCTACAGAACAGTTGGATCTGACCTCATGATAAAGATAATCATATAAAGGACTCTAACAGCTTTGACAATTAGTGGACATCATATAACAAAAAAATGTTGTTGACAAACATAAGGCTCAGATGATATTCAATTAATATAAATCTGTTTTGAAAAGAAATCATTAATGTGAAGGAGAGCAAATAGTGAGCACCTTAAATAACAGATCATCAGAAACAGGTAGACTTCTATAAAAACTTATGGGCCAACGGCAGAAATAACTAGCTAGCTATTATGACTAGATAGACTTCTGATCGTATGAAGATAGTCACGTAGAATGTGTGCGGATTGGATCACCTGATAGTAAATCTATTATAAGAATGTCTAATAGAACTAGAGGAAGTACATATATTATAATATTTTTCCAGTATCAAAGTTGAGACTTTAAATTGTCTACTGCTGTAGAGTGTATTTGGACAGATGTCAAACAATTTTATGCTCAACATGGTAAAGACAGGAGCATTGCAATTCTTGCTTCACCTGGGCCCAAAGCTAAGGTTGTCAGAATGGGTTTCCTCCCTATTAGAGGTATTTGTGGATTACTTTAAAAGCTAATGGCTACCTTTGGGGTTTTGCTGATGTGAATGCCTCATGTTAGGAATTATCATGTATGAGGCATATATTTGTTAGTGCATACACGTATTGTTTTGGTGGTTGAAACAGTCCGCCTAACTTTTGTTTGAGTAGTTCGTGGAGGCTTAATAGGATTCCTAAGTTTAAGGAAATCCTCTCTCTATAAATGTGTATGAACAACCCGGGTGATTTCAATGAAGAAAATTGTTTTTGTATTGTTCTAAGCATTCTGTTTTCTGTGTCTAAACCAAATTTAGCATTTGGTATCAGAGCGTGCTATTTCTCAGATTGCATGGAGTGTTCAGATTAGCAGAGGGGCAGCTCTTGTGCCTCGTTGGATGAGAGAAATCATTTGCTGTTAACTTGGGCGCCTATACATTTTCCATATTCAAGTTTGTGGCATTCATACTCATCTGGTGGTAGCAAATCATTCAAACAGGTGTCTCTACACTCTACCATTCACACTATCTGATATGCCGTGATCATTGGGTATCTCTTTCAGCTTTCAAACTGTCAATGATCAATAGATATTATTGCCTTGGGAACCTGTGTGTCTGATTTCATCATGCATGTCTAGTTTTATGAATCAATTTTTGTGCATGTCTTGTCAATGGCCTCAAGCACGCATTCTTTGACAGAGCTGCACGTGTATATATAACAGTCCTAAGTGGACGTGTGATGTGTTAGCATGATCAATTGTCCATCAAAGGAGACTACATGCTTGAATGTGGAGCAAACCAATTCAGAGGTCAATCCACGCAGTTACAATTATCTCTCAAAGATTTGATAGTCTTTTGGACGTTTATATTAACCGGTGAACCGTCTAGGTAGTCAGTGAACTATTAATGTCTAGCATCGACTTATAACATCTATGCAATATCAGTCTACTGTTTTTGGTCTATTGATATGGTGATGATACATTTAGTCAGTCAACATATTATTTTTTTATTTGTTAAGAGTCCTTATTGTCATTTTTATTATCCACACTATGGAGTTGAATAGAGTCAAAAGCATATAGAGTAATCGTGAATTGTCACTGGTCTATATGAGCAAGTCTTGTAGTAATTTTTTTTATTATTTTCGTCAATCAAGTGTCTTAGTCATTTTGAAGAAGTGTTAGAAGTCTTGTAAAATATAGTTGTCACTGTCAAAAGTCAAAGTTAATAAGTGTCAAAGTGTCGAAAAACAAAAAAATTGCCTTACGGACACATTATCGGCAGAATCTGATGTCCAAATTTTTGAAAGGATAAAATGAGAATAACTACATTTCTGATGAAGATTTTTGAAGGTTGCAAAGAAGGAAAATTTGCTGCCCTAGGACCCTACAAGGAGCGCTGCCCCTTGACCCTACTGGGGGCTGCCGCCCCCAGACTCCCACTTTGGAATTTCAGAACCAAAGCAAAAATTGGTGGGGAAGCCGTGTCGATAGAAGACAATGCAGATTTGAGCTTCAAATTTCATTCAGCTGAGTAAGCAACATGTCACATTAGAGGACGGAGGCATAGGAGGTTGGAGGTCGATCAACGACCTCTCGTCAATCACCAACGATGGGGCCGCACAAAGCATTGGTGATGTGTTTTTTCAGTTGTCACGTTGTGTGCAAACATGTGTTTCATTTGCAGTATTCATGTTGTTTTGTGTGGTTTGAATAAATTGAAATTTCACATTGTGGGGGGAACATCACATCAATGTTCCATTTCCATTTTGCACCAAATCAGCTACAGTCAATGAGATGTAATGTGAAACTATTCTTGTTCAAGTTTGTAATAAGTGAGCAGATTCCTATGTAATCCCCTGAAGGAAAAACATAGTGGACAAATGAAAGCACAAAGAGAAAGTAGCATCATGATATTTGGGTTGTTGGTTGTCCTGTAAAACCATCTGTATGTTTGGGTTGTTGGTTGTCCTATAAAACCATCTGTATGTGCAGGTTGTTGGTTGTCCTTGGAAAACCATCCTTGTTGAGGTTGTTGGCTGTCCTAAAAACCATCCAGATCATGAGCACGCAGAGGCAGCAAGCTGCAAAAGAAGTGCAATTATTTTTCTCCCATGTTTGCACTTTGGGGGGGGGGTAATGAATTATCATGTATGAGGCATATATTTGTTAGTATGTACATAGTCCGCCTAACTTTACTTTGAGTAGTTCGTGGAGGCTTAATAGGATTCCTAAGTTTAAGGAGATCCTCTCCCTATAAATGTCTATGAACATCCCAAATGATTTCAATGAAGAAAAAAAAATTTGTATTGTTCTAAGCATTATGTTTTCTACGTCTAAACCAAATTTAGCACCTCAAACTCCCACTTGGAAAGATACTCTTTGATCTTGGATGGCTCCTCATCTTTCACATAATTCTCCGAGATAGCGTAAGGAAATCTTAATATGATCAAGACTCTTGTGATAAACAAGGGGCTTCCCTTTCATAGAAGAGAGCTAAAAATCGAGTCTATTTTTGGAGAGAAACTTGAACATGGAGGTTCTAATTGGTATGCACAGTGCCATCAACTAAGGGGAACAATAAGATATACTACAAACTGGATAAATTTCTTCTAAATATCATTTTGAAACACTTGTTTTGGGGGATAAGGATGTGTTTGTCTTCACTCTTTCCAATTATCATACAAAGGTGTTGCATCTTTCTTTCAGATGGGGTCGTCATTAGATATCAAGCTACCCCTTACAAGCTGAATGTTTCTAACCTATAGCATAAAACTGCCCAGTTGATTCAGTCCAAAATTCTATAAATCCTCCACTCAAGGATGCATTGACAGAAAGGAGACATACTTTTGCAACTGCTAGAGCTTCTATTAGACGGGTAAAGTGAAGAAAAACAATTTTCAACTTTTGCAAATCTTAAACTTGACTTGTTATGTAATGTTCAAATGAACTTGCAAGTGCATCCAAGCTATACTGAATCTAAATTTATATTTTTAACATGTTGAAGTATTAAAATGGAGGAGAACATGTTGAGACTATCAAAAAGGATGACATTAGACAAAATATTAGTGCAAGAATAGGAATCCCCAATTTTTAAATAGAGCAACCAAACTGTTGGCCTAGGAATTTATGATTGTGCATAACAAGATTATTCATATCATACACAAGTGAATGGCCAAGCTGAAGCATTTAATAAGGTATTGGAGCAAGTACCCACAAAAGTGTGCAATGTTGACTGAGATGATTGGTACAAGTGTATATTTGCAGTCTTGTGAGCAATGCACACTCAAAAAGTGTGCAATGTCAATTGTGATGACATGGACAAGTGTATACATGCAGTCTTGTGGGCCTATTGCAAAGTTTTTTGATGAAGTATTAGTCAGACAACATTCCAGCTGGTGTGTGGATTGGAAGCAATAGTGTGAATAGGATGTGTACTCCATAGTGTGGACTGGCACATAGTAGTTGCCACTAGAATGGATGAAGATGGATCTCTAAAGTAAAGATTGGAAGATTCGGTCAAACTCGATGAGGCATCATTCTTGATAATTTGGACACAGTAGATTCATAAGTGCAGTTAAAATGCTTCCATGATAGGATTCTGCATATCAAGGAATTTACTATATGAAAGTAGATATAAGGAAGATCTTAGTGTGCTCTGCATTCGGAGGAAAGGCCCGCATATCATTCATTAAATAATAATCGAGCAATCAATGCATGGATATTGGAAGATAGATTTAAGTTTAGCAATTGTGAATGGTAGTCAGCTCACGCCTACCATGGGTGAACTGGATTTGATAAAATCCTAGCAGTAGGTATACATCTAAGTACAGTAGGTGTATAATAAAAAGTTTTGAAGAGATCAAGGTAGAGGTAGGGCCTGTTGATGGTTCAGTTGATGGGTTGATACGCATGTGAATGAGCATGCTTTGATCTGCTGGGAGCATTTCAAAGGTGCATCGTGCACCCAGTCCCAGATGCACGTATGTACAAATACCGAAGGATATTCTGGTTATTTTTGGTTTAATGGTTTTCTATCTTACTTTGAAAAGTAAAGTAAATAAGAAAAATACAGCATTCAAAAAAATTTAAAGTGAGAAAGGAAAAAGAAGGAAGAATAATTCATTTGTGAGCAGATGACAGCTAGTGGATAGCTATCAAAAATAGGGTACATAGGTTTAGAGTGCTCAAATTTGTTTTAAGTGTTGTGGCAAAGTGAATAGAAGTGAGGGTTTTGAGCAGCAACTATGGGGTCATCGCAGCAACACCAGAAAAAAAAGGGTTTCTCTAGATTGTGGGTGAGCATCTACATGATATGCCTGAAAAACACTTGCTCCCTTAAAGAGTTTCGCGGTCAGAACAGGTGCACTGAATATGAAGGGTAAGAAATTGAAGAGCTGTGACAACAAGAAAAGTACAAAGATTAATGAAGCAGATCTGTTCAAACTCGAGAAAGAATTTAACGAAGCAGATCAGTTCATGCTCTAGAAAGAATTTTCAATGGTATAGCACGAAAATTGTGCATATGCTTCTTGCAGATGTGATCCATGGATAGTACCAATGGTTAGAGGGACCACCATCGTAGTGGCTGATTTCATTGTAAGACTTTGGGCATTTTAACATATTTTATACAGATGATGTTGAGTTGTTACAGTAAGCGAATTCTGCATTTGGGAAAACTCATTCCTATCAGTGCTTTACTTTAAGTGAGGCAAAAGGATTGTTGACTGAAGGAATTTCTATTGCACTTTATAAACCAAAAAGACCATCGGATTTAGAAGGGCTTTCTAGATTTAACAGATATGAGAGGAATAGATGAGGAAGCCCCCTTCAAGATGTCAACAACCCAAACACGTGCAGTTTACAGCAAAACTGCTGGGCAGAAGACATAGCATTCATGTAAAGGACACAAGGAGGTTAATGTTGCTGCACTGACTGTCATAGATGCACTTGCGAAAGGATACGAGTTTAATTGGCCTAAGAAACTTGTGCAATAGCTGAATGACTGCGCCTTATTATGTTACACATCCCTAGCAATCCTTTTCTGTATACATCCTGATTCTTTCCTTATATCAATTCTCTTTACTTGGTGGAAGAGCCTAGGGACGGGTTGAGGAGCTGATGCAAGGATACTACTCGCATAATTAATTTTCAGGATGGGCAGTGTTGCCTACATTCAGTAAGGAGAATACTGAGACTAAAAAAGCTCATTTGCAATGTGTATGGAAGAGACTAAGACCATCATTCTGGAACTTATGTGCATTTCACCATGTATATTCAACAATTATTAAAGGGAAGTTCAGTTTTCTCTAGGGCCAAAGTAAAGCAAGGCAGAGTTCAAGAGCCATTGCAGCGATCCTTTATAGCCTGGGTAAAGGTGCTTAAAATAGAGATTAAACAAGAAAAAGGATTGATATATGTGAAAAGATCATAACCGGAGCAGCTTGAACAAAAATCAACATGTTAACCAATCCCAAGTAGACCTGTAAAGTTTACATCATATAGGAGATCACTGCGCAGAAACGTGGTGCAATGCCAAAGCAAGTGATGACATGGCAAACAAAGAAGAATACAGATAAAGAACAAAAGCATGCTGCATTACTTCATGCAATGCATGTATAGCAAGAGATTCCAAGTGTTAGTGTTGTACAACTTCCGCCCTTTGAGCGCATCAACTGAAGGCTAATTGAGGACAGTGAAGAGGAAGAAAATGGGGTACAGTACTCTGCCTATTCATATGATGAGTGTAGAGAAAAAATTGCTATTATTTGATCCAACAACATTTGAATCAGAAAGTAAATTTTGGACAAGCTGTTTATGTGAAAAAACATAAACCCCAGAATTTTTAAGAAGGTTACATCAACTCCTAATGCATATGAGGCAAGGAGGTAATACATAGGAGAGATCACCCTAGCTTGTCATTTTGTTTAGCACTTTGTATTTCATGCTCCAGTTACCTTTGCTACATTTATTGCTACGAATGTTGTTAAAACTGAGTTGGTGGACACCCAGCACAGAGGACTGCCCATTCAAAACACTGACTTGGATACTGAGAATATCCATTGAAGCAAATGGGTCTGATGTCAACCCCAACTACAAGTTTCTCTTCTATAAGTACTAATTCACCAATTGTGGACGATTCTACTATTCTATGTATGCCTGTATACATTAATATGTTTCCATCAACAGAATTACAGTCCTGTTGCAAAATAATTTTCTGAAAGCCCAACTCAAGATGTTCTCAGGTCAAGCACGCAATTAACTTTTCTCCCCCAAGTCCTGTTACTTCAGGTACATCAACATTACTTCCACACACACCACCTCTTCAGAATATGCCCACTTCCCTTCCTGTTCCCCAACAAATTGAGAAACCAAACCTAGTGGGTGTAGATACTAAGGCTATAGGTTCAGGATCCGGTCAAATGAAATATACAAATAATATCAATGTCGATCAAACAAAGTACGCATAGAATATATAAGCCACAAAGAAAGGAAATGTGAAGAACACAAATAGGGAATAAATCAAGTGAACTTCATGTATATCAGTGCAGAACACCAACCCGATGAATATGGATGGCACTATGGTTTCAAGAGCACAGAATGTTTTGGGTTTGTGGCACAGCAAGAGCCCACATCAGGAGCGCAAGCATCGGAGTAAATACTGAGTAATGAACCCAGTTCAAATGTTATCAATGCATTTGCGAAAGTGGCTATTTCAAATTCAAATGTAGTGACTTCAGGTAGTCAGAAGACTCAGAACATTGCACAATTGCTTCTGATTTTGGACGTGCCACTGCCGTCTAGGAAAAGAAAGAGTGCAAGTATTCTTTTCTCTTAACTGTTTGGAGTTGTTCTCCCATTGCAACAGATTTCACAGCCAATACAGTTTCCAAATGTTCTGAACTTTTTAATGGCCTCATTCAGTAGATGAATGTTTTGAGTTTGCAATCGGCTAGCTTGCTCACTTCAATTGTTGTTCTTATGGCTAAGTCATTGACTAAAGAGGCTATAGATAGATTGCAGGATGTGAGCCAGTACAATGGGAGCTTTAAAGATACTATCATTCAAATGGGCATAGATTACTAACTAGTTCCCAGAGATTGTGCAACCAGATGATCAGGCTGACCCCAGTTGTTGGACCGGTATAATGGAGCAGAATAAAGGCCACGTCAAGGTATATTTGACCAAGTAGAAGATATTGGAACGCATGTTGCAGGCTAAATTACAATTGGTTGAGATTGCAGCCTGGGAAGCAGAGACAGGTACTGAACTATTTACTTGGCCGAGATTTCATTAGATGATGGCAGCCATCAGGAACCAAACAATGCATCAAGCAATCAACTCTCATTTGTAGAGGTGGTAAGTTAAAACTGATGAACAAAGGTACGTTTTGATAAACCAGAATATGTACTCAGAGCCCACTATCTTTGCAGAATATCCAAAGAAGTTGGAAGTTGGGTAAAATTCCTCACTACATCTATATGTGTCTGAATCTCCAGAGAGAGGTTGATAGGTTGTGCAATGCATATGCATAATACTTATTTACTAAGAGTAGGCATCAGCAATTGCAAGATTATCAGTCCAACATTGAGTGCATTTGATTGCACGGTTGACGACAGTTGAGCACAATGTTGTCAGGATTTGCACATCATCCTGGCCCTTGACTTGTTTTGTTGGAGTAAGTTAGACTTAATTGGAATTTCACAGTAGGAGCTGGGCTTCACAGAACCCTCGGATTTTTAAGCATACCATGAAACATGGTTACATAAAACCATACTTTTTGGAATGTGCGTGTTTAAATAAATCTTTCTGAGTAAAGCACAATCATGACCGAAACCAGGTTTGACAGAAACCAATGAAGAGCAAGACTCGACCAAATGTCATTCACTGTCTTGGGAAGAGACAAATGATTAAGTTCAGCAGATTTGTTATGGAGAATATATTTATAATATGTTTCAGTATATATTGTGTACAGTGCACAAGTGAAATATTCATGCACAGTAGCTGGAAAGATGGATAATATATAGAGTGAATGCATTGAAGATAGTTAATCAAGTGCACAACAAGAAATGGAATTAACTCTTTATGAACCAAATGTAACTCCTTTGCATCCAAGGTACAAGGCTGTTATGACATTGAGAGGGTCAAAGACCTCAACTTTTGAGTTTCTCAAGACAATGTACATTGACTTGAAAAAGTCAAAAATGTTCTATCTGATCTATAAAACCTTGGAAGCATGGAAACGCCTCCCCCTGCCTGTACCCCCATAGGTACGGGTACAGGTATGCATCTGAAGCAGCTCCAAAATGCCTACACAGAGAGGGTATGGCCCGCAAACGCCATGGGTACAGCTCTGCCATACCGGGGCATTTCCAGGCCGTATCTATGGCACGATGACATTTAAAAAGAGGGACAAAAATTGCTCATATTTTGCATTTATTGTTTCTAACCCTAATCTACCCACCCAACCTTCCTAAAGACACTTCCTAAAAGCTATATAAGGACATCTTTGGTCCATTCTAAATCACACTCATTTCTTTCTCTTGCTGAATTCAATTTTCACTAAACTAACATTCAGCATTGTGAAGAGCAAAGAGGCATCAAGGAGCAGCGTGAAGGAAGAGATGGGGAGATGAAATTGTAACCATGTTGAATCTTTTGAACTTCAATGAATACAAAATATTTTGAGTGCTTTATCTCTTATGGACTAAAATTTTGAAAATAAATACTCTATATATATATATATATATATATATATATATATATATATATATATATATATATATATATATATTAGTTTTAAAATATATTGTACAACATTTCCGTAACATTTCGTACCCAAGGTTTTTTTGAAAATTGGCATTTCCGCATTTCAGACCCATACCCATACCCATTTCCTAGCAACTTGGTTTAAAACCAATGAGATTTCCTACCTTGCTCTGCTCTTTCACACCATGTGATGATAGTGTCTTTGAAATTTGAATCCTTATGTATGTGATGTGCACAGTATATTTCCTTTATGCTGTGTTTCTGTTTTATGCACATGACCAATTATGGGTGTTTGGGAACAAACTATAACATTAGTATTTTCCTTTATGAGTTTGTGGTATGAAGGATAAAACACTCACCTGAGGACATTTGTTTTAAATTTTTTACTTTACTGTGTTGTTATGACTTTAAGCTATTTTCTGCCGCTTGTTGGCATGGCACTGTAATATTTTTCTTTTTCTCTAGATAATTAAAGACAAGATTACTCCTAACCTTTTAAGAAATATGAACTTTGGCAAACCTTTGGTGCTCCCAAACATACCAAATGTTTTAGAAATGCGGGTTGCATTGCATAACCAAGTAGCTTTAAAAATCAAGAAAGTGCACTTATTAGAAAAATAAATCACAAGAGTACAGTACTATAAAAGAATATAATGAAGCATATATTGGCCGGAGAAAATATATTATGCCATTATTCTCAAGGGACATAAGTTATAATCCTTTGTCTACTCCTGATTGTATTCTTTCCTTACTCAAATAGAAGAAGCTAACATGCACGAAGAGGAGAAGATCAGCCCTGATTTTCATAACAAAATCAAATGTCTACAACATCCAAAAATACAAAAATTGAGTAATCTCACAACGTACCAAAAACAAGTCACATAGAATAACTCAAAACATTTTGTTATCTGACCACTATTAATTATCAGAATCAAAAATCTCCTTGGCACTAAGCAGCAAAATTTCAAATAGACATCCCCTGTAACTCATAAGAGCAACTGATCCCTCAAGCATTGCATATGATAATATTGAATTTCAGATTGTAATGACATTGCAACGTAACATAAGCAGCATTGCATTTCAATTTTCCATGTTAGAGCTCTAAATGCTTCTCCTTTTATGCAAATTCTAAACAATGATTTTGGAAAATTCAAAATACTACACACCATATATCCCTAAGCTTCAAAAAGTAAGCAAAAAGGCTTTCTTGAATGTCTGTATAAAAGTTCAACATACTGTCATGGTTGATGATAAGGCTGTCTTTGCTTCCAGAAGACAAAACATGGGTATTCCAAGCCAGACTGCCTACTCTTGATGAGTGACCTCGCATTTTATACACCTACAAGATGACAGACTTGTTATGTTACCTTCAACCATCTAGTAAATAAAGTTTTCTACAACCGCTTGTCAATATGAACCGTGACAGAAAACCAGATACAAAGATGAGTATTTTAGCAGTTTGGCATAAGTAAATATTTTACCAGACGCATCTGCACAACATCCCAAAGCTGAATTTCAGAGTTGTTCAGACCAAGCGCAATGTGTATGCCATCATCTGCCCAAGCAAGACTGGTCAAGCAATCATCTTCATTACTTGATTCAGATTGCATTAACATTTCAATACAGCTACTACTAGCATTCCAGAGGTATGCGGTTGATCCCAAAGCAATAGCAACAACATTCTTGCAGCTCCAATCTAACAAATTTAGGTAATAATCATCTAACAGATCTGGTGCATCCAGGACTCTCTCTGGTGACTGGAAAAAGAAGATAAAGCACATAAGCATGAGCAAATTGGAGGACTGCCAACTGAAACAATGATTTGGCCCACAAAATTCATGGCATGATAAAATATAAAACCCACAGATCATGAAGGGGTCAATCACTTTCTTAGAAGATGATATTTTTTTCTCTTAGTTTAATTCATTTAATCCATGCAAAGACCAGATGTGCCCATCAAATAATTGTATTAAATTACTGAAATTGTAAAACACAATTTATCCCCAAGGGCCAAATTCAATCCATGCTCTTCAAATTATATAATATAATTTCACTGGATACTCTTTGTTGTATCGAGAATTAAAGCAGAAAATATGAACTCAACAGCCTCAACTGTGGTGATCTGCATACCTCGGGAATATGGCGATAAGATTTACAAACTGAATTGTCATCGTCAATATATGTATCCAAGAATAAATGTTTACTGAATTTAGAAGCGGTCTTTGATCTTTTCTTGAAAGCCAAAATTTTCTGGTCTATTCCATTTGAATCATGGAGCAAAGCCTCTGCCAGTTTTCTCTTGTACATTTCCTACCACAAATCATAGCCAAATCAAATATCTTTTAAAACCATTTGCTGAACCCTAATCAAAACAGACCAAGTTGCATTTAAAATTTGAATAGAGAGGGAAGGTCATTTTCATGGAATTCCTTCATCTCCAGTCTACATTTTGTTTGCAAATAAAACAACTGCATGTAATTTCTAGCTGTTTCCAGTGGCAGGTATGTTTTCCGACAAAAGTCTTGAACCGCATTGAGAAAATCAGCTTCAATAAATTGATGTAAACAAATCTAGTTGAATGGGACTTAATAAGGAGGAAATTTCAGACAAACCTTGCCAGCAGACAATTTTGGTGATGAATTTTCCTCAACTTCTCTTCTCAAGGTAAATTTGGCCACATCAAAATTGACTGCACTTCGCATGGGAATGAATCGATCACCCTGTTAAAATGATCATAACAATCAGTTTACAAAATTTCTCCCCATAGTGTTGTCATGCTAAATCAAGACGAACAACCATGAAATATCAATGCTATGTAATAAAGAAAAGCATATGATGGAAAAAAAAAACAGGATTGAAAAGCCAGGAATCAATAGATTACCTGTGTTCCCTGATTTTGAGCATTGCATGAATGACTTCCGGGAAAACCACAACGCAATATATCATGTCGCTCTTGTTTCTTAACCAACGGAGTGTTATACATCATAAATCTGCAAAGAGAAAAATGCATTCAACATGCAATGAATAACTTTTAGCGAATCCACCATGAATGTGGTAAAAAATGATACATGTTACAAATCACTGAGCTAAGCTCAAAGTTGACTCAATGCAATTATTAGTAATACTGTTTCAAGACTGAAGCCGATTACTTCTGGTTGAGATTAAACTCAAGGAAAATTCTACAATCATAAGCAGCAGCTTGCTCTAGTACAAGCAAGCTACAATCTCAACTCAAAACCACTAAGTGCTGATAAGAGCATGCCTATTTTGTAACAAAGGCGTGGTGGAGACAGAATGGCATTACATTATGGACTATGAAGACAGCTTGAGGGTAAACAACCTACCTTACTTGTTTGAAGAAGCGAGGCTAGATAAAACAACAAGTTTCTTGATCAAGATCCACAATAGAAGATCTAACATTGCAAAGGGATTGCAAATTTTGCAAGACTAACAGGGCAGCCCTTGTGGCAGACAGTTGTGTTTGCACAAAACACCTTTGTTTCAGCTGTTGGTCCCATAGACCGCTTGGTCTTGTGGACGTTAATAAAATCTTTCATTCATTAATTCCATACAATGCAGGGACATCTGTCATCCTATGCAACCTGTGTGTTTTTGGGATTTCATAAAAAAATTATTGCCATGGTTACTTATCTCGATTGATAACAACTAGAAAAAGACACGTAGACTAGCCTTTTGACACAAAGGCATAAAAGTGACCTTAAACTCTTCAACATGACGATGATCACAGTGCCATCATATGTTTAGTAGAACCATGTATTCTCAGTAGACGTTCTCATAATAACCCGACACCTAAACACAAGATAATGAAATACTTTGCCTTAGGACATTATAGTTATATGCTAACTAGAATAACAGTTTCCCAAATCTCTATAGTCTGATCTGTAGCTTATGTTTCGTCTGACCTCAAGAACATGGATCTTGGAACCTCTACATCTGGCTCTCTTGAGCCACTGTGTTGCATTCATTCCTTAGACCTCTATCCTCATTGGCTACAACCTCTGTCCGATGGGAATTGGATACGTAAAATCTTAGAAGAAAGTACTCTAGAGTCTATTTTAAGCTAGCAGAAAGTAGTTTATCTCATCTATTTCAATACAGCAATAGTCGCAAATGACCCTCAGATATCAAAGTGCACGGCAAAGAAAGTGCTACATTTATTTTCCCTGGGGTTTCAGAGGTGGCATTATTTGTTTATACCGTATAACATTACAGCAAAGTACTCTATTAAAACTAGCAGGAGACTGGTTTATCTCAACACAACAGTAGTTGCAAAAGACCATCGGATATCAAAGTACCAGGCAAAGAAGTAGTCCTACATTTAGAATTGTATGATCATTTCCACGGGTATTTATTTTAGAAAAATAGATCCGGTTCAACTATGTTCAATCCATTTTAGTCATACATTTATTTACTCTAGGGTTTCAGAGTTGGTATGGTTTGTTGATACTATAAACAAGCATTTTAAAGCCGCCGTGCTCGTATGCAACCTGAATTTTACAATATGTGCAAAAAAGGTAGATCAACCACAATAGCCCATAAAGATATTAAGGAATATTGCTCTAATTTTAACTTCATTGTTTTTACTCACAAACCACATAATGAAACATGGAGCATATTGTCAGTTGAAAATGATATTATTACCTGTGAAATAGGTATAACGTTTCTGGTTTATGATGGTTTACGACCTTTTCAATGCTTGAAATATCAATTGAAACAAGACCGGTCAAAAAGCCTTCTCCTCAATACCCTTGCTCTACTTCGGTAGCATATTTCCTCTCTAAAATATGCAATAAAATTAAAGAATCGTATAAACAGCCAAGATTTACCAAATATGCAATAAAGATCCTACAAGTAGTTCATTCTCGTATACAAAAGTATTCAAAAACAGTAAACTACAGCTTTCAGACCAAACGAGAGACATAGAACTAAGTGTCGTTTATTTGTATTACCAAAAAAGAAAACACAAACTGTAACCAGAAAAACAAAATCCAAAAAAGTATACCTGTTAAAATTTGAATAAATTACAGAATGTTTAAAACCCTATAACGGCCCTCAGAATTTCCATTCTTCACCTCATGTTCTGCAGATTCACAATACCAAAAAATCTATGTTATCGTTTTTAACAGGAAATTTTGCAAAACAAGTTAAAGATTACAAAAATATTTAAAAGATCTGACATCTAAAATTGACATAAATGTGAGAGAGTTTCAACGTTTAACAACACCTCTGACATTTGACGTGAAAATGTAAAAAGAGATAATAATTCAATTATTTTGGGTTACTGGAGAGAAAAAAATCTACAACAGAAAAAGATACTGCAGTCAAACCTGAGTTCAAATTTGTAGTAATCAAAATTACTATTTCTGCAGTATTTCTACAACTGTATTGTCCTGTAAGTTTAACGGTCAAAAGGGAAATATGAAGATCTTCCTACGCCCTGCAACACAATTCCTGTTTGTTAACAGAAATGCATATGGGCTGTAGTTGGAATGAAAAACCGAGCGCGCGCGCCAATATTAAAAAAGTAACATCCGTTTATGCTTTTTTCCGTCATTAAATATTTTTGTGACGGTGATTTTTATTTAGTGAAGGGAAAAGTAATTAACAAAATTTAAACCCTACAGTTTGATTCTAATCGTTTAAAATTTAAATTCTAAACGAACGTGTATTGAACTTTACCTAAAAGTTAGACTAGGCTCAAAATGCTAGTGATTTACTTACAAATGGTAAGGTTAAATCTAAAGACTAATATTAAAAATATAGTTTAAAAAATATTTAAATGGTATATAGAGAGAGGTGGAATGTGTAATCTCCGGTAGAGTTTGACTCTAAGCGTCTAAAATTTAAATTCTAAACGAAGGTGTATTAAATTTTATCTAAAAGTTGGACTCAACTCAAAATACTAGTGATTTACTTACAGATTGTAATGTTAAATCTAAAGACTAATAATAAAAATATATTTAAAAGAGGGTGTGTGTGTGTGTGTGTGTATACACACACACACACACACACACGTCGAAGACGTTCATATTTGAAGTGTCATGTGCCGAGAAAATGTCATGTTTTTGGCAATATTTCCAACTATATGACATGGGCATCCTCACGGAGCATTGATGTTATTTCACTAAATGAAGCCAACATGTGTCTAATCGATCACCACTTTTGTTAACATGATATAAGCCTATGCAAAAATAGGAGTTTTGAAACAACGCATGGACAATATTATGAAGGGACATCAACAAATGTTTTAGTTGCGAAAGTGCCTTGTCGGGGATGTCTACAAAATGTGGGAGCCTATTAAATGTTCGACTAAATCCCCGAAAGATATGTGGTCTATCGGGTCAGTATTAATTACGAGGATATGCACAAAATGGTTTTGTTGACAATGCCTTAGAACCTTTCAATCAATTACAGTTGGCAAATTTAAAGTTGCACTCCACAACCATTGTTATCTTACATGCATGTGCCAAAATGGGATATTAGAACAACACGTGATTTAACCTAAATGGTTAATCTTTAAGGGGGTAGTAACCAATGGTAGATTATCCTAATCAATTAGTTTCCAAGGCTAATTGCAACAATATCAGGAATAATCATTTAATAAAGCTAAATAATGATAAACAATGCAACCAAGTAGTAGTAAGGAAAGGAGAAGAATCTCAGTTGATACTTTGATTTCTATGTTGATTTGGGTTGTCCTAATGATTGGAAAAGGTTGGAAATGATCTGATATAGCTTCATTGTTGAAATTGTGTTACGAATAGCCGCTAGACCGAAGTGTATGGTGGTACGGACCAAAGCGTACCCTCGTTATGGTCCTTTCTCATACGCCCTTGTCCCTCTGCATTTTTAGCACTCGAAACTTCTTGGAGTCTCATGCATTGCTTCTGGTATGCTCATGTCTACAATTTGGGCCTTCACATTGTGTGATGTTTGTTGTGCAACTGATTGAATCTTCAAAACCCTAGATAGTGAAAGAGTCCTACAAAACAAACATTAGTTGGGTTATGGGCACCCATGTGCACCGCCGACATTGCCACTACTAATATTTTCAAGAGGGCTCAAACTGCATGTCGTTCTTGCCTAGCATGTGATATCTAGAATGTATGCAACCATATTAATAATCATGACCTTGCAACAATGTGATTATACTTGACCCTTGCCCTATATTGACTTGACTTTAGATCCGAGAGGATGAATGCCCTAGAATGAGTATGTAGAGTATATGAAGCTCAAGGGAGTCTTAGAGTAGCTTTGCTTGTGATTTGCTCTTAGTGTTTGCTCATTGAAATCTTAGGAGTCAAGTAGGTAGAATGCCCCCTTAATGGGAGATGAATAACTTGCTTATATATGTGTTCTATATTTGAAAAACTCGAGATAAGGCTAACTAGAAGTGTACTAAAGGAATTCAAATTGAGAAAAGTATCATTAGAGGAAGAGGGACCAAAGTGGCCAAGTCAGCCCATAACGTATGGGTGTTATGGTCCCAAAGGCATGTGCGAGTAATTTGAAAGTTGGAATTAAAATATGCGAGGGTATAGCCTAATTTTATGGATTGATATGACCGTTATGTGAATAAGTAGGTTGTGTGTGCAAGCAAGAATAAGTGAGATATAGCTAGGGATAACATAATTGGTCAAATTGAGAAAGTGTGGGCTAGTGCAAGAGTGTTATACAATTTGTGTTGTTACAAGACATGAATTACCAAAATGAGTGTCTACAACATGGGATTACATCAAAGTATATTGAAAGCTATTTTTTTAGACATAATAGCAAGTGCCCTAGTAAACATTTATGTAAAATGTGGAGGCATACAAAATGCCCTAAATAGATGTGGTCTCATTGACTATCATGATTATAGGATATATATAAAATGGATTTTCCAATGATGCTTTCAAACTCTTTGAACTAATTAATCACTCTAGAACATGTAAACCCGACCATGTAAGCTTCAGTTATTTTATTAGCATGCATCCATACACGTGAATTGTTTGACAAAATGTCTGGAATAGTTGTTCTAATGTCCATTTTGTTCTTTGTAATTTGTAACCTCTTCTAATGGAATATCATAATTGCAACTAATAGAATACATGGGCATCCTTGTGAACATCGATATCTTGTTTCACTAAATGCAACCAACAGGTGTCCAATCCGATCACTTTAATTTTGCTAGTATACCCCTTAGTTATTCCAAAATAGGATATTTGAAACAAAGCTAATGACACCCACCGAAGCATTACAAAGAACTAACTTTTATTAATTTTTTTGGTTCTGAAATGCCATGGTAACTATGCATCAATCATTCCTTTGTAGCCATAGTGAAGTTGTCAGTTGCATTTGGATTGTTAAACATGCACCCTAAGATAACTATTTGATTTGGTACAACCAAGTGTATCTCTAAGAGTGTTGAAGAAAAATTGGTGTAAGGGATGCAAATAGGCTCCATCATTTCAAAAAAGCACAGTGTTCTTGTAGACATTATTGGTAATGTTGTGTGAAGTAATATGTAGACACGTGATGGCACCATAACAAGGTGCACCATGTAATAATTGCAATGATGGGTAAGTGCACGAAGTTGGGGAGCCAAAAAGTGGATAAGAATCGGAAAAAAAGTAAAACATGTACGTGTTTTGCTAAAATGCGCTCGCATTTTAATTTGTCCGCTCAGGGAATCACCGGACCTATAACGCGTACGCATTTCAAACAAGTCAAAACGCGCGTACGCATTTTGTGTAGTATGGACCATGCATATGTGTTTTGGTGGTTTATACTTACAAAAATAAATGTTTAAGTATAAGATTTCTTTTATTATTTCTTATACTTTAAATTTATTTTAGTAAATATAAGAAATTAGGGTCACTCTGCACCTTATGGAAGTGGTCTCGTAGCTCCAACAATTATAATCTAGAAGATAGTTTTTCAAAATCTAATATGGTTAAGACTTACTCATTTTCAGGATTTCAACAAACAACCTAAAACTTTCAAGGCATATATATTGTAGTCGGTCTTTGTTTTGGGAAAGCATATAGTCATTTTTTAGGTTTTTTGACCTTCTAAAATGGATTTTGGCCCTACCACTGCTTGAATTGGTACTAATTTTTAAATTTGCTCCATAATTCACTTTAGTGACCATGAATTAACTCTATGATGTTTTTCTACTTCTTACTAAAAAGAGATCCTCACTTTGTAGATAGAGGATTGTTCCCGAATGGGATTCTGTCTTATGGCCAAAATGAGGTGATTGTAATGTGCCTCCTCCTTAAGGTTTGATAACACTACTAGGTGTTGAATGAGTTATTACGAATAGTACTAAGTGAATTGCATCAAGTGAACTTAGATGATTGCTCATTCTTAGAAACATGGTGCTCCATATAAAGATCATCCCCTCACCTTTCCTAGCTCTAAAAGCATCCTTTCATGGAATCAAATTCATGATTCTCATACATGTTTTTGCTCATATGTCTCTTATGGAGACAAACGATGCCTTAATACTTCACAAATAATGGTCCTTGATAACTCGGTGACATGACTAGCTCATTTTAGCTTGTTTTGAAGGGTGTTCAATTAACTACAAAATGGCCAAAAATACCTTTTAGGCCTTCAAAGGAAGTAGTCTCTCATAAAAACTAAATGAGTCGATCGATCACCTTAAACATTATTCCCTACACACTGAAACACGTTGAATGATCTTTTTAGGACTTTCCTTTGGGTGAGGGTTTATGATTTAGGGTTTAGGGTTTAGGGCTCGGGGTTTAGGGTTTAGGGCTAAGGGTTTAGGACTCAAGGTTTAGAGTTTAGGGTTTAAGGTTTAGTGTTTAAGGCTCATAGTTCATATTTTAGGGTTTAGGGTTTAGGGCTCAGGGCTTAGGGTTCATGGTTTAGGGTTTAGGGTTTAGGGTTTAGGGCTCAAGGTTCAAGGTTTAGGGTTTAGGGGTCAAGGTTGAGGGTTTAGGGTTTATGGCTCAAGGTTCAGGGTTTAGGGTTTAGGGATTAAGGTTGAGGGTTTAGGGTTTAGGGTTGAGAGTTGAGGGTTCAAGGTTTAGTTTTTAGGGTTTAGGGTTAAGGATTTAGGGTTTACGGTTTAGGGTTTAGGAGTTAGGGTTTAAGGTTTAGGGTTGAGGATTTAGGGTTTACGGTTCAGGGTTTAGGAGTTAGGGTTTAAGGTTTAAAGGTCAGGGTTCAGGGTTTAGGGAAAAGGGTTCAGGGTTTAGGGTTTAGGGATCAGGGTTTAGGGTTTAGGGTTTAGGGTTGAGAGTTGAGGGTTCAGGTTTAGGGCTCAGGGTTTAGGGTTGAGGGTTTATGTTTAAGGGTTCAAGGTTTAGGGTTTTGGCTTAGGGCTTATGGCTTAGGGCCTAGGGTTCAGGACCTAGGGTTCAGGGTTTAGGGCTCAAGGTTTAGGGTTTAGGGGTTAGGGTTTAGGTTTTAGGGTTTAGGGTTTAGGATTTAGGGCTTAAATTTTAGGGTTTATGGCTTAGGATTTATGGTATATGGTTTAGGATTTAGGGCTTAGGGTTTAAGGTTTAGGGTTTAAGGTTTAGGGTTTAGGAGTTAGGGTTTAAGGTTTAAAGGTTAAGGTTCAAGGTTTAGGGCAAATGGTTCGGGTTTTAGGGTTAAGGGTTTAGGGTCGCGAGTTCGGGGTTTAGTGTTTAGTGTTTAGGGCTTAGGGTTTAGGGCTTAGGGCTTAGGGCTTAGGGTTTATGGTGTAGGATTTAGTGCTTGGGGTTTAGAGTTTAGGGTTTAGGGGTCGGGGTTTATGATTTATTTTTAGGGTGGTCGGGTTTATGGGCCTTTAGGATTTAACATTTAGGCCTTAAGGTTTAGGGTTTACGATTTAGGGCTCATGGCTCGGGGTTTAGGGTTTAGGGGTTAGGGTGCATGGTTTAAGGTTTACAACTCAGGGTTCGGGGTTCAGAGTTATGGGTTTAAGGTTTAGGGATTAGAGATCGGTGCTCTGATTTAGGGTTTAGGGCTCAAGGATTAGGGTGTAGGGTTCAAGGCTTAATGTTTAGGGTTTATGGTTTAGGGATTATGGATTAGGGTTCATGATTCATGGTTTATGGCTTAAGGTTTGGGGTTCAGAGTTACTAGTTTAAGGTTTGGGGGTTAGATCTCGGGCTCTGGATTTAGTATTTAGGGTTTAGGGTCTAGGGTCAAGGGTTTAGGGTTATGGGTTTAGTATTTAGTGTTTAGGGTTTAGGATTTATTATTTTGGTTTTAGGGTTTAGGGTTTATAGGGTTTAGGTCTCATTAGGTTAAGGGTTTAGGTGGTTGAGGGTTAAGGGTTTAGGTCACAGAGTTCAAGGTTCATCGACTCAGAATTTGTAGGTAGAACATTCAAAGAGAGTCATCAAAATTTGATGTTTTTCATCTGTTGATATTTTGAAGGAGGGAAATGTCATATTCCTGATTGTCCAATCCTTCCAAAGACCCCAGTAGTCCTCAATCCTTGGATGTATAGGAAACACTTATTACTTGGCTTCCATTTATAATGATAGAGATATTTGTAAATTCGTGTTATGACCTCTAAATCTATATGAATTTCAAGTTGCTTGGAAATCACATCACACCCTTCACTAGGATTGATGACTACCCCTATCTTTTTGTTCAGGGGATTTTGAAAACATCCATGGGTTTATCATATAAGGAATTATCAATGAATGGAAGGTCACTAAGTCATAGGCCAGGTAACTCCCATTTAGAACTAAACAAGAAAGATTTACTAGGCGATTGATAACCCCTTAGTGTTCTTAGCCATTCCCCTGTTTCTATGCTTATTTTGAACACTTTAGGAAGTTCTCAAAATTTACTATCCATTCCAGTAGAACACTTGAACTTTATCTTTCTCCGAAGGAGAGGATACTATAGGAAATTCAATTATGATCCTACACCTCTGCATTGATATATTCTCTATGTTTCTTTTGTTTCCTTTAAGATTATTTTTTTGTTGTGATGGTTATTTTTTCTAGCTTCCAATGGGTCATCCTGGCTTGCATAATACCATACATGGAAATATGAGAAATGTGAAATTTGTTTCAGAGTGTGAATAAATTTACATTCAAGAGCACAAGTATATGTGGGGAGAAACAAGTTTGGAAGAGATGTGTAATATATGCATTACAAGGCACAAGGTAGATGTCATATCCATTTAGTTACTTGTCCCACATCTCATAAACAAGGTAGTTCTATAAGCAGACTCAATTATGGTTCTAGGCACGAGACTAGGAAATATTGATGAAATATGGTTTAGGGTTTAGGGTTTAGGGTTTAGGGTTTAGGGCTCATGGTTCAGGGTTTAAGGTTTAGGGTTTAGGGTTCGGGCTTCAAGATTCAGGGTTATGGTTTAGGATTTAGGTTTTAGGTTTAGGGTTTAGGGTTTAGTGTTTATGGTTAGGGTTTACAGATTGAGGTTAAGGATTTAGGGTTTAAGGTTTAGGGTTTAGGGTTTAGGGTTTTGGGTTAAGGATTTAGTGTTTAGGGATAAGGGTTTATGGTTTATGGTTCAGTTTTAGGGTTTATGGTTTAGGGTTTAGGGTTTAGGATTTAATGTTTAGGGATTAAGGTTTAGGGTTTATGGTTTAGGATTTAATGTTTAGGGATTAAGGTTTAGGGTTTATGGTTTAGGGCTCGGGGTTTATGGTTTAGGTTTTAGGGTTTAGGTTTTAGGGCTTAGGGTATATGGTCTAGGGTTTAGGGTTTAGATTTTAGGGCTCGGGATAAGGGTGTAGGGTTCAAGGCTTAGGGTTTAGGGTTTAGGATTCGGTGTTTAAGGTTTAGGGTTTAGGGTTTAGGATTTAGTTTTTACGGTTCAAGGTTTAGGGTTTAGCATTTAGGGCTCATGGTTCATGGTTTAGGGTTTAGGGTTTAGGGCTTATGGCTTAGGGTTTAGGGCTTAAGGCTCAGGGTTTAGGGCTCACGGGTAAGGGTTGAATGTTTAAGGTTTAGGGTTTAGGGTTTAGGGCTCAAGGTTTACAGTTTAGTGTTTAGGTTTATGGCCTATGGTTTAGGGTTTCAATTGTAGAAGTTAAACACTAAAAGATTTAGGCTGAATGCTGAAATCTGAAAAATTACCTATGTACTAACCATATTATACTTTAAAAACTATCTCCTAAACCATGACTCATGGAGTTGTGAGACTAATTCCATAAGGTGCAGAGTGACCCTAATTTCTTATATTTACATAAATAAATGTAAAGTATAAGAAATAATAAAATATAAATAATAATAAATGAAAAAATTATGCTTAATAATAAAGTATAAGTTATAATGTGTATGTGTTTTACGTTTTCTCTTTTCCCAAGCCATTCCTCAAGGCTTGGGATCCGGTTTGGATCCCCAAGCCTGAGGCATGGACTTGCACAAACACAACAAACAACGTGTTTTTATAAGAAAATGTAAAAAAGCCACTTCCTCTATGATAAAATAAAATAAAACAATCGATCCATTTAAAAAAATTATACCACGACGTAGAGCAAAGTCTCTTCTTTCTAAAAATATAATTTTTCAAATTTTCTGACTAATATAAGGTTTCCATATTATTTATTTTCTAACTATGCCTTTTTATAGCTATTTTTGAAGTGTAAATATGTCTATCTTTCATGGTGTATCTTTTTTTTTGGTGATTGAAATTTAAAAAAATATATACTAGCCCAAACTAGGCATAATTCTATACATATTCAAAAAAAATCTAATTTTTGATATTTTTGAGGTAGTTAGGGGGCACGGTCGGAGATCCGTTATTTTTCAAAACATAAAATTTTTGTACTTGAAAAATCATAAATAAAAAAATCTTTGCTAAAAAAATCTTTAAAAATGGAGCCCAAACTATATGCTCCTAGCTATCTTTCTACCAAAGGGTTTTCAAAAATACTAAATGGTGCTCAAAAAATGGTGGGGGGCACGAAAGTCACTCTATTATGTTTTTTAACAAAAAAGGAGCATCTGTTGGTATTTTAGTTGTTTGACCCACTTAAACTTATTTGTTTTTAAAAAAAATTAGTAGCTTAGAAACTAGACTCAAAATGCTACGATTCATATGTCTACAACATCTTCCAATTTTGAGTGTAACTATGTCAAAAAATTCGTACAAGTTGAATTTTTTTTTTCAGAAAATTCATCCACTTAAGACCCCCTTTTGGCCCCCCAACTTGGTGCACTTACCCCGATATAAAAGTTGTCATGTTTTATTTATAGTCTTTGTGAGTGAGGAACAGGGGCGAAATCTGGTAAATATTATTGATTTGTCATGAATCAATTACATGCCATGAAAGTTGCAATGCTTAATGCATTGAACAATCGAGAGGATGCATAGTTTGAACTAACCAAACAACCATGCAAACCACACAAATCAATAATATGACAAATAATAAGGTTATAACAATATAACCAAATATATAATTACCTATGTAAATAACCTATTTACCTAAGGTAACAGTAACAAAGGTAAAAAATGAAAAATTACCTAAGTACTATAGGTTTTACCTAACATTCCCCCCTTAATTTTGCATTGCCTCAAGAGAAGAGGAGAGGAACTCTCTAAACATCTTGAATTTATCACGTGTAAGTGACTTCATGAAAACATTTTCTCGTTGTTCAACTGTTAGGTAAAACTAAGTTGAATGTTGTGTTTCAAAACATGCTCATGAATGAAATGAACTTGTGCCTCTATGTGCTTTGTTCTCTTATGAAACATTGGATTACAAATAAGTTTCAAAACACCTTTGTTGTCAATATACAAGGTGGTGGATTTCTCTTGTGGTATTCCAAGTCCCTTAAGTATGTGACATAGCCATATCACTTTGCAAACATCTCCATCTGCAACACGATATTCAACTTCAGGAAGATCAAGAAACAAAGTTTTGTTTCTTGCTTCCCCATGATATTGGACTAGATCCCAAAAAGAATACAAATCCAGAAGTGGATTTCCTGTCATCAATGTTACCTACATGATCTAAATTTGAATATCCGTTCAAGAAGAATTGATCATTCTTCTTGTACTCTAGACCAAAATCCATAGTGCCCTTGAGATATCTCAAGATCCGCCTTGTTACTTTCTAATGAAAAACTTTGGGTTCCTACATGAACCATGAAAGATAGCTGCCTCCAAAACTAATTTATGGTCTAGTATAGGTCAAGTAAACAAGACTCTCAATCAATGGTTGATAGAGAGTTGTACTTACTAGTGGAGATGGATCTATATGAGACAACTAAAGTCTTGTCTTAATAGGGATGACAATCGGTGTGTAGTCCATCATCCTAAATTTCTTGATCATTTTCTTGGCATATTTCAACTGAGAAACAAAGATATGATTCTCCTTCTTTCATACTTCTAATCCAAGACAATGGTGCATGAGCCCGAGATCTGCCATGTCGAACGATCGATTAAGATCTTTCTTCATTGCATTGATCATCTTCACTGTACTACCAATGATGACTAGATCATCGACATATACAACAACTATGACAATCTCTCCTCCTTACTTTTTGAGGTAGAGATTGAGATCATATGGATTCCTCTCGAATCCATGTTGAATGAGATGCTCATCAATCTTGATGTACCATTTATGTGGAGCTTTTTAGGACCATACAATGATTTTATGAGTCTACATGCCTTTTTTTTCTCCAAGTATGAAAAAACCCTTTGGTTGAGTCATGTAGACTTCTTCTTAAGTATCCATTCAAAAAGTCACTTTTCACGTCCATCTGATGAAATTTCAATCTAAATTGTGTAGTTAGAGTAAAGACCATTTTGATCTTAGTTGTGGGAGTAAATGTCCCCTCATAGTTTATGCCTTCCTTTTGAGCATAGTCGTTTGTTACAAGTCTTGCTTTATACTTATCAATGGTCCCATCTTCTTTGTACTTGGTTTTGAAAATCCATCTACATCTAATGGGCTTTTTCCCTAGTAGAAGATTGAAAAGTTGTCAAGTGTTATTCTTCTTCATTGATTGATACTCAACATCCATGACATTTCCAAGCTTTAGGTCATGCAAATATTCCTAGACAGGTAGAGGGTTCAATGCAGATTTAACAACTCTACTCATCAAGGAAAGTTTTACCTCTTTGTGAGCTTTGTTGTGAGTATGTGGTTTAGAAGTGGATGTGTTTAGAGGACCATCCAATTTTACATCTCTAATCATGTTTTTATACCACTTAGACATACGTTGAACTATTCCCATGGGTTGTAATCTCGTTTGATCATCACCATCACCCCCATCATTGATGTCATCATCAATGAGAACATCAACTTTTGTTTTCACAACAAGGGTGCTTTGTGCATCGGGTGATTATGTGGAAGGAGCCTTAAATTATTTCTTCTCGAACAAAAACAACATCCATGTTGGTGTAGACTTTCTTGGTCTTCATCCATCAGTTTGTACCTAAGAGCTTCTTCATTGTAGCCAATGAAGATGTATTTCTCTGCTTTCATATCCAACTTCTTTCTCTTTTATTTGGGTGTATGCATGTTAGCTTTGTACCCAAATATGTTGAGGTGTGGAATAAATGGCTTCTAGTATGACCCTACTTCATGTGGCGTTACTCCATCAATAATAATCTGTGGGCACTTTGTTCAACGAACACACTTCATATCTTTTTTGCTTCGTCCTAGAATGTCTTTGCAAGTCCTAAATCATCGATCATGCAACACACCATCTTCATTATAATACGATTCCTTCTCATAACAACACCATTTTGTTATGGTGTATGTGGAGGAGGCATTTTTCGACAAATCCCATGAGCTTCCAAAAAGGATTTGAGCTCATTACTAGTGAATTCCCCCTTAATTTGAGTGAAGAGATCTTATTTTGCGACCCGGTCTCACTCTAAACAACCACTTTAAACTTCTCGAAGGTCTTGAAAGTTTAATTTTTAGTAAAAAGATAATATATCCACATTTTTCTTGAATAATCATCAACACAAAGCATAAAATATTGAAATCCATAATGACTAGGTTGTATTGAACCGTAAAGATCGGTGTGCACCAAATCAAGCTTACCTGGAGCTCAAAATGCAATATTTTGGAATGAGGATCTGTGTTGTTTTCCTATGAGGAAATTAGGAAACTTTTTGTATCTTTCTTAAGAGATGGAAAACCTCCCACTATGTTGTACTGGTGAAGTGTGTCGAGATATCCAAAACTGATGTGACCAAGTCTTTGATGCCACAAGTGTCTGATCATCTCTGTGGACAAAATCAAGATGGAACATCCATCCTACATTTAAAGCTCTTGTAATAATTTTCAAGCTTATGGATTTATCTTGAATCAAACAAACTTTCTTATTGGAATTACAATCAAAATCAATCTTCATATTATGATCTAGAAGTTGACTTACTAATAGCAAATTCTTCGTCAAACTAGGGACATACAATACATTTGATAACCTACAATTTCGTGAACCAAGAGGTAGAGAAATGTTCCCAATACCTCAAACATTGTAGGATGATTCATCACCCAATGAAACATGATTTTTGGAGGGTGTGTCTCTCATTATGGAGAACTAGTCTTTGCATCTAGTCATGTGTCGAGTGGTTTTCGAATCAACGCACTAGATAACACTAGATGATGTGGTTGCTTCATTAGAATGGGAAGTGTACAAGAAGTCCTCAACCTCTGAATGGTCTTCTTACTCAACAACATTGCCTTGTTGGTGGGGTTTCTTCCTCCAGTTCCCTTTATTGTGTGCTTGTTTGTAGCTAGATTGTCCTTGTTGTGATTGTTGATTGTTAGGTCTAGAATTGTTAGACGACCCTTTCTTGTACATGTTGTACCAACAATCTTTCAAATCATGTCCTTTGTTACAAATAGGACACTTTTTCTTTTATTTTTCCCCTTGTTGATTCTACTTCTAGGACTTATTGGAAGAATGAGATTTGTTCTTCCCTTTTTGATGAGAAGAAAGTGCTTACTCTTCTTCTTCATCTTTGTTATACAATGACTCTTCTTATTCTAACAAAATCAAAAACTTCTCAAAACTGATGGTCTAATTCGACAAGTTGATTTTCGTCACAAAAAAATAATTATGAGGGAGGAAGTGCTCTCAAAATAATGGGCATGAGAGCAATACTTGATATTTCTTCTCCTAGGGTTAGAAGTGAATCCCTCAATGTTACAACTATACATAAGAAAGCCTCAACTTTGTCATTGCGCTTGAATTTCAACACATGTAATCGACTCTACAAATTCAGTATTGTATTCTTATTCTTATCCTCGTAAATTGTGCTCAACTTATCCCATGCTTCTTTGGTATTTTGGCATCTCAAATGTGTGGTGCACATCATCGCGCACTATGAACAAGATGATCAATTTTGCCTTCTAATTGGCCCTATCAAACTGACGTTGTTGTGTTGCATCATCTAGTGATTTGGGAACCATTTACAACAGGCCATATTTCTTCAAACTTGAGTTGAGTTCAAATTTTGGTCTTCCACGCAACATAGTTGTCGCCACGAAGCAGTTGCGAGTCAAGAAAAAATAACTTGGGAGCATTGTTGGCCATAGTGGGTTGTTAAAATTTCCCAACTAAATGGATTGTTAGCACAATACAAATGATTATAATACACCGAAAATTGAATTTAGCCTTTTGTGTGAAAAAAATGAATGATAGGAAAAAAATGTTTTTGGGCCCTAGTGGCCTCCGGAGCTCTATACGGCTCAAAATTGACAAAACCCGCAAAAAACAACAAAAATGACAATTTTTAGGCAAAATCCCTTTACAAAAATTACACAAAACCACTTTTTCATCTAAACGGGAGAAAACAAATTACCCCAAATTTAGGGTTTTCCCACTAAATTTGGTGGGGGTTTTAGTAGTCACTAAGTGACTTTAGCGGAGGTATTTTGCTAAATTTAGCGGTTTTTATAAAACTTTACCAAATTTTAAAAAATTGCAAACTAACCTACCTAACCCACCTAGCTCGAGTTGAGCTTTCTATCGAGTTAGTGAGTTAGGGTTTTGCATTGTACTAATTGCTTTTGTATTTTCCTCCACTTGTTTGTTTTGTGTTTAATAGGACTTGTATTGTAGTTGTTGCGAGTTGGCTTGGTTTGCACATGGAGAGGGTCTTGTTTCTTTGTTGGCGGGAATGATGTGGAGATTACTTGTAGGGGATATTAACATGCCTAAGGTAGATACGAGTTCACCACGGAACTCACCAAAGTGAGAGTTAGGTTGTAGATCAACCCCTGTTGACTTGCTTTGGTGTTTACATAGGACTCATTGGATCCATGAACAACTCACCCAACTTTGGATTTAATGATTTGTTTGGCTCGATTGGAAGTATTGAATATAGCTTGTTCAAGAGCTTGAATGTAACTTGGCTCGGTTCATGTAGTCGTTAAAGGATCTTTGATGAATGGGAAGTTGGACGGGTGAGAATCACATTTAAAATGATGGTAAGCAGCGCACTTGGAAGTGGAGATCAACATTAGACACGACTCGATGTCGAAGCTTGGCTCAATCCCTATACAAAGATGCATCTCAGTTCAAGCCAACTCTCATGTTGTGTCATAACTCACCCCAACTTCGATGTAACCTGGCACGATGTAATGTGTCCCTTCAAGAGCTCACCCAACTTGACTTTGAGCCGAGTAACCAGGAAAATGGCCCTACTTGGACTTGACTCCTTAAATCGCCCTTCTTCACGAGAGAGGTGTATGACAATGCTAACTTTAACTTGGAAAATATGTAAAAATGGAAATACGTATTGAAAAAGCTAAACCAAGGGGTTAGAGTACACTTGGATTGTTGAAAGAGAAAGGGATAAAAATTATTCCTCTTTGTAGATTCGATGCTTGGGATTTGGCTGGAATAACATGAAGGATTTGGGTGTCATGTCGCCAAATTAGGGATTTGAGCATCCCGATGTTGAACTTCAAATTTAAGTGTCATGTCACCACTAAGGGAAAGTGTATTGGGAGAGTGGTTTATTTTGGCCTCCAACCGTTAATACTTCCTTATGAATAAGTGCCACCATAGATGATCACAAACTCAATGCTACACCCTTAACCTATTGCTTGTATTAGGATATGAGTAGCCACTTTGTGGCTTACCATATCATTTTATTATATCATTTATACTTTCTCATGCTTAGTAGGTCGGCCTTGGTGATGGCCATAACATATGAATAATATATATAGGGGATTGTAGGTAGTAGTTCATCATCATTGGAGCATTTGAATCTTATTTTATGTTTTGGAGGTTGTCCCCTTGAAGTGGCGAAGCTATTCTAATTACATATTGAGATCATTATTCTAAAATATTGTGTTATTTGGTGTTATATTGCTGCTCATAATCTAAATTATACAACTAATTTCATTACAAGTGGTATCAGAGTTGCGATCCAGGCCAAAATTAGGTAAAAACCCTAATTTTTGTTTCCGCTCTATCTTACGAACCACATTGAATTTGTGGGAGATTTTTTTACCAGAGTTGTGAATCATTTTAAGTAAAAATATTTGAAAATTTTAGACTTTTTGATATCTTTTACAAAATTTATTACAAATTTAGGGTTTTTGATAAAAACACTCCCTAGACCGAAATTTGTGGAATTTTTCAGATTTATTTACATTTTTAGAAAGCTCTCAAAAAAATAGTATTAGTATCTTCTCTATGTTTTTTCCTATTCAACTGAATTTTTATCGAAACCCTAAACCCTAAGGTTTGACATCATGGCGGGGCCTTCCACAAGAGCAAAAAAGAATCTAGTCACTTCGGGTAAAACCCCAAATAAAGATGGGGTAGTGATTGAAGAGTTGGAGTCAGAAGGGGTAAATACAAATTCCTCAACACTAGGGTTTACCTCAGTTGATCATAAGGTGAGCCAACTCGAGTATGAGCTGCATAATGAACAAATCTAAGATGGCCTCTAAAGGAGACAGACCAAATCAATTAGTGGTTGGATGATATCATGCAACATGTAAAGGGTAAACAATATGGCCCAAATCTTCCCCATATCAACCAAGGAGGATCTTCAGTTCAAAATAATGGACAAAATAACCATGTTGGATCACTTTTCTAACCCAATCGAATCTAAATTATTTGCAACCACGGAACATGATGTCGAAAGTGGATATGCGCAAATTTGATGGGAAGGATCCAATTGATTGGATAAATCAAATGGAGAACTTCTTTGAGTTACATCAAACACCATCGGGACAAAAGGTGACATTGGCATCCTCAGATCTTGAACCAAACCAATTTGTTTGGTATCGATGGTTATGTGCTCGAGAGCGGAAGAATGGTCTCGGTGTCACTTGGACAATTTTTACCAAGTTGTAATTACACTATAGTTCCACTATTTTAGAGAACTACTTTGTCAATTGGAAAAGTTACAAAAAAACAGGATCGAGTTAAAGATTATGTGCATCAATTCCAGAACCTATCCTTAAGGGTGGAGATTATTCCATAAGGGAATCTGAATGACCTATTTCTTGGGGTCTTAAGGACCACATCGAGCATGAGGTACGTATGTTTAATCCACTCAATATTTTTGATTCTATTATCATGACACATTGAACAAAGGAAAAATTTCTTTGTAGTAGGAGGCCACCTTTCATTAACACCGAGAGACCATAGTATCTCTTCCCCTTCATTCTCTAGGCCAATTAAACTGAGTCCTCAACAAATGGAAGAAAAGAGAGCAAAAGGATTATGTTTTAATTGTGACACCAAATATGGACTAGGACAAAAATGTGCTAAGAAGAAGTTGTTCTATATTAAAGGAGGTAACGAGAATAACAAGGAAGTGAAGTTATAGGAGAGGTGAGGAACCAGAGAGGATCACCAACCTGCAATTTCTTGCCATGCATTGTCAAGTATTAGTACTCCTCAAACACTCAAGGTTATTGGCTATCTCAAAAAATAGAAGGTGACGATGTTGATTGACTCGGGAGTACTCATAACTTCATAAATAGTAAGTTAGTTGCCCGCCTCAATTGTTTTATTTACCCAGCTCTAGAAATGCAAGTTATGATTGCAGATGGTGGGATAGTCAAGTGCACAGGAAGTGTCATAGTATCAAGCTTTCCATGGGATACTACATGTTAGACTCACTTATGTTTGTTATTTCTATGGGAGGGGCAAATATTGTTTTGGGTGTCCAATGGCTCATAACCTTAGGTACTATAGATATGAATTTCCAATAATTGGTCATGCGATTTCAATCGATGGAAGGACAATACAATTGAAAGGAATGATAGCTAAGTCTCCATAAATTATTAGCTCTCATCGAGATGCGAAGGTTCTTATAAAAGAAATAGATGGATTTATAGCAAAGTTATTTTCCATAGAAGTATACAATACAAAGTCTTCAATGCCACCCGATCTTCAGAAGATTGTTGATGCTCACTCATCTATTTTTGATGCAATTCCAAAGGGACTACCACCAGTTAGGGATCATGATCATGCCATTTAGTTGATTCCAGGGAGCCAAACACCTAACATCAGACCATACATATACCCATATTCCCAGAAAAGTGAGATCGAGAAAATGGTACAAGAAATGTTGAAGGCATGTATCATCAGGCATAGCCAGAGTGCATATTCTTCACCAGTGGTCATGGTATATAAGAAGGATGAAACATGGAGGATGTGTCTAGATTACTAAGAACTCAACAAGTACACCATCAAAGATAAGTTTCCTATTCCAATAATTGATGATTTACTTGATGAATTGCATGGTGCTATTTATTTCACAAAATTAGATCTTCGTTCGGGGTACCATCAAATTAGAATAAGAGAGGAAGATGTTCATAAAACAACTTTCAGGACTCATGAGGGCCATTATGAGTTTTTGGTAATGCCTTTTGGTCTTACAAATGCTCCCTCAACCTTTCAAAGCTTGATGAACACTGTTTTTAGGCCATTTTAAGGAAATTTGTATTAGTTTTCTTTGATGACATATTGATTTATAGTAAGACATGGGAAGAACACTTACAACATGTAAATAAAGTGTTGGAAGTTTTGGAGAAACATACTCTCTATAAAAATCCATCCAAATTTTCTTTTGGTGTACAAGATGTAGAGTACTCGGGTCACATTGTATCCCATGAAGGTGTCAAAGTTGATCCTCAGAAGATCAAAGCTATGGTGGAATGGCCAAGGCCCAAAACTCTAAAAATCTTCATGGGTTCCTAGGACTAACAAGTTACTACAAAAGATTTGTGAGGGGATATGGTAGAATAACATCCCCACTCACTGCATTGCTAAAGAAGGATGCCTTCCATTGGACAGACATAGCCACTAAATCCTTTGAGCAATTGAAGGAAGCCATGTGCAACACCCCGCTTTTGCTCTCTCAACTTCTCAAAAACCTTCATTGTTGAATGTGACACTCCAGGATCAAGATTGGGAGTAGTTATAATGTAGGAAGGAAGACCAATTGCATTTGAGAGTCACTAATTCAAAGGAAAAGATATGCTCAAACTTGTTTATGAGAAAGAAATGATGGCTATTCTTCATGCAGTCAAGCAATGGAGGCCCTATCTAATGGGTAGACACTTCAAGGTAAAAACTGATCATGATAGTCTCAAATAATTTTTGGAGCAAAGGTTATCATCTAAGGAACAACAAAAGTGGGTAACAAAAATGTTGGGTTATGATTTTGAAATCATATACAAAAAGGTAAAGAAAATTTAGTAGTTGATGCATTGTTCAGAAGGGATACATCCACATATGCCTTACTATGTGGAATGTCCATGTTGAAGGCCGATTGGGTGGATGAAGTAAGATTGGAATGGGATCAGGAAAAGGATACACAATCTCTAATATAGAATATCAAGCAAGGCTCTATAACATCTAACAAATTTGAGTGGAAAGGTAATGCGCTATGGTACAAGGACAAGTTATACTTGAGTAAAGATTCTAAGTTGAAGCATAAGATTCTTGCAGAGCTACATGCCTCACCTGTTGGAGGACACTCTGGGTTTTTGAAGACATATCATAGAATAAAAAGAGAATTCTTTTGGGAAGGAATCAAGGGGATGTACAAAATTTTGTATCAGAGTGTTTAGTGTGCCAATAGAACAAAGGGGAAACAATTAAGACACTAGGTTTGTTGTAACCCTTACCAATTCCTAGCTAGAGATGGGAGGAGGTCTCCATGGATTTCATCACTAGATTGCCTTGTTCAGAGGGTAAGAATGTTATTTTGGTGATTATGGATAGGCTCACAAAATATGCCCATTTTTGTTCCCTATCACATCCATTTACAACAAGTACAGTCGCAACTATTTTTTTGGAGACAGTTCAAAGGCTACATGGAACCCCAAAGATAATTATAAGTGATCGTGATCCTATTTTCACAAGTAATTTTTGGATGGAATTATTTTCATGTTTAGGTACTCAACTAGCTCACATTTCATCTTATCATCCTCAAACTGATGGGAAAACAAAAGTGGATAACAAATGCTTAGAGGGGTATCTACATTGTTTTGTATCAATAAGAAGGAAAGGTGGATTAAATGGCTACCAATTGAAAAAGGGTGGTATAACACATCTTTTCATACCTCTTCTCAAATGACCCCATTTTTAGCATTATATGGTTACCATCCACCTTCTATCACTTCTTCCTTGAGGGTGCAAACTAAGGTTAGAGATGTTGAGGAACACATTCAACATCAACAATAGGTTTTGGCTAGTTTGAAGGAGAATTTGGCATTGGCACAAACCAGGATGAAACAACAAGCAGATCAACACCGTAGTGAAAGATATTTTGAAATTGGGGTCTGGGTGTTTGTACGTCTCCATCCGTATAAGCAAATGTCCTTAAAGCAACAAAAAAAAAGGACAACAAACTTGATCCTAAATATTATGGCCCTTATCAGGTTCTACAGAAAATTGGTGGTGTTGCTTATAAACTAGAGTTGCCTCAATCTTCATGCATACACCTAGTATTCCATGTTTCATTCCTGAAGAAGGTTATTGGACAGAAATTTGAAGCCTAGAAAGAGTTACCAAAACTTGATGAGGAAGGAAGAATCATTTTGGAGCCAGAGAAGATTTTGTAAACACGTACTAAGAGGTTGAGAACCAAAGACATTAAGGAATATCTGATCAAGTGGAAGAATATGAGCATAAAAGATGCGACCTGGGAGGATGAAGGTTTTCTACAGCAACATCCAGGATTATTCAACATTGAGGACAATGTTGGTTTGAAGGGGAAGGGCATGCTACACCCTTAACCTATTGCTTGTATTAGGATATGAGTAGCCGACTTGTGGCTTACCATATCATTTTATTATATCATTTATACTTTCTCATGCTTAGTAGGTCGGCCTTGGTGATGGCCATAACATATGAATAGTATATATAGGGGATTGTAGGTAGTAGTTTATCATCATTGGAGCATTTATTTTATGGTTTGGAGGTTGCCTCATCGAAGTGGTGAAGTTATTCTAATTACATATTAAGATCATTATTTTGAAATATTGTGTTATTTGGTGTTATATTGTTGCTCATAATCTGAATTATACAAGTAATTTCATTACACTCAATTTGTAACTTGCCTCGGGTGACACATTGTTCTATACACATCATTGCCTTGTATATGCCCTAGGTGTTATTCCCTTATTTAGTTCTTGGTTTGGTGCTTGAGTAAGTAGTTAGTTCTTGTTAGTAATTGATTGCAATATGAAGATGATTGTGTAACTTCAAACTATAGAATATTGTAACTATGCAATTGTTGAAACTGCTCTATAACTATTTTTACCCCATGATAAAAGTGCCTAGGCATTCCTGTCATTACAGCACTTCATCTAGGCTATGAATTCTAGCCAAGTCTATTTTATGACCCAGCTTCAGAATCGATTTCTATTATGATCATGTTTTTGTGTTTCTGTAATTACTGGGATGGTAAAAAGGTTCACCTAATGTTTCCCCTACTCGTTTGGGGTGTGTGAGATGAAAAAAGTGAATAGATCCCAAATGAGGAAGGTTGCAACAACCGATGTGCACATATAATATAACAATCCTACCGGGAGTAGGGATTACGCATGGTAGTTACCATGGTGCAAGAAAAACAATGGGAAAATGCTAGCATACAAGTGTTAGTGAAAAACAAGCAATGCACACAGAAATAACAACTAGGAAAGAACATATAGGAAAATAACAAACAAGGACACAACAAGTAGTTGCGGGATCTGTGAGTCTAAGGTGAAGAATGCTCTCCTAACTTGAAGTGGTGTGATGGCTCGGTCTGATATAATAGCTTCTCGAGACTCCAATCAATATCGAGCTCTATCCGAGATTTTGTTTATTGGTTGTTGAACATGCGGAAAGTGACTTATGGGCCTCGTATGGATTTCCAGACAAGGTCATGGAAGTGAGAATGAGAGACGTAGTGGAGCCACAGGGACTATGGGTGATTTTCTAGTCTAGTCCAGAAAGTCTTAGCTTTGATCGATCGACTATATTTTCAAGTAAGGAAAGTTGTGCAATAATGTCTAGTGGAAGTGGTGAAGATCTGAATACTAATGTACACAAACTAGTGTCAATGTCTAACTAGTTAGTAGGCCCATTGGGTTGTGGGACCTGAGGATCACAACCAAAGACTCATGGAGGTTATGGCCCTTGTATGGTCATGTGCGTAATCAAACCCTATTTCTGGAGTAGTCCAATAATCATAGGCTTGATTAACAATGATGTTTAGCATATTTAGTTGTTCTATTTTCTCAAAAAAGTTACAAGTGTGTGTAAAGACTATCAAACATAAACTTGTATCAATGTCAGTTATCAATTCCGCCCATTGGGTTGTGGGACCAAGGGATCACAACTATACATGTATTTTTCTTGTTGTGGACCATTGATGGTCATACAAAATGAAATGAAATGATTTTAATAAGAAAACTAACTATTAAAGGAAATCTAATCTATGTTTTTGGATTTTCACAATATATCAAAGAAAACAATAAAAGCAAACTAATCTATCAAAGGAAATGTTTTTGATCTTTTCTAATTTTTAAGCAATGCATTCTAATCTAATAAATAAACTAAAGACAAGTAATCAACCGATGTAGTTGGTTACTTGTGTGAATATGTGAATCTAATCTAAAAAAAATAACCTAATCCAATCAAAACCCTTCAAACCCTACCTCAGAGGTGAAGAACAAATCATGACCCTAAAAGAGCTATTGTTCCCCACAACTTCCCTAGTAATGTTAAAGAGAAAAAATTCTAATGATTTGATCTACTTGTAATTTCCCAATCAATTGAAATGAACAATTTTACTACTCTATTTGATATGCAATTGAAACTAGTGATTTGAAATTGACAATTTAACAAATAAAGCAAAACAAACACACAATTCCAACCTGGATAAGCAAGAGCTTTGGAAAATCTGGTTGTATTTGTATATGTCCCCTCAGTTTTTTCCTTTCTTTCTTTCTCGAGTGTTCATATGAGTCCAAGGGATTGGGAATGCAAGAACAACAACAAGAGGATGGCACTTGAGCAATGGCAACTTGAAGGCGAGTAGATGCAATGCAAGTAGAAGAGAGATAACACAAGAGATCTAAGCTTGGCTATGTAATTCCTAGCAAGATTGTGGCAGCAATACAATGCAAGATACACAAAAATTCTCAGGCCTTTTTCTTGAATACAAGCATGGAATATATAAGAATTGGGGTTGGGATGTGCCTTCATGCACAAGGCAAGAAGAGGCAGTTCCAACTAACTAAAGCACATGCAAAAATAGAAGAGGAAGGAGAACCAAGCAATCAAAACTATTTTTAGACAATTTGGCCCATGGATGCATGCTAAAAGTGAAGTTAAGTGAATCATCACATGTTAAAAACACACATGATGAATCTAGAAAAATTGGTCAGACAACCCCTGCCTGGCGTGGCGGCCACCCTGGGGGTGGTTTTAGAACCACCACCCAGGTAGGGTGGCGGTCCTAGCACTAAAGGCCAAAACATGCACAAAAAGAAGTAAAAAGCTGGAAAAAGTGTGGGAAGGCTAAGTAAAGATGTCTAGGCTACAAATATAAATATACTTGTGAATGGGTTTTGAGCTCAAACACCTTCTTAAAAGGACTTGAATCATCATTGGGGACTTTTGTAACCATTTTCTGACAATGTAGCACATGTAATTTTGGGTGCACATATTTCCCCCTCGAGAGAAGCATCTTAGCCATGAAAAGGCATAAAACGTAGAGTCCGAGTATGGCATTCCCAAAATGGGGAGTTAGAAGCTATACCTACACATGCCCATGTGTCAAAACATCACCATCCAAACTCCCGCTACCTACAAGAGAAAAGAAGACTCAAGTGCAGATAGATAAAATATCAAAAAATAAACACTAAACCAAAATGACAAAAGGACTTACCATTTGTGTGGGGATATAGAGATATACCTACACCAACGCTCCAGCCCTATAAACACATACACTCAAAACGAGGTCAAAACATCATATATATATATAATATATATATATATATATATATCAAAAACTCATTTTTTTAATTCATTTGTGCATATTTGATTTGGTGAATTTGGAGCTCTGGGCCCACGGTGACCATTTTTGATGAGAGTACAACCAAAATGACCATTACGAGATCAGTGATCATGCCTCCATGAGTGGGAGATCGACCAACATGGTCTAAGGTTGGTTTTTTTCACTTTTTCCTTTTCATACCTAAAATGTAAAATGTTTGAAAAGTTTACCTAGGGGGACTATTTTCAAAAAAATTTTCTTGTCTTAAATGAGTCTCTAGGGGGGCCCATATAGGGGCGTCTTTTTTTTTCAAAAATGGTCATTTTTTTTTTGTGTTTTTTGAGCATTTTTAGGGTTAAGGGCATATTTTGAAAATCAGCTCAGACCGCCACCCAAAGTAGGGTGGCAGTCATGGACCACCACCGCCCTACCAGGTGGTGGGTCTGGTCCCGAAAACCACCACCCTGCACTGGGTGGTGGTTCTAAACAAAATGACCAAAACATGCATTAACTTGATTTTTTTTGGATTTTTGATGTTTTTTCTGTTTTTTGGTGAGCTTATCTTCTTGTATACATTACTAACTTTCTCTTTTTCCATGTTTTGGTGAATGCAGAAGAGGAGTACATATTGGAGCCGAGAGAGGGAGTGTGATTGGCTCCCTGGGATCTTGGATCAGTTGACTCAGCCGAGAGGGACACTCTCCAGAGGGCAGGCATCTGGAGGATTGCACGTGTGCCCCATGTTTCCCTTGTCTAGTCACATATTGTGTGACTTATTTTCTTATTGGGATGCACCAACGAACTTTTCAGTTTCTAGGTGTGCTAGGGTGAGTGGACCATCACCTTGGAGGATGTATACCACATTCTTGGGCTCCCGATACTTGGGAGGAGACTGACTCTAGAGACAACATGATCTAGGGCTGAGATGACTCAGTGGGCCACCTATATGGGAGACGTCATTGTTTTTCATTTGGTTCAAAGAAGGGAATCAAGGTCCGGTCCATTTCCACTACTCCTATTCCTATCATCCGTAGAGCCATCATGGGCATCTTGTCCTCCCGATTGATCGGGACAAGGGAGGTGACACCCTTCTATATTTTGGCCTATCATTATTATTAGATCGAGGCACATGGCCACACATACACCTAGGGAGAAGACATCCTAGGGACTACCTATCATGACTTATACAGGTAGTCAGATTAGGGTAGTCACTAAGCCACCCCACTCTTGTTATGAGTTGGGTTTATGAGCATCACCACCCCTATGGAAGGGGAGTACAAGTATTAGATCCAGGGGTTGTCCGGGTAGTGAGGTGGATAGCTATGTCAGTTCTTAGGACACCACATCAGCCAATGGCTTCTCTGACCATGAAACATGGTTTCCACTCCCTACTAGGACATGGCAGGGTTATGGGGACATAGAGGTGACCACGGTGGTAGCTTGCTTCTCCACCACAGGTCAGTTAGTTGATAGGGTAGGAGAGTCGAGACTCATCCATTTGATCGGGTTCCTCAGTAGTTTGGCCTCCCATATGTTGACATACTTCCCCCAGTGGTACCGGTCTACATGACCATTCAGAGGCCCAAAAGGGCCCTAGAGGAGATCCCGATGGACAATGGTTACCCCAGGGTGCCTATTATAGTTAGGCATGTGGTCCATGCTCGATGGGAAGTTGTGCCCCTCGAGCACCTTTTCTTCAGATTGTGGCCACTCCTACTCATAGTGGAGAGGAGGATGAGCCCATTGACATAGACTCTGATTCTAGGAGCACATGAGAGATGAGACTGAGGAGGAGTTAATTGGGGAGGAGATGGAGGATGAGGGGGTGGTGTTGAGGCTGGTGGGGGCAGCCCATATGGAGGAGGAGGAGAGTGACCCTGAGTGGCATGATACTCAGGATATGCTGAGAGCAGCACATGAGGAGGTGAGTGAGAGAGAGAGACATTGGTCTCAGAGGAGACACTTCCTCGAGGTGGGGAAGGGGATGATGAGTCCATGATGGGACAACATTTGTTTGGCCTCTAGCTTTGGGGAGGCCCCATAGCCACCAACAACATCAACAAAGCAACAACCCCCTACCTAGATGCCTAGAGATCTGAGTATGTTTAATACTCTTTTCTCATCTTTTTTACTTGAAAGTGTTAGTTTGGTACTTTTTTTTTTTTGTTTTTGTGGTTTTCTAACTCATCTGTTTCTTCTTCTTTTTTTTCTTGCAATGACTACACAGAGTGGTGAGAGCTTATTTGATGGGTGTGTGGACACCCTATTGATTCCCTCGGGAAGACCCAAGCCAAGCTGACTAGGATTCGTGTCAACCACTAGCAGCTCGCCGAAGACACACACACGATGTTTTTCTCTATTTGGAGGATAGTGAGAGGTGGTGACCTCCCTTCATACCCAGGTGGTGGATATGAGACCACCAAGCATTTGATGAGGTGGAGCCATTCCCAGTGAGACCACAGCCAATGGCCACCACCACCATGAGCATTCACACCATTTGGTTCATTCCCAACATCATCGCAGCCACAGTAGGAGCCCTGGATGTGGCCATGCACCATCCGAGGGATCCCACAGGGACTGATAGGCCATTGGGCCATTTATTTCTTTGTTTCCATTTTTTCAGGCACTATATGATTTTTTTTTATATCTCGGCTCATTGCGAGCATTTTGACCATGCCTTAGTGCGTGATGGCATTGTATACAAACTTGACTCACCATGATATATATAACTTTTATTTTTTGGTTCGGTAATCCATTATATCTGAGTTGACTTTCTTTTGGCTTATTTCTCATGTGTACTCTAGATGTTTAGAATTTCCATTTTTCTATGCTTTTCAGAATGCATGCAGTGGATGTGAAATGATAATAAAATGATTTCTTTTTTATTTTATAATGTTGATATATGATAATGCAAACACAATGTGATGTTGAACTTTAGTTTCTTTAAGAAATATTTGATACTTCATGTTGTCTTGGAAAAATGGTGATATAATGATATGATAAGTAAATGTACTTTCCCCACTCCCAACTCCACACAACCAGTAGGATGCGAGGGCTCAACACCAAGAGCCGAAAGGGCACAAGTTATGAAAAATTTTTTGAATGGTAATGATGAGGGAAAGACAATGGTTTGACAGAACCAAATTGAGACACTACAACCTCACCCTACTCAAGTTACTTCATAGTTTAGAATGTGATTTACTTTCCAGTTTATCTAGACTTAGATCCATAGATGGCCACTTGGTTGACAAAATCTGGTTTTGAGGTTTTAAACTCTTTTGGAATTTTGGACATCTAACTCACTTTGTTTTTTACTTATGATTTCACAATATTTGAATGGATTGTTTCTAACTTTCAAGTTTATCAAAGAGACCCCCTACACCTTGCCCCATGCTACTAATAGGAAGCATGGGCTCATCACCATGGACAAGGAATAGGTGAGTAAGGGCATTTCTCTCCTTTCCCAACCCTACATCACCAATAAGAGATGCAGCTCAACACCGAAGGTTGGTAGGGAAAAGAAATGTGTAAAATAAAAATTTTTTATGGGATTTGCATTTGACTTACTCATTTAGGAAAAATGTTTAGTATGTTCTTATTTCCAAAGAGATATTTATGGGATAGATGTGACACCATGAAGCTTCTAGAATAGACTATAGGCAAAGACACCTAATCTAGAAAGAGACTATAAGCAAACCAAGTATGCAGCCTTGGTATGGTTACGGTCAAAAAATTGTCTTATCCTATTTGAATTGATGAAATGATTCAAAAACAATTGATGATACCATGAAAATTTGAAGAGATATGATTTGAATGTTTTTCCATTATTTTTTTTTTTTAGGAGTTGCTATAAGAATAAGTCCCTTGATCACAAATTTTACAGAATGAACTGAAAATGAAAGTGCAATGTAGATGCAGTAATGTACATATGAAAATGCTAATGGATCATGTGTAATACCTCTTTAGGTGAAGAGAGTTCACAGATTCATTAAAATCCTCACCCTCTAGTGTACACAGTGAAATGCCCCATTTTTGTAGTCTTCTACTACTCGATATGGACCCAACCACCTGGTCTAAATTTTCTTCCTTCACCGGTATTTTTTTCTATCTAGATGTCAAGTCTTAAGACCAAATCTCCCTCATATATTTCATGCTCATAAACCTTCTTGTTGTATTTTTCGAGCCATCCGGTCAGCATAAATGTTGTGTCATTGTTCAACGTTGAGTCTAGCCTCATCAAGACTTTCTAACTGAGAGAGTCACACTTCTCGATAGCCTTCTTCTCCCAAGATTCCTTGCAAAAAATACAGACTAGGTAGTATTTCACCTCGAGTGGTAAAACTACTTCCACACCAAATACCAAAGAAAAGGGGGTTTCCCTCTGTTGGTGTTCTAACTATGTCCGATAGGCCCACAAGGCCGAAAAAATATTTAAATGCCAATCTCATTTGTTCTCCTTAATGGTCTTAAGGAGGATGGACTTTAATGTCTTATTCATAGCCTCATCCTATCCATTGGCCTTGAGGATAATAAAGAGAAGTCCATGTGATGACTTATCTTGAACTTTGCACACAATTCACGTACTTCATCATTTTTTAAGATGTGCCATTATCCGAGATAATGACCTGTGGGACCCCATACCTACAAATGATCTGGTTCAAGATGAACTTAGCGATCACAGACCTAGGTACAATGGTAAGAGGCATAGCTTCTACCCACTTAGTAAAGTACTATGTGGCCATGATTATGAAGTTATGGCCATCTATTGATGAGGGAGAGAATTTCCCTATCAAATCCAGGCCCCACATGGAAAAGGGCCATGGGGTTGCAATTGGTTGAAGAGCTTGTGCCGGTATGTGGATCTCATGGGAGAACTCTTGACATTTGTGGCATCTCACACAAAATTCTACTGCATCATGCTCTAGAGTGGGCCAAAAATAGCCCATCCGATGTATCTTTTCGAGTAGTGGCATGGCCACCAAGTGGCCTCCACATACTCCGCTATGTGATTCATAAAGAATATTTTTAGATTCTTCTACGTCAACACATCTTAACAACATTCCATGTCAAAGGCTCTACGATAGAGAACTTGTTCCAAAATAATGTACTTAGTGGAAATGACACGTAACCACCTTCTTTGTTGTGATGTTTCCCCTTCTGGATACGTATGGTCCACTATAAAATTAATGATGTCAATATACCATGGACACACAGAAATGGGGGCCTAGTCTCGATGAAGTATACACACTCATCAGGAAGTTTAGATCTACCAGATCACCTCCATCCAATGGATTATCAACCAACCAATCCACAATGATTTTTCCTTTGATGGATTTTTGATTAACAAATGTTAACTCAAATTCACCCATCAGAGTTATGAAGCACCCAACTTTCTTAGATAAGGATCCTTGTGTGAGGAATGTCCACAAGTGATCTAACTTAACAATAACCCTCATTTCTTGATTCAACATATAATGTCTCAAACACTTTGTCACAAAGACTATGGCAAAGGCATTATTTTTCTACCTATGTGTAACATGTCTCATAATCAAGCAATGTTTGACTAATAAAATAGACTACACATTCTCATTTATCATCATCTTCTTGAGCCAACATGCAGGCTAGTGAAACATCCATAGCTCATGAATACAAGATCAAAGGGTGATCTGACTAGGTGGCATGAGCATGGGAGGGGACAATAAGAATCATTTAACCAACTCAAATGCCTCATCACATTCATCTGATCCAATCAATGCAACAATCCTTTTTCAAAAAATTGTTGATTGGGTGAATAAAAAAGGTCAAGTCAGGGATAAACCTTCGATTGCCCCAAGTTTTCCAAGAAAATATCTGATGCCAGACTCATCCGTCGGTGGAATCATTTCCAATACAACTCAGATTTTGGTTGGGTCCACATCAATTCCTCATGAAGATATGATGTACCCCAAAATATTTCCTCTTATTACACCAAATACACATTTTTCTAGATTCAATGTGACATGTCATATTCGATTAAGCGAGAAAGGATGATACGAAGCACCTCTGGGTGATCACAACATTTTCTAGCCTTAGCCAAAGGTCATCCATCCATATAGGATTCCACAATCTTATGTATAAGATCATGGAATATATAAGTCATCACCCATTGGTACGTAGCACCAACATTCTTAAGCCCAAATGAACATAACAACATAATAATAGGTTCCCAAGGAGTTATAAACATAGTTTTGGCCTGATCTTCTTCAGAGATTCTGATTTGATTGTACCCAGAGAATCCATCCATGAGAGACAAAACTCAAAACCAGTTTGTTGTCATCAATAATAACATCAATGGATGGTAATGGGAAATCATCTTTGGGACAAGCCTTATTTATATCCCAAAAGTCTATGCAAATGTGGATCTTTCCATTTTTCTTGAGAATGGGGACTATGTTAGACACCCATTGTGAGTAGTCAACTAGCTTGATGAACCCTACCTGGAGGAGTTTCATCACTTCTTCCTTCACCATGAGGGCCACCTTTGGCTTCATGGGCCTTGAATTTTTCTTAATTGGCTTAGCATCTAGGCTTGGTGACAAGATTGTGCACTGACAATGTGTGATGTAATTCCCATCATTTCTTTGTAGCTAAACGTGAATGCTTTTTGATGCTCCTTGAGAATACGGGTATGTATTTCAACTTCCTCAGAGTTAAAGAGGACCCTAGCTTCAAGATATTTGGTTCTTCCTCAGTCCCGATATTTATATCATTGTTCCCTCGATTAAGGAGGCATTTCCTTCCTCAAACTCAGGTGGGGCCGAAGGCAACTCTAAATCCCCTCTTCTCCTACCTCATAAATTTTGAGTTCCTTCCTAGGGGAAGATTCTATCATGGGATTTCCAAAATAGGAGGAAGAGTGTGGAATTAGAGAAAGATTAACCTCGTGATGAGTAAGATGTAATTATGTGAGAGCGTTTAGATATCCTAGAGTTTTTTTTCAATGTCAACGTGATCTGTAATGACAGACTCACTCTCAGTCTCTATGTATGTCAACATTGGAGTTACCGGTGTCTTACAAACCAAAGGTTCTACATGAACCGAGACCATGAAGTTTGTATCTTCCAACTCACTACTTGGAGTAAAGTGAGAAGAAGGAAGTTTTTATCGAGTCTGTGAGGAGGTTCTACTCTCATGGAATTGCTTCAATTGATATGAAGTCAAATCTCTTTGTTAGATTCAACACTTATTTTTTAGAGTTGTAAATGCTCAACTCTAGTCTCATATACTTCGATATCTGATTTGCAACAAGTTGTGAATCACCCAACACCCTAATATTAAGAGCACCCATTCTTTTGGCTATGATGACCAAGTAGAAGGGCTTCATATTCAGCCCCATTATTTGTGCACTTCAAAGTTTAATTTGAAGGAAAAAGGTAGAATCCTTCCCTCAGGAGAGGTAAGAATCACACCTACCCCAACGCCAAAATGACATTTGGCTCCATCAAAATGGAGAGTCCAATAGTTACTTGGAAAAATGGATGTTGGATCATCTTTTGAATCTTTCTCCTTTACCTCAGTTACCTCAACCATACAAACCTCATTTGTTGAAGAGAACCGAGTCCCAAGGTATGTCCCATACCCATAGAATCAAAAGGAAGGAGAATGGGTAAATCCTTCTCCAATAGCTCAAATATTTTTTCGTGGTTCCCAATGATATTGTCTCTATGATGATGGTTTCATCTTTGACTACCGAATGCCTTCGATCAAACCCGTGACTTCTAATTCCATTGTAGGAACCAAATTTTCCTCTAGTACTAAGCTTGTAGGTTTATTTAACTGATTTTTAGGAAGCTCAAACTCAGAGTGGATCCCTGGCCTCTTTTTCAAGTTAGCTAGGTGTATGTCAAAGGTTTTGGATCACCCTGCACCACAAAGACCTTCCCTAAATGTAGGAATCTAACTTCCTAAAAAAGTGGAGGGAATCACCTTCATGCGATGAATCCAAGGATGGCCAAGGATCATATTATAGTTGGTTTCCCGATCTATAATATAAAACTTGGTTAGTACCATCTTAGGTCCAAGGGTGACTGAAAACACTATAGTTCCAATTGACGTTTTGCTTGAGGTTGTCATAGCCTCTCAACATGTTTTCATGTCAAGAGAAATTGGTCTCTCCATACCCTAGATTTTGAAGGAAAGAGAAGGGGACTATGTTGACTACTTCCCCATCATCAATCATCACACACTTTACATAGTTAGTTGTAAATCCAAACTTGTAAAAACAACACCGATCACCTCTACGAGCTATTTCAACATCCATGGGCATCTTGTTGATGTCAAATACAAATCCAACATCTCTTTCAGGCTTCCCTGGAGGATAGACATCAAAGTCCACATGGTTTATTTGTGCTTCTAGAGGAGGAGGGGTGACATTAGTCAAATGACCAAGACCCAATGCTTCTAGTAGAGTGGCTCTATGAGTAGGGGAATTCTTTAACAGATCCAAGAAGGAAATGTGAGAGAAAGTCTTAGTTAAGTCATTGATCAAATCATAAGCTCCTACTCTAGCTTTCTTAGCATATCATGAATGTCATTCAATATAGTCGGGTAGATCGGGATTGGATTGGCTGAAGAATAATCCTTGGTTCTAGTGGCAACATTAATTTGAGGTTCAATGTCCAACTCCACCAACCCCACAATTTTTGTTTGTTGGCGACCATCCAAAGGAGGTGCCACTTGTGGGTTTGATGAAGTTGAGGCTTCACGATCATGGGTCCCTATTACAATACCTTTGTTTGAACCATTGGGATCTATTCTACCATCCTTTGATGCATGGGGAGAGGATCATTAAAGATTCCAAGTGGTGTGTTCTGTGGAGATATCGGTCCCATGTATAGGTGTTTTGAGTTGGGCATTTGTCGGGTTTTCCAAAAACATGTCAACAAATAACTATCTTTGATCCTCTGAAAAACTGTATAAAAACTTGTTACAATCATCATGGCATGTTCTTGCATCATGCCCAAACCCTATGGAAACCACAATATAAATCAGATCATAATCTCGAGGCCTTTGGTTTGTACCTTGTTGTGGTCCAAAATTATGATTATTGTTTTGTTTGTTGATTGTTATAGTTAAAATTTGGGAACCCTTTCCCTTGGTTTTGAAATTGGTTTGATACCCACCTTGGGTATTGGTTAGGGCCTTGGGTCTGTGTTTTTCTTGATTGTTGAGGTTGTTGTTGTTGTTGTTGTTGTTTGTTGATGGTTAAAATCTACAACATTGACTGAGGGAGATAAGTTATTGTTTCTTTTTGATTTTATTGTTATTGTTGTTGTTTTTGAGTGCTTGTATTGGGAGCATTAACAACATTAGGTTTCTTAGGTTGGTCCATCACCCCATCCATCATGACTCCATGATTCTTATTAAGGATTTTTGGTCCTTGATTGTTATTCATGTTGTTGGAGTAACTCAGGGTTATTTTGATTAGGGGTGACTAACCTTCCATTAGCTCCATAAGTCTTACGACCACTATGTCAATGGTTGTTGGTCAATTCAAAGAGCACCCTCTAACACCTCTTCATAGCTCCTTAGTGGGAACTTTTGAACTTCTTCCTTTGTCTCCCTATTGAGAGAGTGGAGGAACAAATCACAAAGCTCCATCTGATCCATATTTGAGAGCTTGCAGAGGAGTAGAGAACTTGTCACCACCTTTGAATGAAGTGGGTTGTAGACTCATTGTGCTCTTGCTTTTTGATATGAAGGAATTCCCTGATTCATGTTCTCAAAAGTTTTTTCATATCAAAATCCTTAATAAATTCTGATACAAGTTTCTTGAAGGAGTGTATTGAAGCCTCTGGTATCCTATAGTACCAATCGAGAGCAATACCTTCTAGCATCTTAGGGAAAATTCACAAACAACTATGTCCCATGGGAGTAGCTCTCGAATGGCCATTGTGTAAGCTTTGATGTGGGTGTTAGGATCACCCTCCCCTTTGAATTTTGGAAGATCAGGAAAGGGTCTCGGGAGCATGACTATCTCGAATGGAGAAGTCTAGAGGCTCCTTAAGATATTCAGAATAGGTCCCCATTGCGTACATTTCCACCATTGAAGATCCTTGTTGGGGAGGTGGAGGTTGCATCAGTTGCTGAAATGGGACAACATAAACATTTTTTGGGGCATATGGCATCCCCTGGTTGTCCATATGGACTTGGGTAAGTGTACATATCCCCCATGTGAGATTTAGAATACATGTGTACATAGGGGGGTTGATTACCTTGATATGGAATCAAGGCACAAAGCCAGAGGAACATTGCATTTCTAGTGGGTATGGTTTGAGAATGCACTTCCAGCTAGTGCCTATTGTAGATATCCATATGTGGCATGAGGGGGCATACCCAAGGTGCCCATCCCCATAAGAGATCTCTAGGGTTTGGAGTACCCATATAAACTAGAGGATTTTGTGTAGTAGGTATTTTTTCCATAATTCTATGGATAGGGAGAAGTTCTTTCTTTCCCCACGTATGAATTTTGAGCATTTTGGGAAAGCTCTAGCTCCTTGAATTTGTCTACCAATGCCGAGATGACATCACCCATTGATGGGGTGGTGCTTTTCTTAGGTGATTTTTTTTGAACCCTCGAGGTTGTTGAGGAGTATGGTATCCTGCTATGAATTGTTCACTATGTTGCCACCCCTCATTAGCAATATTTTCAGTTGGTGGAGGGGTAGTGTTATTGTTTTGGAGCAGAACATCACCTTTCCTTACAACCTATCAAAATCTCGGTTCATATTCTGAAGTTTTTTCACTCCTAGCATATCATGCTAAATATTCCTCATCTAGATGTGGAGTTGGTCCGATTACATGCTAATGGGTTGTCAAAACAATACCCGAGGAGATGAACTTGCTTCCCCAGTGAAATTCATGTTGTTTGAACTTGATTGTTCATGAGGATAAGTCTATGTGATTTGGTCAAGTTCCTCAATACGTACAGAGGAACCAACATTGGTTCCTGAAGAAGAGGGTTTTGAGCAATTGAGTGGTTGTCCACCCATGTTGAGAGTGAAGGTGATTGTTGTGGTATACTTTTGGTAGTTGTACATGTCAAAACCTGATGGGTCAACCATACTCATCATATCCCAACATATTTGGGGGTATAAGAATACCCACAGAATAAAGGATGGATGAAGAAAGAAAGAAAAACATTTAGAGACTAGCTTCACGTCAGGGTTCACCAATTTGTATGATAAAAAAAATCACACGACCTTCTTCACACCCGACCTCTCGAGGTCATGCCGAGACAACCAATGTAGAATGAATGAATGTGAATGTGAGTGTGTGTGGTGGATCAAGCTAATTGGGAAATCTTATGTCTTCAACACGCAATATCGAGATCTACGAGTCTAAGGCAAAAGAATGCTCTCCTAACTTGAAGTGGTGTGATGGCTCATCTATATAATAGCTTCTCTAGAGACTCCAATCAATATCAAGCTCTACCAAGATTTTTTTTTTGGTTGTTGAACACGTGGAAAGTGACCTATGGGTGCCTCTCATATGGATTTCCAGACAAGGTCATGGAAGTGAAGAATGAGAGACGTAGTGGAGCCACAAGGACTATGGGTGATTTTTTGGTCTAGTCCAGAAAAGTCTTAGCCTGATCGGATGCTATGTTCAGTAAGGAAAGTTGTGCAATAATGTCTGGTGGAAGTGGTGAAGATCTAAATACTAATGTATGCAAACTAGTGTCAATGTCTAATTGGTTAGTAGGCCCATTGGGTTGTGGGACCTAGGATCACAACCAAAGACTCATGGAGGTTGTGGCCCTTGTATGGTCATGCATGTAATCAAACCCTATTTCCAAGAGAAGTCCAATAATCATAGGCTTGATTAACAATGATGTTTAGCATATTTAGTTGTTCTATTTTCTCAAAAAAAAGTTGTAGTGTGTGTAAGACTATCAAAACGTAAACTTGTATCAATGTCAGTTATCAATTCCGGCCCATTGGGTTGTGGGACCAAGGGATCACAATTGTATGTATTTTCTTGTTGTGGACCATTGATGGTCATACATAATGAAATGAAATGATTTTAATAAGAAAACTAACTATAAAGGAAATCTAATCTATGTTTTTGGAGTTTTCACAATATATCAAAACAAAACAATAAAAAGCAAACTAATCTATCAAAGGAAATATTTTTGATCTTTTCTAGTTTTTAAGCAATGCATTCTAATCTAATAAATAAACTAAAGACAAGTAATCAACCGGATGTAGCTAGTTACTTGTGTGAATATGTGAATCTAATCTAAAACAAATAACCTAATCCAATCAAAACCCTTCAAACCCTACCTCAGAGGTGAAGAACAAATCATGACCCTGAAAGAGCTATTGTTCCCCACAACTTCCCTAGTAATGTTAAAGAGAAAACTTTCTAATGATTTGATCTACTTGTAATTTCCTAACCTATTGAAATGAACAATTTTACTACTCTATTTGATATGTAATTGAAACTAGTGATTTGAAATTGACAATTTAACAAATAAAGCAAACAAACACACAATTCCAACCTAGATAAGCAAGAGCTTTGGAAAATCTGGTTGTATCTGATATATCTCCCCCTCAGTTTGTTCCTTTCTTTCTCCGAGTGTTCATATGAGTCCAAGGGATTGGGAATGCAAGAACAATGGCAGGAGGATGGATGCTTGAGCAATGGCAACTTGAAGGTAGTCTGATGCAATGCAAGTAGAAGAGAGATAGATACAAGAGATCTGAGCTTGGCTATGCAATTCCTAGCAAGATTGTGGCAAAATAATACAATGCAAGATACACAAAAATTCTCAGGCCTTTTTCTTGAATACAAGCATGGAATATATAAGAATTGGGGTTGGGATGTGCCTTCATGCACAAGGCAAGAAGAGGCAAGTTCCAACTAACTAAAGCACATGCAAAAATAGAAGAGGGAAGGAGAACCAAGAAATCAAAACTATTTTTAGACAATTTGGCCCACGATGCATGCTAAAAGTGAAGTTAAGTGAATCATCACATGTTAAAAGGTGGGGGGCGGTCTGGCACTAAAGGCCAAAGGCCAAAACATGCAAAAAGAAGGTAAAAGCTGGAAAAAGTGTGGGAAGGCTAAGTAAAGAACATATCCATCAAAGCATGAGTAGTAACCTCATGAAGCAGAAATGGAAATCATCCCGACACGATCCTCGTAACTCATTAAGATTATCGATTACAAAATCAATGGGGAAAAGGGCTACATTAATATCAATGGGAGGAGAAGCCAAGGATTAGGATGTCCGTACACAAAAATAGTTTCCACCTTTTTAGCAAAATGAAGTAAGTCCTGTATTGCCCATTGAGCCACCGAATCCCATGTCCGAACCGGTTGTTAATTCATCTACTTCCTCTATCCACATAAGGGGATTAGGTAAATGAAAATCAACTAATTCATCGTGAAGATCTCCAAGGTGAACCGGATAAATGATGTCAATAACCACAAACTCAACATCCGATGGAACATGATGAATAAGGAGGAAAAAAGAGATAAAGGTTCCCGTAATATCAAAATTCACCCGGCTCTATGCTAATTAAACATGTAAGATTCACCCAAAATATTTTCAATGGCTTCTATTTCCCTTGTAGAAAGTACCTTGAAAAATCTCCGAAAGGTGATACCGATCGATAATAGAAGTAACAACCAACTCGGTTGTTCACCATGGAGAGAAAGAAATGGGAAGCCCAAAAAATCCATTAGAGAATGGACCAGGAAACCCAAGAAGGAAAGTGAAGGAGAAATGGCTGACGATATAATAAAAGGATGAGACACACATATCACCATCATATTAGCTGATGTAGACTTGCCTTTCCTTCATGTGAGATGATATTAGAAAATATAATTCAATCTTTCAAATGCTTGATATTTTGATGGCGTCTGGGAAATCTATTGTAGAGTTTGCTAGTAAATCAACGAAACTATTGGCCTCACCATACGTGTGATTGATGCTAAACTTTTGAGTTTATATAGTCAATAGAGGATATTAGAGATATAAAAATTTAGGTGCCAAGAAAGAGCCAACCCCTTAGCTATAACATGGAAAATGATTTGCGAGTCCCCTTCAACCTGAAGAGAGTCACACCCATAGATAATGGATAGTTTGACTCCTTCGAGAAGGGCTTGAGCTTCGCTAAGTTGCAGGTGCCCTCTTTGTGTGGGAAGGAACCGGCTACAAGAATATCACTATTCTCTTTTCTCACTAGACAACCCACCCGAGATTTACTTAGGTTGCCTCTAGAGGTCCCATCAAAATTATGTTTGCAAAAACCCGGAGGAGGAGGCGTCCATCTCGTAATTCTTCTTTTAAGAATTTTTTGAATTTGAGATAAACCTTGACAAACAACCGATCTAAGATTAGGAATTTTATGTGAGGCCGAAATTTCCTGATTTCAGCATCACAAGAGGTGAAGTTAGGATTGTTGAGACAGTGGATGCTGATGTTTTCCGATATGGAAATTTCTAGTTTATTGGAGAAGTCAGGAAAGCTCGAGACTTCCTCTCTAAAAACTCAAAGATTACACTCCCACCAGATGTGCCAAATCAGAAGGAAGGGCGCAATGGACCAAATGGAGCTAAGAGAAATCTTACCTCCTAGCTTCGGCTAAGCTTTAAGAGTAGTTGCAATGTTGCTACAAGGAGCCCAGGCTAAGCTTAGCTTGCCAAATAACCAATTCCACCCCTGAACAGCAAAAGGGTAAAAGAGAAGAAGATGCTCAATATCTTCTTCAACATTATCACAAAGGACACATTTAGAAGGGCCGACATAGCCCCACGATCTTCTGTGGAGTTGCATGAGGATTTTTATTTTAACAACAAACCAACCAAAAATAACCACTTTCGGAAGGATCTTGGAATTCCAACAACTTGATCCATTGGGAACCCCTTTTCTAGACATAGTGATGAGATTTGAATAACCTGCTTTGACGGAGTAAGAACCTAAGGGAGATCCTAACCATAGAAGATGATCCTCTTGTACCTTATAATTGACTTTTCTAGAAGAGAGGGCATCTCTGTAAAAAGATACTTCTTGCTCAGTCACACCCAAAGTAGAGATATCCTTCCATAACAAAGAAGGAGAGCCATCTAAGTCTAGAGTCCCGTAGTTAGCCACCTTGCTACCCTAGACTACCTTAGAGATGTTCATGACATGATTAAGATTATAATTTAAAATAAGTGGCTCAAGCCCGCCCAACTATCGTCTAAAAATCAGCTCTAAGGCCATTGTTGATTTGCCAAGAAATTTGGTCTGCAATGAGATGCTTGCATTTACATAGAAAATTCCAAATGTGTGAACCTTTGGGAAGATATTCACTGGAGAGCGAAGCTTAGGATGACCTGCTTCAAGATATTTATGTGAGAGAACTTGAAAGACCAACCTTTGGGGATCAAAGATAAAATTCCAAACTAATTTAGCACCAAGAGCAATATTTTGCAAAGCCAAATCAATAAAACCCAATCCACCCAAATATTTGGGGAGCTTGACATCATCCCATTTTACTAAGTGAAATTTCCTCTCTTCATTATTACCTTGCCAAAGGAAGGATCTGAAATTTTTCTCAAACTTACCAAGGAAGAATTTGGGAATGTGCAACATTGAGAGCATGTAAATGGGAAGGGCACAAAGGACCGATCTGATGAGAAGAGCACGACTGCTAAAGAAAACCACTTCCCTTTCCACAATTGCAATCTTAGGGAGAGAGAATGAAGAAAATCATCCCAAAGAGATACTTTACTGGCTTCGGAGAATAAGGGTATACCAAGATATTTGTGTGGGAGAGACCCAACTCAAAACCTAAAATAACCCTAATTCTTTGTTGCAAGCGAAGAGAAACGTTAAAAAATAAAATGACAAATTTGAGAAATTTAATTACCTGACATGCAACTTTAGAGTAGGAATTGAGGATGTTATTAATAGCGAGTCTTTGAGACAGAAGCGGTACCAAAAAGAAAGGTGTCATCTGCAAAATGCTGATGGGAAAGGGGAGGGAGATGCGCTATCATTATAATACCAGATAAGGATCCTTGTGCAATAGTTGATTTGATAGCTCTGCTCAAAGCCTCAGTGACAAGAATGAAGAGGAAGGAGGACAAAGGGTCACCTTGTCTTAAACCCTAACTACTGGAGAAGAAACCTTCCGCCGAACCATTAACCAAGATGGAGAAATGAGAGGAGGAAACACAATTGAAAATCCAATTACAAAATTGATCGCTGAAGCCCATTTTTTGAAGAGATTTGAGAAGGAATCTCCAATTGATACGATCGTAGGCTTTGCTAAAATCTAGTTTGATCATCATACCTGGTTTGGAGGATGAGTTCAAAGAATGGATAATCTTGTGAGAAATGATGATACCATCAGAGATAGACCTTCCTAGGATGAAGCCACTTTATTCTTGAGTGATCAACCTATTCAAAAGAGGACTAGGTCTAGAAGCTATAGCTTTTGAAATAATTTTATAGGAAGTGTTACAGAGAGAAATTAGACAAAATTCATAAAGTTTTTGGCAGGATTCTTTTTAGGGAACATACAGATGAAGGTATGATTCATTTCCCTAAAATCTTCCCTGATCTTCTAGATTCTTCAACTGCAAGCCATACATCATCACCGATTTCATTCCAAAAATCTTGAAAGAAGGTTGCAGGGAAACCATCAGGACTAGGGGATTTGTCTCTTTCCATAGAAAAAATAATAGAGCAAATTTCCTCTTTAGAGAAAGGGGAAAGTAATTTTCCATTATCCTCTTCATGCATAGTTTTTGAATTTGTTCCAAAAAGGTTGTTAAAAGGCAAGAGAGGAGCTATTATCACCGTTCAAAAATTTTGGAAAAAAGAAACAACTTCTTCTTTAATAGGAGCTTGTGAAGAGATCCATGAACCATCTTCCATTTTGAGAGAAGAAATGTAGTTCTTATTTCTTCTGGCCTTGACGATGAATGGAAAAACTTGGTGTTTTTATCTCCTTCTTTCAACTAGATCTCTCTAGATTTCTGTCTCCAATATGTTTCTTCTTTTAGGAGAAGATCTCCCAATTCACTGAGAAGCACTTTTTCTTTCCTGAATTCCACTTGACCCATGCCTTCCCAAAAACGAATTCATTCAAAACCCAGATCTCATTTTCCACTCTTCTTTTTTCCAGGAAGATATTTTTGAAGGAAGAGGCATTCCAAGCTAGTAGCTACTCTCTTGTAGTAGAGAATATTTTTAGAAAGAATGTACATTTTGTACTGTCACACCGAGGATGCCCACCACTTTTGATCAAATCCAGAAAATTAGGGTCCTACATCCACATCAATTTCAAATTTGATAGGAGATTGATGTGGAGGAAGGTTAAATTGAATACAGAGAGAAATTGGAAAATGATTTGAATCGGATAGGGGATAACTTCACTTTCAATGAGAAAATTTTGTTGAAGCCAGATCATCGAAACCAGAAACAAATGCCTAATCGACTATTATTCTCCCAAATCCCAAGTGTCTATTAGCCCACGAAAACTAACCTCACTTCATCTCAATGTCCATCGGGCGAGTCCTCTGCGAAAGTGATGAAGTCCAATTGAGAACGTGGTTACCAATGAATCCCACCTCACTTATCTTTATTAGAAAGAGTGGCATTAAAATCCCCAGCTAGAATATTTTTTCACTAGAAAAGACCTAATATCACCAAACCAACTTGGACCATATTTCTTGCTTCTTGATTGGATTATTCAGACCATAAACATTACAGAGAAGGAATGATTCATCTGTGTGCTTAACCTGAACCCTACACCACTGAAAACTTGAACATTCCGAAAGAGGGTTGACGGAAATTTTACTAACCTTCCAAATGAAACCCAAACCACCAGACGCACCTTTAAAATTGACAAAAGCACCACTCTAGCCTTTCTAGCTACGCAACCAACCAGAAAGGCATTCATCTTTGGACATTTTGGTTTCTTGAATTAAACAAAGATCCACATCATGTTCAGTGACATAGCGCCTAAGAAGACGTTGTTTGTTAGGGGCATTTAGACCCCTAACATTCCAAGAGAAGATTTTCATCCTTTCTTTAGAGAGGACTCACCTCTCCTACTTGAAGACAAAAAGAAAGAACCTACATGTTGTTTTTTACTCACTACAATCTCCCGTTTGGAGAGTTGTTCTTTAGAGGGCCTACCCGAGGATTCTTAGGGCCAAAATTAGTGCATAAAATGGCAAGGGTGGGGAGAATAGAGCTCCAAGACTAGATCTGATCACCTCTAGGATGTTTTTCTTAATCATACATGCTAACATCCTCCCTCACATCCTCAAGCTGAAGAGTTGCCTCTAAATCTTGATCGCAAACCCATTTCTCCAGGGATTCGGTATTGGCGCCATGCCCTATGGCTAGACCTTCTTGAAATAAGGCTAGGATATGAGTAGAGTCCTATACCACCATCATGGTTTCCTTAACCGAGGAGATGGTAGCCGGGTCGAGAAACAAAGGTTTGGAAGCCAGATTGTTACAAGGCACTTCTAACTATTTTTCTTGAACATAAATAGAAGAAGAAGGAACCAAGGTCTTTTCTTCTGACCGAGACTTGTCAATTTTTCTCCATATAACATTACTCGAATGGACCATTCTTGCAAGCCTTTTGGAAATGACCCTTCTGTTTGCATCTGAAATAGGTTGAGATATTCTTTCATATTCAACCCTTTGAACCCATTTTCCTGAAGAAGAGGAAATAACAATGAAGTCCTGCAATTTTTTAGACATATCGATAGAAACACAGATCTAGGTGAAGGTGAAAGGGAACCTTCGAGAGTAATAGGGTCGATGTGAATAACTCTACCCAAACTAGAACATATTTTGGAGAGGATTTTAGGATTCTAGTATTCACGGGCGGGCGTATATATGTAACCCAAACTTTGATCTTCTCCATGATCACTTGCTCTAGATCAAAGTTAGTGCTCCATGCTCTAATATGGACACCAGAGTCAAGATATAAACTATCTTTTCTAGCTATAATGTCATCTCTCTGAGCTTCACTTCTAAAAATAACCAGAAGAAACCTTTGACCAGGAAACAAACTCTTAGACCACTACCCCATTGGGTGTCGCACCAACTTTGAATCCTGTCAGAAGAAAAATGACGACCCACAAATTTGGCAAATATCACCCTCTACCCGAGGAGTTTGAGCTGAGCAGAAAGACCATCCTTGTCATCGAGAGAAACCGACACAAATTCTTCTAGCAAAAGTTCCTCTTTGTCTTGTCTTCTCTAGGATCTCCAACTCGAGAAGGTTTCCGCGCACTCACCCCGGGGTCCAAGTGCCGAGAAGTTCAAGCGAGACCTCGCCCTACTTTCCCGACCTATTCTCCAACAGAGTAACCATGGAGGGAATAACCATTACAACCGTCATAATTCGAAATTAGCTCTCGCTCCATTTTTTCTATCATGGTTGATTAAAACCAAACATAAACAAACATTAGGGAAAATTAGCTAGGAATTTGAAAATGTGCAATATTGTAATGATAAAACCTACTAGTAAGTGAGAAAAGGTAGATTGCCCCAGGAGCCTTAATGGGACTAGTAATGGATATGACCAAACATCATACATCATGGAACAACTTGTAAGTGGCCTGCATTCACTTCAAAATACCATGTGAATGTGCATGTGTGTATGAAAATGATAAAGCATACTATGAATTGTAGTAACATGATAAGCAAATGTGCAACATAGAGTAATATAAGAAAGGAAGAATGCATCCAATCAAGATCTAAGCTAATGTTTTTAGATTTTTATTGTAAATATATAAAAGAAAACTAGCTAGAAGGGAGGAATAAATATTCCCTAGGTGTGTGCTCATATAAAGTGAGGTCCATATGAAGAAACCCTCAACATCAAGTATGAACCAAGAACAAGATTATGCCATTGGGTGGTGTGGGGAATTAGGATGCCCTTAAGTGTGAATGCCAAAAGGATCTATGTGAGATTATTGAGAATATCATCTGAACCTGGAAAAAATCCAAAGGGGGATAGTTGAGATGCATGATATGTAAAGGATTTCGGTTTATCTTTGAAAAATCCCAAGATACGAAGATCATACATGCCCATAGCATATTTCTCATAAGTGAATGGTGTATTGGGGCACTTGAATGCATTCCATTGTGTCACATTAGGACAATAATGAGGGAGTGAATTGTTGTGAATAATAGTAGACTTAAAATCAAATGAAAAAGTGAGAAGGGTATTATTTTGATCAATAGTACCACCAATGTAGTGAAGCCAAGAGTTCCCAAGAGTAAGGGGAGAAGGATGAGGGTCAAGTGCAACCCAAACTTTCACATGGGCCTAGAGCTATGAGCGGGAAGATATAACCTTGATATCGAGGGTGAGGCGTAATCAAAGGGGTGATATTAGTAAGAGTAAATCCTAATTGGGTGAGGCCTTCATATGTGTAAACATTTTCAAAAAAGTAGGATCATAAGGAACATGTTGTAAATACTTGTGATTAATGTATAATGTGCAAGTAAAGTAATCAAAATTAGGAAATGACATGGGAGAAGAGGTAACAAAGATAACATTGTGACTAGGACTATTGGATGAGGAAGGAATTACAGGGGAGAAATAGACTCTAGAGGATGTACGATATTAGAATAAGGAATCATAATAGTAGTGGTGGGTTGAGTGATGGAAGATTTGACCTAATATTCACTAGGACTAGTAGTAATATATCGAGTATGAAAGATAGACTCATCAAAATCCATGGGATTGAAATAAAAATCACACAAGGTATCATCCGTGAACTCTAGAGTATCGACAACATCATCATCATAATCATCAGTCTCTACATTTTCTAAGGGCTTAGAAATAGATTTGGAAGGGGTATGGGAGGATATGGCAGGAGAGATGAGATCGGTAGTGGGAGTATGAATAGAGGAAGTGACAAAAGGTGGAGGAATGGGAGTAGAATTGCTATATTCCCCAACATCCTATGTATCAAGATGGTGCGAGGGAATGCTCATGGAGGTTACAAAGTCTATGTGAAAATACATAAATGGTTCAGGATCAATGGTAATAGTATACATGTAGCCATCGAGAGATAAACTTGACGAAATGATGAATAATAGAAGGAACAACTTACATAACATGGATCCAAGGTCGACCAAGTAGCAGATTGTATTGCAATGGGGCATCCATGACATAAAAGAGGGTGCAAAGAGTGTGGGGTCCTACTTGTAACTCTAAAGTGATAGTACCAATGCATGCACGAGTAGTAGTATCATAGCCATAAATGACAATAGTAGACTTTTCAATTACACTATGAGGAATGTGGAGTTGGGAAAGTAATGATAAAGGATAAATATTTAGTATGGAGCCATTATCGATAAATACATGCTTAATTTGGAAATCTTGAATGTGATCCATGATAAGAAGAGGAGGAGAATCAATGAAAGACTCGGGAGTAATGTTCTCAAAGAAAATGTGATAGAATTGGTATTATGCTTGAAAGAATATATGATATGGGAAAAAATCTACTAGAGGGTCATCACTTTAGATTTGAATAGAGAAAAGGGAAGCCTCTAAGATATGACGACAATCGAAGCTTGTTGTAATAGATCAAAGAGAGATATCTTAACTGAGGTATTATTTAATTCTTGAATGATATCATAGGTTTTAGATGAAGCAACATGTTAAGGAAGTGGTGTATTAAGAGGAGGAATATAGGTATGAAGTTGTAAAGGGTACCTATTGTGGTAGGTTGTAATAACATTAACAGAGGGAGATCCAAAGGAATTTGTGGAATAAGGTGGATGTTGTGTAGTAATATGAATATATTCAGATCTGATGATGTCTAAGGAATAGACACGGGTGGGGATGAAAGTAGAAGAATTAGCCATGATCTCAAAAGAAGAAGAATAAGGAAATGGATCTAGGTCATGGACATAGTTTTCAGGTTCACCAAATGATTTAATAAAATTAAATATAAGATAAGGACACTACTGATCATATATATAAAATAGTAAATAAAAAATATCAAGCAAAGAAAATGCAAGCAAGAGTGATATATATGGTTTGTAGAATGATTGAGTTTGTAACCATAGGTCTAGATTGATTCTGGACTAATTTGGAATGGGAGATTATGGGTTGTGTAAGTTTTGTATCAAAAAATGGGCTGCAAAAATCTCTGGGACATGAGCGCCTAGATTGGGATGGGGCCCTGAGCACTAGCATCCGATCTAGGCATTGATGTCCGTGGAAATACTCAAGATATAATTCTTTCTGTGTCACTTATTGTTCGTTGTAGGTCACATCAGGTTCATTAAACCCCTACTTTGTCTCACATGTACCTATAAAAGAAACCCTTACTACCTAAATAGTACTCAAGTGCACATTAGATGAATAAAAATATGTATATGTTTTAGTCGAATTGACCTCAACGATCACCCCATGTGATTGTCACCGAGCGTTGCACTATATTTTAGAATCCATGTAGTTCTTGTGTGTGTGATTGAAATAGTGTCCCTTGAGCTAGGATGCCCTAGTTCTAGTCACACAAAGAATAGTGGCTATAACTACTTTGTCCCAATGCAAAATGTGTGGTATGGAATTTAGAATAAACCCTCTATGTAGTGAAGTATACAAGTCCCAAAATGTAGTCCTTGGTAGTAGATAGAAAATATTAGCTCCTTGTAATAGTATGTGCCTCTTGAATGCTTTCCCCTTTAATGAGGTTAAATAAGACATGTATATATATGATTCCTTTGCTTAAGTTTTTTCATTAACAAGTGAAAATCTGACTAAGAGTGATAAAAAAGATAAGAAAGAAGTAACATTCAAAAAATAAGTAAAAAGAGAGAAAGTGGAAAAAAGCACCCAAAGGGGACAATAGTACATACGTGCGCTCATGTCCCTAATGGGTGGTCATGTACAAGATACTCAAAAAGGTAAATAGTGAAATCAAAGTTGAGTAGGATGTCAGCTAGTATGTAAAATTATAAGTTGTCAATCAAAAAAAAGCAATAAAGATAAAAAGGATAAAAGCAATGTCAAAGCAAAATGTAAAGGGTTATTAATGAGTAATTCTCTTACTTAGGAATCATGCATATAAATGAAATATTTAGAGGCTAGATGTACATAGTAAGTGTGTGATTTAGTGACTACATTTTCCCCACTTTATGTTGGTGAATAAGGATTTGGTAGCATAAAGTAGAAAAGAAAAATGTACCTTGGAGAGTCGAATGAAGATTGTACCCAATAATGTGTCAAATGAGTGTTGTAGCATGTGCAATGGAATAGTGCAAAATGTGTATCATGAAATTCTAAGGAAGGGAAGGATAAGGATCCTAGGGGTGACCTTTGCATGTGTGGAGTGATAATGATGTGTGCATGTAGTTCCTTGGAATGTCATTTTTTGAGCATGCTTGAGATTTGCTTCATGGTTGCTTGTGTGCTTTGCCTTCATTGGGATAAGATAGGACCTACAAAAGAAAACAAGTGTATTCAATGCTCTAGGTAAATGCAATTGAACTTTAACTTGGAAAATATGTAAAAATGGAAATGTGTATTGGAAAAGCTAAACCAAGGGGTTAGAGTACGAGAGTAATGTTGAAAGAGAAAGGGATAGAAATTTGTTCTTGCTTATAGACTTGATGCTTAGGAGTTGGTTATAATAACATGAAGGATTTGGGTCATCATGTTTCTAAACTAGGATTTGAGCATCCCAACACTAAAATTCAGATTTAGGCATCTTGTCAAATCACCGTAAGGGAAAGTGTATTGGGAGAGTGGTTTTTTTTCCCTCCAACCATTAATGCTTCCCCATGATAAGTGCCATTGTAGATGATCACAAACCCATTTGTAACTTTCCTTGGGTGACACATTGTCTAGGTATATCATTGTCCTACATATGCCTAGGTGTCATTCCCTTATTTAGTTCTTGTTTTGGTTCTTGAGTAAGTAGTTAGTTCTATTAGTAATTGATTGCAAATCTAAAAATGACATGTAACTATTGAAACTAGAGAATATTATAACTTTGCAATTGTTGAAAACTACTCTATAACTATTTTTCCCCTAGGACAAGAGCACCCATGTGGGCATTAGTAGCATGATTTTCTTGTTTGTTCTAGGTGCTTTTGTCCATGTTGTGAATTTTGGCCAAGTTTTTTTTGGTCCCTATTTATAACTGATTTCTATTCCAATCATGATTGTATGTGTTTCTATGTATTATTTATGTAACTGTTGGGAGGGTGAAAAGGTTCACCCATGTTTTCCCCCACTCATTTTGGGGTGCATGAGATGAACAAAAGTGAAAAGATCCCAAACAAGGAAGGATGAAACTAATGTGCACATCTGATATAGGAATCTACATAGGGGGGAAGGGATTATGCATGGTAGTTACCATGGCAAAGAAAAATAATGGGAAAATGCTAGCATACAAGTGTTAGTGACAAACAAACAATATACACTAAAATAATAACTAGTAAAGAGTATATAGGAAAATAAAAAAACAAGGACACAAGTGAGTAGTTGGTTACATACATGAGACACCACTCAGGATGTCACAAGACAATCGAGTTGTCAAGGCTTGTGCAAACAAGGTATTAAACAAAAACATAGGGCATAGCCCACAAATAATGATAAAATAAATATAAAGAAAATCAAACAACCATGATTGAAGGAGTCTTACAAGGAAAATGCTACACATGAAGCACTCATTAGCATGTTAGGAAAGATAAATAGTATGCGACAATGTAATATCTAAATATAGGAATGAAAATGTGAAATATTGTAATGATAGAACCTAATAGTAAGTGAGAAAAGGTATATGCCCTAAGAGCCTCAATGGGACTGGTAATGGATAGGAACCAAGCATCATACATCATGTAACAACTTGTAAGTGACCTATATTCACCTCAAGATACCATGTGAATGTGCATGTGTGTATGAAAAATGATAAAGCATATTATGAACCATAGTAACATATAAAGCAAAGGTGCAACATATAGTAGTATAAGCAAGGAATAATATCCAATCAAGATCTAAGCTAATGTTTTTGGATTTTTGATTACAAATATATAAAAGAAATCCAACAACTAGAAGGAGGAATAAGGATGCCCTTGATGTGTGTGTGTGTGTGTGTGTGTGTGTGTGTGTGTGTGTGTGTGTAAAGTGAGGTCCATATAAAGAAACCCTCAATAGTCAAGTATGAACCAGAAAAAGAGTGTGTCATCGGGTGGTGGGGGAATTAGGATGCCCCCAAGTGTGAATGCCAAAAGGATCTATGTGAGATCATCAAGAGAATATCATCTAAACCTGGAACAAAGCCAAAGGGGCTGGTTGAGATGCATGATATGCAAATCATTTGGGTTTTCTTTGAAAAATCCCAAGATACGGAGATCATACATGCCCATAACATATTCCTCATCAGTGAATGGTGTACCGGGGAACTTGAGTGCATTCCATCATGTCACATTAGGAGAATAATTAGAGAGTGAATCATTATGAATAGTAATATACTTAGAAGCAACTAGAAAAGTGAGAAGGTATTATGTCGATCAATAGTACCACCAATGTAACAAAGCCAAGAATGTCCGAGAGTAAGGGGAGAAGGATGAGGGTCAAGTGCAACCCAAAATTTCATGTGGAAGACACGTGGGCCTAGAGCTCTACAGAGGAAGATATAACCTTGATATTGAGGGTGAGGCACAAGAAAGGGATGATATCAATAGGAGTAAATCCCAATTGGGTGAGGCCTTCATATGTGTAAACATTTTCAAAAAAAGTAGGATCATAAGGAACATGCTGCCAATACTTGTGATCAATGTATAATGTGCAAGTAAAGTAATCAAAATGAGGAAATGACATAGGAGAAAAGTAATAGTAACATTGTGACCAGACTACTGGATGAGGAAAGGAACCACAGGGGGAGGAATAGGCTCTAGAGCATGTATGATATTAGAATAAGGAATCATAGTAGTAGTGGTGGGTTGAGTGATGGAAGATTTGACTTGATATTCACTAGGACCAGTAGTAATATAGTGAGTATGAAAGAGAGACTCATCAAAATCCATGGGAGTGAAATCCAAAGCACACAAGGTATCATCAATGAGATATAATATCAACAACATCATCATCAGAATCATCAATCTCTATGTGGAAGTATTGTTTAAATTTTCTAGGGGCTTGTCAATAGATGTGGAAGGGGTATGGGAGGATATGGTAGGAGAGATGAGATTGGTAGTGGGAATTGAATAGAGGAAGTGACAAAGGTGGAGGAATGGGAGTAGAATTGCTAGATTCCCCAACATCATATGTATCAAGATGGTGCGAGGGAATAGGTTCAGTAGGGGAATGACCATGGAGGTGGTAGATTCCATGTGCAATACTTGAATGGTTCAAGATCAATGGTAATAGTATGTTCATAGCCATCAAAGATAAACTTGACACAATGATGGATAGTAGAAGGAACAACTTGCATAACATGGATCCAAGGTCAACCAAGTAGCATATTGTATTGCAATGGGGCATCCATGACATAAAAAGGGTGCAAAGAGTGTGGGGTCCTACTTGTAACTCTAAAGTGATAGTACCAATGCATGCACAAGTAGTAGTATCATAGCCATAAACGATAGTAGTAGAATTTTCAATTGCATTATGAGGAATGTGGAGTTGGGAAAGTAATGATAAAGGAAAATATTCAATGTGTGGAGCCATTATTGATAAGTACACACTTAATTTGGAAATCTTAAATGTGAGCCATGATAAGAAGAGGAGGAGAATCAATGGAAGACTCGGAGTAATGTCCTCATCAAAAAATGTGATAAAATTGGTGATATGCTTGAAAGAATCCATGAGATGGGAAAAATACTAGAGGGTCATCACTTTGGATTTGAATAGAGTGAAGGGCAACCTCTAAGGTATAACAAAAATCAGGAGCTTAGTGCAATAGATCAAAGAGAGATATCTTAGTTGGGGTATTCTTTAATTTCAATGATATCATAGGTTTTAGATGGAAAGCAGGTTGAGGAAGTGGTGTATTAAGAGGAGGAGGAATAGAGGTAGGAAGCTGCAAAGGGCCTATTGTGGTGGGTGGTGAAACATTGAAAGAGAGGAGCTATAGAGGTATTTGTGTAATGAGGTGGATGTTGTGTAGTAACATAGGAATATATTCATATCTAATGATGTCCTAGGGGAATAGACATGGTAGGGATGAAAGTAGAAGAATTAGCCATGATCTCGAAGAAGAAGAAAAAGGGAAATGGATCTAGGGCATGGACATAGTTGTCGGGTTCACCAAATGATTTAATAAAATTAAATCTAAGATAAGGACATTGCTTGATCAGATAGATAAAATAATAAATATGCAAGATCAAGCAAAGGAAATGCAAACAAGAGTGATAGATAGGGTTTGTAAAATGACTCAACTTGTAACTAAAGGTTTGGACTAATTATAGAATAGAGACTAATATGGAAGGAGATATTCTATGTTATGCAATCTTTGTATCTAAAAATTGGGATCTGAGAATCTCAGGATAGGAGCGCTAGAATGGATAGGGCCACCATAGGTGCTAGTGTTTGTCTAGGTGTTGGTGTCTACGAAATAAAATCTGATTCTTTTTGTCACTTAATGTCACTTCTTGTCATTGTAGGTCATGTCAGTTTGTTCCACACTCTTCATGTCACACCTATACCTACAAAATAAACCCTAACTACCTACATAATACTCAAGTGCACATTAGATGAATAAAAATATGCATATGCTTGAGTTAAAATGACCTCAATGGTCACCCCAATGTGATTATCATTGAGTGTTTGCACTACATTTTAGACTCCATGTAGTTCTTGTGTGTGTGTGATTGAAATAGTGTCCCTTGAGCTAGGATGCCCTAGTGCCAATCACAAAGAATAATAATGGGCTATAAATAATTTGTCCCAAATGCAAATGTGTGGTATGAAATTCAGAATAAACCCTCATATGCAATGAAGTATGCAGTGCCAAAATGCATTCCTTGGTGTAGTAGATAGAAAATATTAGCTCCTTGTAATAGTATGCCCCTCTTGAATGCTTTCCCCCTTAATGAGGTTAAATAAGACATGTATATATATGATTCCTTTTTCTTAAGTTCCATTGTTAACAAGTGAAAAGCTAACTAAGAGTGATAAACAAAGATAAGAAAGGAGTAACATCCAAAAATCAAAAAAAAGAGAGAAAGTGGACAAAAATTCCCAAAGGGGATAGTAGCACCCGGGCGCTCCTATCCCTAATGGGCGGTCTTGTATATGATACTCAAAACGGCGTAAAAGTGAAATCAAAGTTGAGAAAGATGTTGGCTAGTATGTAAAACTGCAAGTTACAAGTCAAAAACAATAAGCAATAAGGATGAAAAAATAAAATTAATGTCAAAACAAGGTGAAAGGGTTATTAATGACTAGTTATCTCGCTTAGAATCATGTCTATAAATGAAGTATTTAGAGGCTATATGTACATAGTAAGTGTGTGATTTAGTGACTACCGAATGTGAGGCAAAATATGGTATCTAGAGATGAGATAGGTTTAACGTGAAACAAGGAGATCCATACAGGAGCTTATCGAGGGTCAATCTATAGAATGGGGTCTTCACCACCGAGCAAGGTGTTTCCTCCTATCTGAAAGCTTGTGAGGGTGATTAAATACTAGTAAAATGTCCAAATCCACTGCAAATGATATTGTTTTATTGACGAGGAAGGCCTAGTCACCAAAAGAAACCTTTCAATACATTGTAGATATCTAATCACCATTCAATAACATAAAGGGACAATGAGAGTTAAGACTTTGAAATTGGTGCAATACAAGTCCATGAGTTGAGTTTAATTAGGGTAACTCACTCGGGATCAAGAATCACATATGATAGATCGGGATGTGGATCGCTGAAACCTAGGGGTCTAATCATGTAACTCATGAGGAACTCACAAAGTGTGGATTTTGATAAGGAACAACTCATCATGATTGTCATGGGTATTATAAGGTACACCATAATGGATCAAGCTTTGATGATGTTGTTATTGTGAGTAACATGCCATAAAAGTAGTCAATGGTTTTCCAATCATCAAGCCAAGTAACTCGAGAGGAGAATATATTTTCACCCTAATTTATTTTATATGTGGTGCTGATGTAGGACACAAAGTGATACACGATAATATGTGTTGGCCAATCCTTTATCTAGACTCCATATACATATAGGGGCATCTAGTATACACTACACACATGTGTTATTGTTCTATTAAAGTTATTTTCTACTTCCACATTACTGTTTACACCCTAGTTAGATTATATGAAATCTCAATTAGTGAAATGTGTAAACTAAAGGATATAAGGGCTAGCTACAAAAGGTTATTGATTAATTTACTTCCAATGTTAATTACCAATATCGAACAATGCATCAAAGCTCATAATTGATGTTATAAATAAAATATAAACTTAAAAACACAAGGGATGAGTGCATTTAGCTGATTACATATGGTTATGGGAAGTTCTGAGTGTGTAAACTACTGGAACATGGAGATTTAGGACTGATAATGCTTCGTTTATGGAACTGTAACTAGAAATTGACTCGGTGCGGAATTGGGTACTTTTGCTAGTCTATATTGTATGGTATTGACCCTTCTATATAATTATGAGCCTACTTGGATTCTAGATCTATAAATTCTGAGATGGTCACTTTCCCTTAAATGTTTGTCACCAAAAACCCAATTTGTGATCATGCAGTGAAGCTCTTTAAACATCATAAATGAGGTCTCAAACCCTAACTATGGACAAGAGACCCTAAAAATAAACATTAATTAGGTTATGGGTACCCCCTCCATTGTCGATGTTGGTGCTACTCAAGAAGGGCCTTAAACCACATGTCATTCTCTACCTATCATGTGATATCTAAATGAATACAACTAGATTTGGAAAATCTCTTTGACAATGCTTGAGTTGAGTTTGGATCTTACTAAAATACTTGGAGAAAGGATGTTTGAGTGCTTGTAGATGAAATGAGTTAATTACTTGACCTATTAAAAGCTTCAAACCTATAGTGATTGTTTCCCTAATTACTATAGATGTGCTATCAAAGTTTTAAGGACCCTTGGGTTCTTTTTGCAAGTGTTAAAAGTGAGTATATCAATGTAGTGCCATAATATTTCCAAGTTAGCAAATGAGGTAGTGTTTACTTGCTTATATAGGGTTTTGTAGGTGATTTATCAAAGAAATGCTAACCCAGAGAGATTAAAAGACCGAATAAATAATATGAAGTTGAAATAAAAGTTGAAGAACATATCAATACAAGACCATACAACTCAGCCAAGACTAAATATAACATCTTGACCAAACTATACAACCTTGCCTAGGGATGGAAAACATGCAATATGAAGTTTACAACTTTTCAATTAATGTTTTCCTATGGATTTTTACTCTTAGAAATTGATGATATGTCGGTGTGCAAGGATAAACAAGCTAGAAAAAAGACCTCAGAATGTGCCAAGTGGGAATTTAAAGTTTTTATTTATCTTAGCAAGAGTGCATTGTCAGAATTTGATAGTGTCAAAGAGTAAATTACCAAATTTGAGTGTTTACATTTTCTCCCCCGTTAGTTATGAAATGAAATTGCATGCTTAAATGAAAAGATACATGAGTGTGTAGACACACTTTGTATTTACTTGGAGTTTATTTTGTAGAGTCTGTTTGTGCTTGGTGTTGGCATGCTCCACGGTGAAACTTGCAACACACAGTGTAATCAATGTCCATAGTAAAGAAATGAATTTTAACTCAACTGTAAAGTGTAACATGAAAAATTTACATTTACATAAAAAATTAAATGAAGAGATGTAAAAAAGAAAGGAATACACTTATTTGTTTTGCAGAGGAGAATTTCCCTGCTTTTCTTCTACTTGAAGATTTGTGTTGTTGAACTTCACCGAAGGATTGTGGAGTGATCAATACCCAATTTTGCTAAGGATAAACATGAGTGTTAGGTGCATATATAACCCAACAAAAAATGTAGGAGATATAAAATAATAATGAAGTGTTGAAACACCCTCCCACTAAGGAAGAAGATTTAGTATCAAAGTCATTTAGCAACTCTGATATCTACCCCTTCGAGTGCAAAAGGAAAGGACTATCTACGAAGAACTTAGCCACTTTGGTACCTTCCATAACCCCATGGACCACATTGTTGTAGATGTATCCATGCCCAATTATGTAAATAAGGAAAATCGATAGAAAAGAGAATGAGTGCCCCATGTTCTTCCCGGTGTCACACAATTGAATATAAACTATAATGTACTGAAATGTAGATGAAGGAGACTCATGCCCCCAAGATTCTTGAAATATAGTAGAAAATTAATGTCGTGGTGAAGGAGTGAACTATTTCATGCCCATATAACTATTTTGGACTAGGTGAAGTGGTTATGAAACTACGTTAGAAACTTGTAATCGTAGCTAAAATTTCAAGACTACTCGAGAAAGTTGTTATGAATCGTGTGTTTAACAAAATTAAATCTTAATTAGAGGACCATGGTAAATCATATACATATAAGAAACATGCAATATAATAACATATAATGATGATAAAATACAAACAATGAGAGGATAAGAGTGACTTAGATGGTATCTAAATGTCTAGACTAGATCTCAGGTTAGATTGATAGTGCAACACACTCATTTTGAATTGTGTATGTTTTTTTAGAAAAAAATGATTTGAAAGTTGTCTTGACTGGGATAATATTCCCCGAGAAGAGGACACTATCTCCTAACATTAGTGTCTGAATTGGGTGTTGGTGTCTTGACGATGGATGTAGATTTGGTTACTTTAGTGTCTAATAATGTCATCTTCACTTTGTTCTAGGTCACATCCAATTTTTGTAGGGTTCTCTTGTCACACTTGTTCCTACGAAACAAACCCTAGCTACCTACACAAGAATCAAGAACACATTAGAATAAATAAAATATGTATATGTTTGAGTCAGATTGACCTCGACGGTCACCCCAATGTGGTTATTCTTGAGCGCTACACTACATTTTAGATTTCATGTAGTTCTAGTGTGTGCGATAGAAATTGTGTCCCTTAAAAGTAGGTTTCCCTTGTGCAGTTTTCACTAAGATAGCGCACCGCAACTAATTTTCCCCAAAATAATGTGTGCTATGGAATTTAGAATTTAACCCTTCCTATGTAGTGAATAATATAGTATAAATACAATCCCTTGCTCAAGAATAGTTGCCTTAGTTTCTAGATAGGTCCTTAGTAGTAACTTGCTTAGTTCCCTCTTGCTTTACTTTATGTATAAGTAGGATATTTATATATATGATTCCTCTACTTGAATGTTGACATTAACAACCATAAAATCCAACCTAAAGTAATCAATAAAGGTTTAGAAAATATAACATATGGCATGCCATTTTAAAATATAATAACACAAATAAAGGGACATAAGTGTGCACGGGGGGACGACAACATCAACCAATATTGCCCCTTACTAGGTGTTTATGTACAAAACTAAAGGGACAATTCAAGAAAAGCAGAGGATGAAATCATGGAAAGATAAAACAATGTCAATGTAAAGCAAAAACAAGTGTTATCAATGTCTAGTTTTCTTTCTTAAGAATCATGCATATAACAACATACTTTGGGACACAATGTAATAAAACTATGTGCATATATTTGTGTGAACATTTACCCCCATTTCACATTGGTAAATCAATATTTGGTAGCATAAACTAGATAAGAAGGGCATACCTTGTGGAGAGATGAAGGAGATATAACCAATAATGTGTTGATATGAAATTGTAGGATGTGTATTGTGGAGTTTAAGAGGGGATAAGAACCCTAGGGGTGACTTGTGTGCATAGTGAAAAAGATACATGCATTTGTAGATGAATATTACCTTTTTTGAACATTTTTATTTGATATTGCTCCTTATTCTAGTTGTGTTGCCTTTTATCGGGATAAGGAAGACCTGTAAAGAAGAAAAGTGTAGTCAATGTTCATAGTATATGAAATTGAACTTTAACTTAGAGAAATCAAAATTCTATGCATGGGAATGTGTAAAAATAAACAAGTGAATCAAGGATAGAGTACACCTAAATATCAAGAGAGAAAGGATAAAATGTCCTTGTGTATTATTATCTTGGGAATTTTACCTTGGAGATGGTTGGAATGGTTGGGAGTGATCAATTCTCGAACCAATGTGAATAATATCGGGATTTTGGCATCTTGATGCCGAGGAAGAGTGTTGGGAGAGTGGTCGATTTTCCCTCTATCCATGACGCTTCCCCAAAACCCACGATAAGTGTCACTGCAGATGGTCACTAACCCAATATTAACTTGGTCATGGATGACACTTCATTTCGACAAATCGTTGTCCCTACATATGCCCTAGATGTCATTCCTTATTAGATATTGGTATGAAATTAGGAAAGATGTGAACTAAGAAAGAAAATGGGTTAGTTCCTTTGCCAAAAGTATGAAACATATTATTGATTTTGGTCCTTCATTCTAGATAGTAAACATAAATTAATTGTCATTGTTGTTGCACAAATCAGTCACTGAGAAACTATGCCAACTATCAAACTATATGTTTTTGTCCCTAGGAAAAGAATGCCTAGGTGGGACAATAGTGCCCACTCATTCTCGTCTCGCTTTGACAATTATATCCCTATGTTGTTTCTAGCCCATGTCGATTCTCAACAATTTTATGAGTTTTTGTTATCCCAATTATACTTTATACCATTTTTTCTTTGATTTCGAACTAATGAGAGGGTGAAATAATCACTGATGGTTGCTCCCCCTCATTTGGGGTAGGCGAGATGGATCAATGCGAGTGTGGCCCAAATGAGAGGACCTGAATTTGATGTGCACATCTGAAGAAGGATTCCTACTAGGGGAATATGGCATGTGCATGGTAACAACCATGGTACATGCAAAACAATGGAAATAAAACTAGTAATAAGTGTTAGTGATAAACAATCATGACATAATGTAATAGAAACAAGTCAAACACACAATAATAGATCTAGAGGACAATATGGTAGTTGGTGTAAAACATGGGACACCACTCAAGATGTCATAAAATAATCAAGGCCTTTAATACCATATAAGAAATCAAACAAGAAATCATTGGGAATAGGCTATAAACAAGGGAAAACAAGTCAAATCATAGATGACAAGATGCAAACAAATAGTATAAATAGGTAACCATGTTTGGAAGTAAGCTTGAAAGATAAATTATACACATGAAGCACCCATTAGCATGTTATAATAATGAATAATATGTCACAATGTATATATCTAAATGAAATAGAAATGAAAGTAGTAGATATTGCAATGATAACACCTGAATGTGGAAAGGTAGGAAGGTAGATGCCCCAAGAGCCTTGGTGGGACTAGTAGAGAAAAATTTCAAACATCATACATCATGTGATAACTTGTATATAGCCTACATTCACCTCAAAGTACCATGTGAATGTGCATGTGTACATGTAAAAGGATAGAACATACTATGAATCAAGCTAACATGATAGGAAAAATGCAACATGGAATAGTATAAGAAAGCAAAGATACATCCAACTAAGATCTAAGATAATGTTTTTCTAATTTGATGAATATTTAAATGTTTTTATTATTATAATATGAGATCTTATGACTAGGGAAGGGAAGCAAGGTTCCCCAGTGTGTATGTGTGCAAATTGAGGTTCATGTATGTAAGTTTTCCCTCAATAATCATGTTTGAACCTAGAACAAAGTACATCATTGGGTAGTGAGGGATACCACAAGAGCTACTGAAGAACATTGCCAACATAATGAGGAGAGAATACTATGGATTCAAAATCCCAACTACATGAGTAGTAAGTGTAATGATATAAATAATAAGAGTGTGTTCATTAGAAGAAACTAGAATAGGTGGAACATTGGTAAGCAATAAGTGTAAGTTAGGAAGATAAGAAGAACTAGAGTTGTATATACTATCCCCTATGATTATAAATGAAACCATAGACATAAATCTGGAAAGAGGGAGAACGATTTCCCCCATGCATGCACATAGGATGAAGTGTAGCCATAACATACGAGTCATGCATCAAAGTTGGGAATGCGAATAAGGGAAGATCATCGGAACTAGTATAGAATCAACATACTACATTTTTACTTATGGTGAAGAAGCTACAACAAGTGATGTAGCATTGGATTTGGTAAGCATAAGATAATTATAATTGCATCGAGAGTTGTTCCAAACAAAAATTTTAAATCCATGATCATGGTGACTTTATGAAGGGATATGTGAGTGTCTCCCAAGACCTTGTGTATTGTAGATGTAATAACCACCATAGGGGACAAAGCTCTAGATATAGGTAAAAGTGCAACATTATGCATTAGGGATCGAGAACCATTTTGATGAGAGTGATACATAGCGGGAGGGTATCGGGGTGCCAATATAAAGTTCATCATGTAAAACAATAGCACTATAGTCCATCATAAGAGGAGAATGATGTGCAATGTAAGTAGTGCTGCATGATCATGTATGAGAGGGATATAAAAAATATTAACAACATGAGGTGTGGAATCTATTATAATGTTGTCCTCAAAATAAGTTGTTGTAAGAGCATTGTGTGCTATGGCATGGGTAGAAGGAATTATATGCATAATATGTAACCAAGGATGACTTAGAAGGATATTATAATTGAGATTATTAGGCATAATGTGACATAGAACATTAAGAGTGCAAGGTCCTACAGTGATGGGTAAAGTGATTTCTCCTAACACTCGTTGAGGTGTATTATCAAAACCACAAATACATAGATTAGAGGGAGTTAAATCAACAACAAAAATCCATATTAATGGAGAAAAAGATGTTACATAGATTATGACCATATCCATTAATTATGACCACCTTAAAGAACATGTACTTGCAAGAAGGAAGATTTTGTGCATGGTGGAAACCATGATATGCAATAATAACAATGATAGCAATAGATAGAAACAATATATTTGATAGAAATAGTAATACAAATTTATGTAGGAGAAGACAATTGCAATAATAGTAAAGCCAAATGCAAGAAGTATGTAAAAATATCACACAAAATGCATAAAGCTGCAAATATGGTACACCCATGGTGTTGCAAGGAAATAAAGACCCCTAGGCTTGTAAACAAGAGAAAACAATATAGGCATAAAGCCAAAAACATGGGACACCCATGGTGTCACAAGACAAACAAGACACATAGGTCACGAATGGTGAAACAAACAAGCAATAAAACACACGCAAACAAGTATGCATGAAAAACAAGAGTTTTAGAACATGATGATATGTTATAGTATTTTATATAGGTGAAGATATGTGAAACAAAATATGTCAACATTACACAAGACACCTATATTAGTCATGTTATCTAAAAATATAACATGTACATGATATATGTAATCAAGCGTAATGAGGAAGTAGAAAGAAAATTTAATAGAAACAATAACCCCTGGATGTAGTGTAATAAAGATGCCTCTAGAGGTATAGAAAGTTTGGGTAAAGGGTTGGCTAATACCTATCATTGTGTACCAATATGTGTATGTCTTGAAAAATCTCAAAATACCTCATGAACACGTGTAAAGAGTAAAGAAACATGATAAATATCAAATAAAAGTGATAAACAACTTGTATAGGCCCTGATTTTGTATTTTTGTAAATATATGAATGTTTTTGCATTTTAAAACTATGTTAGTGTTTTTGTATTTTCAAAGTGCTTAACTATGTACAAGAAAGAGGGATAGCATTGAGCTACCCAATAATAACATCCAAAGGAGATGGAGAAACTGATTTAAGGGGATAGAGGCTTAGCCCTTGATTGTGTAGAAGGAGGTAACTCAAATTCAAGCGACACACCGTGGTTGTAATGTTTTCCAAAGAGGGTCTAGGGGACAAAGGAGATGTATGAGGAGTTTGTGAAGTAGAATAATTTGAATTGATATTTGTGATTAGAATATGAAAAAAAAGAGATTGCAATTGATTGATGTGTGAAACCCATTATATTGGAAGAGATGTGATGTAGTAGTATTAAAAAGATAATCGAAATGTGATCCTTACCAAAGAACACAGGGCACATATATTGCAAGGAAACCTATTCTTGGAAAAAGGAAGGAGATTCAAATATGCCCCTTAGTACTTGAAGAAAGTATTAGGCGGTGGTGCAAAAGCATGTGTTAGAGAATTATACTTGTAGGTAAAAATATTGATTCGTAAAATAAATTTGGTGATATTGCAAAAAATTTAGGTGACATGAGAAAGAATTTTAGGTTGATTGATGTAAAAATCCCCAAGTCCATTATGGGTAAGGAAAGAATTATCTTATCTCGTTGTTGAGAAGTAGAGATATCCAGAGAAGGCTCACTTGGTGCATCACTATGTTCATCATTATCGACATCAAAATCGATTCATTTCCCCAGTGGGCTTAAAATACAACATGTTTAAATGTTTATATGACATATCAAATACTTTATTATAATCATGTACATTGATATCATCATTTGAATCAAAATCTATCTCAGTTTGTTGTGAAAAGTTATAGATATGTGTAGAATCCATTGTTGTGTTTCCCCTTGATTGGGCTTGTGGTGAATCTAAGTGTTGTGAGGTGGTATGAAAATTTTCATGCTCAATTAGTATTGCTTCCATTATTTTTGCACAATAAAATTATGTAATTCGTGCACTAAGGGTGGCTCTAAAAAAGGAGGTATTGCATTCTCATACTCTTTATGATCGGATGACTCATGTATCCAAAGGTGTATCATTCGAAGATTGTAATATGATCACTAGATAAAATTGTTATTTTGGTTTCCATTGAGATCTTGGAACATGAGATGATTTCTTAGTAGGTGTGTCAAAGGAAATAAAGACATTATGCTCAAGTTGTTAGATTATAGTATAGAAATCATTGTCACGATGCTGTTTATTCCATGATAAATGAAAAATGGTTGACCTTTGATTTGTGTAAACTAATAGTGGGGGTGGTAATGAGTAGGTAAGAAAGTGATTAAGTGCTTATCTAGTAGCTTAGATATAATATCTTATTGTCTAACATTCTTTTCAAATTGACGAGGTGCTTGTATGCGATGGAAAAGTGACAAGCGAGCATGGGAATCTACAAGTAACTCTTCCTCACACCCGACCTCCCGAGGTCGTGCCAGACAGCCGGTGGGGATGGACTATGCGTGGGATGTAGACAATTTAGTTAGGAAATCTTATGTCTTCGATGTGCACTAGTGGAATCTACGAATCTAAGGTGAAGAAGGCCCTCCTAACCTGAACTAGTGTGATAGATCGATCGCGAGGATGACTACTCGAAGGCTCCAATCAATATCGAGCTCTGGCATGATTCGATCTATGGGTTGTGGGATACATGGAAAATGACCTGGGATTGTTTCGTGTATGTCTCCAGACAGGGTCATGAAAATGGATGATGGGTATAGTGGACTCTACGGTCGATTCTCTGGTCTAGTCCAAAAATCCTTAGATTCGTTAGCTGCTACGTCTAACAAGGATAACTGTGTGATGATGATAGGTGGAAGTGGAGTGGATCTGAATACTAATGTGCGTAAGCCAGCGTCAACATCGGATTGACCTGTGGACTCGTTGGGTTATGGGATTTGTGAATCACAACCGTAGATTTGTGGTTGTTGTTGTGGAACCTACATGGGTCATGTGCGGAATCAGTCCCTAATCCCTAGTATCCAATAGTCATATGCCTTTTCAGCCTCTATGTTTAGAATTAATAGTTGTGCAATCTTTTTAGAGTATCTTACAGACGTTCTTGCAACCTGAATTCTTAAACTAGTATCTATGTCCGTGAGAGTGTCTCCCGCATCTGGATGTGGGACCAAAGGATCACAACCAACATTTGCTCTCTTTCAAGCCCTTCTACAATCATGTGGATATTTGTCTAGGGTAATCTATAGTTTGGATGGTTTGACCAAAATGTATACGCTTTGTCGTCTTCTACGTTTAACCCTCTTAACTGTGAGATGATTTATTGTAAGTCTGCTATTGTTTGGAAGACTTGGATTCTAAGGTTATGATCTATATAAGTTATTTCCGTAATAAGATTGGGTTGAGGCACGATTGGCTCGAATACGTATTCTCTAGGCTCTCTAGGTCCCATGATTGTCATGCAAGAAGGAAATGATATAAATCTAACTAATGATAGAATAAATTAACTACGCAAGATATATCTATGTATGTTCCTAAATCTGATTTTATTGATAAGCTACTGAACAAAATTTAAAAGAGCAATTATCTAATATATCTGCAATTGAAAACTAAACTAATAACACAATTAAAATAGACAAAGCAACTGAGTATAGCTACTTGTCTGTGCAGTTTGTAGATCTACTCTAAATAAACAGATAACCGATCTACTCTATTTGAAAGACTCTCGATCCTACCTCAGAAGTGAGGAGTGAATCATAGTTTCTCAGAAACTATCAATCCCCACAGCTTCCCTAGCAATATCGAAAGTAAAATTAACTGAAATGAAATGATTGGCTACTCTATTTGATATGCTTTAACTAGAACTTTGAAAGCTTGAACCTGGATTTTGTAGAATAGTGGCGAATCCGATGGTGTGTGGCCTTGTCCCCTCAGTGTGATCTCCTCATTCTTTCGTGTTCACGTGGATCCAAAAAAGTGTGTAATGCTAGCATCAACAAAAGTAGATATTGGGACAATGGCAGCTTAGGCTCCGGACTGAATACAATGTGAGTAGGAGAGGGATAGCGCAAGAGAACAGAGCTTGGCTTATGTAATTCCTAGCAGGATTTATTACGAGTCATGCAACATAAAACGTCCAGAACTTGAAACTATCCTATTTGACAAGCAGAACCTACAACTTTAATGGCTTCCTACTGAAAATCAAACTATCCTACTCTAATTGATTGGATGAAATAATAACAGTACCTACACAAGGAGAATATGTGGCTTTCTAACAGCTAAACAACACTAACCATGCATACAACAAATGAAACTATGAATCCTAAGCAAAATTGAAAGGCTAAGCTATTGAAATGAGAAATTCAGAGGAAAATTTGAGGGCCATTTGCTCAAGCACAAGCCACTATTTATAGAATCTCATTTACCCAAAGGTGAAAACCAAATTGATCTCTTAAACCATAAACAATGCCAAAACACTATTCCAGGGAACCGAATCATAAATACAAGCAAAGGCGGAGAAAAAGTTGGTAAACATTGAAAATTTATATGAGTCGCGTTAAAAAGAGCATTCTATAAAATGTGTGAAGGACCACCGCCCGATCGGTGGTGGTTTCATCATCAAGACCAAAAACAAAGAAAAGGAGGAGAGAAGAGAAAATGAAGCACGTAGAGGCTAAACGGGGCATGTAGGATGTTAATGCATGCTTGGAGAGTTTTTCTAGATTCCGAACACCTTGCGAGGAGACCTATATCATCATTGGGGCATGTGTAACATTGTTCTGGCGGTGTAGTACCCTACAATTTTGGGTACGCATGGTCTATCTATTGTGGGTGCCTTAGTATTTGAGGTTGATCTTGTGGAACATACACATTGGTGCCTCTGTGTAGGAATTTGACTTTGCATGTATGGGCACATGTATCATGCATGATGTGTGTATCACATTACTTTTCATTGTGATTAGAACTAAATTGATTTTGAAAAGGATGATCCTTTAGATGTGTTATCTCACATTTGAGAGATATTATCTTAATATTCATAGCTTGAAATTGATCTAAAAGCACAATGTAAATATTGAAAGAATCAAAGATATTGTAGACACAAAATCATGCACTTTAGGAATTATTTAGCCCAGTCTTATACTACTATTTAGAAGGTTCTCAAGTGGATAAAGTACTAATTAATCCCACCTTTTGGCTATCCTCATTTTATATTTTATTTCGTCATCCCCGCATAATTTATTTCACTTATCCGCCCATTTCACAACTACCCTGTCATTCTATCCCAAAATTAGGGTGCCCTGGTCCTACTTGGATTCCCGATCTATGCACATCCTCTCCATCTTATTTGTGGGGCCTTTCTAGCTGTCTATTGTCTTTATCTTTTTCCCAATTGATCTTTTCGGGATTAATTATGAAATTAAGCTTGAGAGCCATATAAATATAAAGTTGTAAGACCATAATAAGGGTCCCGGTCATAGCATCACATACTATTGTCACTCCATCTAGAGTTTCATCCATTGCATCACTTGCATCCATATAGTGCCATGCATTAAGGCTAGGAGATTTGCATCACACACCTTGCATAGAGGGAGGGATCTATTCTACTCCATGCACACATACTATTTACATTTTCTATAGTTACTATTGCTCTCTACTTCATAAAGTATGATTGGCATGAGAACACCTAGGGTACGACATGCACACACACACACACACCAAAACTACATCCGGGTCTAAAATGTAGTCTAACACTCAATGATAATTCCACTTTGGTTTGGTGGGTGAGGTCGATCGACCCATTCATTTGCATCTTTTATTTTTCTAGGGTTTGATACTTCCTCTTGTATTGCAGGTCACCATATAACTCATCCGACGGATCCATATGACGAGACATGAAGGGTTCCAACCAACTTACGCACCGTATCGATTCAATTTACGAGCATTTATAGAGATTAGAGCACCCGGACTACAATCGGGGCACCTCAATATCTTCCCGGGCACTGATCGGTTTAGATCTTCCAGATCTAGTATTTGCAGGGTTCTTGGTGATCATCTGCACTTCCAAATTTTACTTTCAGACTGTGATAACTTTGTGATAGTCTCTGCCAATTAGCTAAGCTATTTCCATACTCTCCTCTTACATATTAGGGTTTGTTTCCATTAGATTTAATTGTGCAATCACTTTACACTATTTTAGCATACTTATTTACAATGTTTTAGTCCTCCTAATTAGATTAACTAGGGCTACCATTTCTTAGCATATAGATTCTATTTTAGTTAATCGGATATCCTATGAAAGGTGTCATCATTACTAATATAAGGAGCTGAAATATGACTCAAAAATGAATTCACATGGGAAGGTGTTGTATTATTAGGGAGCATTGTTTTTGCACTAGTTTTGAGAGTGTAGCTCTACATGCTTGGTGATGTTGAAGTAAATTATACAAGGAGACTTGAGAAATTGTAGCATGGGCCATGATGAAAGGAAAAGTGATAGAGGAAATTCCAAAAATGTAATAAATAAGAATCAACACATGAAGGGCCTAAAGTGAAGAGATCATAAGACCCAAAAGTGATGTTGAGAAAAAAACGATTGTCATCAAATTAATAAAATGCATATATATGAAAATAGAAATTGAATTTAATGAAACAAAATGATGTATTTTTGTATCTAATTATGTAAAATATTTTTTTCCAAAAGTATATACTTTTTTAATTATTCCCTAATTACTAAAAATAATAATTTTAAATTTTTGAAAAAATGTGCTAAAATTAGGGAAAATAAAAAGAGGTTTTCATTAAATATATAAAAATTAAGAATAACCTCAAAGGAATTTAAAAATAGAGCCGTTATGCTCAATATATGCAACAAAAGATGATTTGCAATTAGAAGCCCTAAAAAGGCACCTAAAGGGTATAACCACCATAAGACCCTAGGGATCATTGTAAAAATCAGATTTAGGGAAAGTGATAGATGAAAATCAAGTTTGAATCTTAAAAACAATGTAGATATAAAACCCTAGGAAACTAGGGTTTGGAAGAAGCGCGAGATACAATGTCGGGTTCACCAAAATGTTTACACCCTCAGTTAAATTACATGAAATCTAAATTAGTGAAATGTGTACATTAAAGGACGTAAGGGTTAACTATAAGAGGTTATTATGATTAATTAAATTCCAACATTAATTACCAATATTAGAATAAAACATTAATACTTACAATTGATGTACTAAACAAGATATAAACTTGAAAACACAAGGGGATTAGTGCATTTAGTTGATTACAAATGGTTCTTGCAATTATGGGTGTGTAGACTACTAGAACATGGAGATATGGGACTGATAATGCTTCATTTATGGAATTGTGACTAGAAATTGACTTGGTGTGGAATTTTATACTTCTATCGTGGTCGTCTCAAACAATTTTGACCCTTATGTATAGTTTTGAATGTGCTTGGATTATGGATTTATAACTTCTTGAGATGGTCACCTACTTGGAAATGTATTTTTTGTTGAAACCTAATTTGTGATCATGCAATGAAGCTCTTTTAATATCTTGAATGAGGTCTCAAATCCTAACCATGGACGAGAGACCTGTAAAACAAACATCAATTAGATTATGGGAACCCCCATGCACCACCGATGTTGGCACTACTCTAAAGAGGCCTTAAAACACACATCATTCTCCACCTAACATGTGATATTTGAATGAATACAACTATATTTGGAAAATATCTTTGACAATGTTTGAGTTGAGTTTAGATCTTGCTAAAATACTAGGAGAAGGGATGTTTGAGTGTTTGTAGATGAAATGGAATGACTCCTTGACTCGATAAGAAGCTTCGGACCTATAGTGAATGTTTTCTTAATGAATATATATGTGCTATTGCAATATTTAGGGAGCCTTAGGTGCCTTTTACAAGTGTTGGAAGTGAGTGTATCAATGTAGTGCCATAGGATTTCTAGGTTAACAAATGAGGTAGTGTTTACTTGCTTATATATGGTTCCATAGGTGATTTATCTAAAAAGGCCAACTCGGAGGGATTAAGAGACCCAACAAAGAAAAATTCAATTGAAAGAACATTTTGAGAATATGTCGGTGTAAGACCATATAAGTTGGCCAGATCGGATATAACATCACGAAAAATTGTAAGATCTTTCCTAGGGATGGAAAACATGCAATTTGAAGTTTGTAACTTATCAACTGATGTTTGTCTATGGATTTTATGCATTTTACTCTAAAAATGGATGCCATGTCAACATGTGAGGATAAAAAAGCTAGACAAGAGACCTCAAAATGTGATAAGTGAGAATTGATAGGATTTATTTATCTTAGCAAGAATGCATTGTAAAAACTAGTAGTGGCAAATATTTCTAGATTTGTGTGTCTACAATTATGCTTGATCATATATATTATGTACATGTTATCTATTGAGCTTTTTGGTTCCTAATTTAACACTCCAAATAATGTAATGATGTAAGGGGGAAGAAGAAAAGACAAACCTCTTGATATGTCATTTTGTAATAAGGGACGAATCTATTTGTATATCTTGACCATGCCTTATGGGAATGACAGAGAGGGACATGAATAAGGATGTGGTTGTTATCTTGCTTCTTTATGGCTATGCTTGAACTAAGGTGAGAGAACCTGAGGGTGGCTTGAAAGAGAGAGGGAGATATTATATTTCAAACCCTCAAACTTGTTAGAACCTCAATCTAAGATCAAATGCAACCACAAAATGTAATGCTCATTTAAAAGAATGGTCACACAAGCATTGTAAACATTTAATACATTAGACACAAGCGAATGAAGACATATACATTGTGATCACATACATCATCTTTGAAGAAACTATTGACAACTTGGAATATGATGATGCTGGGATGCTAAAATTCACAAATCATGGTAAATACACTTGAAATATGTAGGATAGGTGTGATTTTAGGAAAACACATGTAAAATAGGAAAAGGTAATGTGATTTACAAGAGTAAGACAAGATGGTACTTGGTTAGATGAAATAGGGGTAGTGAATCTAATGGGAAGGGGCACCAATGCTGGTCATTTCAGCCTATTGCTTTCAAAATGTAGGAGGAAAAAGATCAAGAAAACATAACCTTTAAAGGGGAATTTGCATTCATTGATACCAAATTCATGCAAATACTACCACACATTCCCTAAAAATATTAACTCACACACTTATGCATAAAAACCTAAATAAATTTTTATTGCATCAATTCCATAACACCTAAAATACACTCAAGGGTTGTAAGCAATAGCCTCCAAAGTAAAATTACAGAAAGGATTTTAAAACCAAACAAATATTGTAAAGTAACACTACAACACAATATTTACTTAGTGACCAATCTCATGTAATAACCAAAAAGAACTCCTTCATATTTCATTGATTCAATAAACATAAGATTACATTAAAAGCTATATTCCTCAATTTTGCTCTCATGTACATTCCAAAATGCTTGACTGAAGCATGGAAAATGGTTTTGTGTGCTTCAATTTAGACAAGGGAGACATACATAAAATGCTCTCAATGCCTGCTAATGACTATACAATGTAATCACCTTAACAAAAACCCAAAATTAGAACCCCTAGAATGAAGACAGGACCTTCATTCTTATAAAAAAATCTCCTAAAATAATATGCTTAAATACCCATCATAAACACCGAAATCAAGAAAACTGTGGGGCCTTTGATCCTTGGTCCATCAAGTGGATGGATGAGCTATTCCAATAAAAAGATCATGTTTTGATGTACCCAACTATAATGGTTTTGAACCATGATTGAAGTCCATGGAGGAGTGGATAATATTACTTTTGCAAACAAAATCTTTTTTTCTTTTCTTACCTTGTCACCATCATGTGTGTGCTCCTATAAAAGTTTGTCACTCATTACCATCATTTCTTCCCTTTTCAAAGAATCATGAATGGAAAGGAATAAATAATGGTAAGGGGAATAAATAATAAAGAATATGCCTAAAGAGGGTCAAGATCAATCTGCTCACCCTCCGCCTTCTTTTCAATTTATTCATGTATGTATCAAGGTGTTTAAACATCCTTGAAAGGGGGTCCTCATCTGGCCTTGTATGATAAAGAAAGACTATTTCCTACTTAGATAAAAGAATATTTAAAGTCCTTGGGAGATTCTAACTCCGTGTAATATGCTAATGAAGAATTTTAATTAGCTTTTCTATGTCCATGTGGATCCTGGAGTGTAAGTATCTTTGAGGGAAGCATTTTCTCAATTTTAGAATCAATTTCATCTACATACTTCCCTGATTTCTCCCTCATATCCTGGAGTTTTCTTATGCAACCCCCAAAGTGTCCATTCTCAATTTGATAGCCCCCTCATACTCATATTATCTCCCTTGGAAATATGAGGGTATTATTCCTTCCTTTTCCACCACCTCATCATCCATACTTATGATGGCCTCAAGCTTTGGCAGCATTCCATCCCAATATTCAACCTCTGTCTGATACTTGTCAATTAATACTTTACTTGCCTCTATCTTCATAGACACTTGGTTGTAACATTCAATTATATCTTTGAGGACTTTTCTACCTCTACTTGTCAATTCCTTCTCCCACTCCTTGGTGGCCTCCCCCTATGTTTTAAATCATCAACATTTTTTAATGCTTATGGGGTGATATATGCAAAAACTTCTTGTATCTCTAAGGGAAGCTATATCCACATATGCACCTAGGTTGATAAGATGTCAAATTTTTCCCTTAGTTATTTTTGTGTCTCTTTGTCCTTATATATCTTTTGGAAGAGACCTCCTATTGCCACAATTACTTCATGTTTGAGACCCTCTGTGGTCGGTTTCCCCAATGGGACTTTGGTGATCTGGTAATCTGATGGGGTAGCTTCATCCCTTAAGACATCAACTTGTGGAGTGGCAATCTCCATAAACATGTCTCCTTGAGGTCCCACCATTGTTCTTGACAAAATCTTGGATTTTTTGGTGTTCTAGATGTCCTAAATGAGATGCAACTCTCAAGGTCAACTTCTTCCGTCTGCACTCTTACTTTCTTCTTCTCTAGGAGTGATTCTCCCAACCATCCTTCACTGAAAGTGCTTCCTTCCCCTTGTATGTGTTCTTAGGAGGAACTTTGTACAATCAAAATTTCTTGTGATTGAGAGAGTGTGCAGTTAGATTCATTAACTTGTACTTGTGGTGTCTCCATATTTTTAACTAATTATACCTGGGTTCCTTCCTTGTCTTCCTCATTATATTTTACTTCTTCTTCCATCTCAATTGAAGGGTGTGGAACACTTGCATCTTTAGATTTAACAATTTCAATTTCAACCCCTTCTTCCTTGGATGGAGAAGGCTTCTTGATTGGCTTAGTTTGTACCTTCACTTGATCATGATCCTTTGTTTCTATGATTTCCTTTGCAACTTCATGAGTTGTAATTATTTTCTCCACCGTGTCTAGAGCTATTTAAAGAGGGTCCATGGCTGTTTGTTGTTCACTCTCTTTCCAATAGAACTCTATCAACATTTGGTTACTCCATATCTCATAGTGTAGCCTATTCTATGTTGGATTATTCTTGAGATGTCAAGTTTCCTCCATTATTTTCAATTGATGCAACTTGAGTAGATTCATCTTGGACATATTTTGTGTGAAGGTCAACTCCAACATATTGACTAAGTCATGCAACAAGTCAGTGAAGAATTGTTCATGAGATGTGCCTTGCTCTTCTTATTCCACAACTTCAAGAATATCTTGCACTTTCTTCTCTTGACTTAGGGTTGAGACAAAAACTTATTGTAACACGGGGGTGGGGTAGTATCAACCACATTTGGGATTTCGATACTTTGGAAATATCTCAAGGCTCAAGGAAATTCCTTGTATTGGTGCACTAGTAGCCATTTTTGATGTAGGTGTTGCCACCTTTTCCCTTTTGATTCTCACAAAGTGCTTTGTAATTATATGCTCCTCCATTTCCTTAGGGATGAGCTCCAATACTAGAATCATCCTTAAATATCTTGGTGAAATAATTCCCCTCATCCTTTTTCCCTTGTTGGGTGATCCTTCTAAAGTAGAATATGATTTACTTGCTTGGGTTTTCCTTTGAGTATATGTCACTTTGGGATTAGGAGTGGGATGGGGGCAATTTGGATTGAGTAACCTCAACAAAAGGGATATCCTTCATTATTTTATTCATGATTTCCTTTGTCATATTTTTAAATTTAGAGGTCCATGTATTGCTGGCATCTACACTCATTTCTTCTACCACCTTTGTAGTAGGTTCCCCTGATGGAAATATGTGGAGATTTTCACTTCAAAGGATCTAATCATGTAGTCACTTCATAAAAGGTGGAAGTACATCCTTGATTGCACATGTGGCCCTATACTCCTTAAAACTATAATATTCTACAAGGAGAGATAAATTCCTTTTCTTATTAGCGAAGATGGCTCTTTTTGATGATATGGGTGTTCCTCTCATGCACGTATATAGTCTATTGTCTAGTCCAATTAAGAGGTGGAAATAAATATGTTGCAATGTTGCTATCCATGTAACACCTTCTCGCGTGTCTCCTTCATTCACCAAGCCCTCGGGAACCACTACAATTTTTAATCAATGAATTTGGTGAGGGACATTCTAGAGAAGTCTATAAATCTCACCTCTTCATCATCCCTCCAGTCTATCCAATAGTCCTCATAATGAGGCTCATGCTTATATGTATTGCCAAGATGTCATAATTATTCCTAGCCTGAAACTTTTGCATGATGACCCTATTCATCTCAAAGTTTGGCTTTTAGAGTCTAGGCTTTAACCATAATAGAGCATGTATATTTTCCAAGTTGTCTTGACAATTTTAGTAGTATCTGTTTATCATCTAGGTACCTAGGAAACATGTATGGTGTACCACTGAAAGCCACTCACTCTAATGTAAGTGAAGAATCTGAATTGGATGAAATAAAATTTGTATTCAATGATCACTTCTCTTTCCCTATTTGAAATTATATGTTTTTCCCATTCAGTCTTGAACACACAAAGAACAGGGGCAAGGAATGCATCATGGACCAACTTGAAGGTATACTTTTGACCCTCCAAGTTGAGTTGCATGTATACATCATATACCTTGAACTGAGCAAACTTCTTGGATTTTACTAACCCCAAGAATGACATGTGGCATGTAACATTGCATACCATATATGAGGTCATGTAGAATTCATATTTGGTCTTGGAATCTTCTTCAATTTGTACTTCCATCTTGATGAGTTATTGATGGATGGAGTAACTAATAAGCTCTCCCCAATAGATAGGTGTTTTCCCATTCATAATGACTTGGATTTACCTAAACATCCTATCATGGTAATGATAAGAAAAATCATTCCCCACAATCCTATTTAGCAAGTGACGAGGTCCCTAATCTCTTTAATGAATTCATCCCTGCTTAACCTTTTGGGAACTCTAGTAGCAGATATCCTTTATTTTCAAGCCAATGGTTATTCAATAGCTTGGATTACTTTGCACTATTGGCATTCCAAAAAATTTCCACCTTTTCAACTGAAATATCATCCACTTAGTCAACATATGGAAGACCCAACATTTCATCAAAAGTGTTTAGGTTCAAAGACAAAACCAGAGAAGCGACTCCCATCTCTAACTTCTCTCTTCTCAGGGTCATAGTTTTGGGCACAAGTCCACACCAATTCTAGATATTGTCTTGATGAGGAAATGTACATGCTAGGGTAATGGAATTTTTATCAATTTTCTCCATGATATCCGTCATGTCGATGCATGTAACCTCTAGAGAAAATTATCTAGTTCTTCATTGACTAAATTTGTATATGTTATATTATCCATGTTAGAAATGAGGTGGGATTAGGTTGGGGCATCGATCAATTGGATATTCATTGTTTTAGGAGAGTAGTCAGCAGTATTGAAAAAATTATGAAACTGTGACTATGGAATATAAATTTTCCTCCCTATATGATACCACCATAAGTCACCCGTACCTTATGTTGGGCCTTGAAGATAGAAAAACAATTAGCAATATTGCAAAAAATTACAAAATTTCCAATTGCAAGAATATGAAAATGCTCCCTCAGCCAACTATTACAAGGTTGTGCCACCCATCCTTGCCTTGTGCTTTGGAAGTGTAAGTGTAACTTACAATTTTTGTGATAACTACAAAGTTACAAACTACAAAAATGCAAATCTACTTACCACCTTGTAGTTTTATTATTCTTTGAATATTCCCTTTGTTGGGCCTTGAGAAGAACTTGCAAGTTGCACATATGTATTTATTTGACCTTGCAAAAATTCAACAAATACGAAATATTCCTAAAATATTCTATTTTTAAGGCTTAAATGTGTAATTACAGTTTTGTAACTTTGAAAAAATTATAAAACTATTCAAAGACCTAGATACCCCAGGATGTTTCAAATATTGCCTTTTCAGGTCTTGAGGGTGGAACCATAGTTTGCAAACTTGTAGAAATGTAAACTCACACAACTACCAAAATGCTAAGTTCCAAAGGCAAGGGGCCTCATCTTGAAAGATCAAACATGCCATTTAAGTTTCAATAATGTCACCTACGTCATTAAACATGCAAATAATTAATCACTATGAAATAGAGGAAACGTTAATATGTTAGCAAAAACATAAATAGGTTGGTAGGAACATGACATGGTTTTAAAAATTTTGAGCTTAGGAGAGCATAAAATGACTTGAGAAACTAGTTAGACAATCAAAATGGCTAAGTTACATAAAATTTCAAATAGAGAAACATGAGACATGCCATGATTTAGGACAAGATCAAATTAGGCACAAGCATTGGCTCTTGCTTGGGGATGGGCACCCCCATCGGGTGCCACAAGAACAATATAAATACTCATGGATTAAGTAGACTAGATGCCTAATGCATTGGGCAAGGATTCACATAACAATACACTTGGTTATTTACAATTTAAAGCACCATGAGTTAAATAATGATAAAAACGATCACAATGAGACAAGGAAGGAACATAAAATAAACAAAACAAAGGGAAAAACAACAAAATTGTACACTTTGTATAAAAGTAAACATAAAGTTGATCTAGAAATTTCTTAAGATGCCTACCTTTGATAGGTAACTCAAGTAAATATCCATCCAAGTCTCTTAAGAAGAAGGTATTCTCTCCAATTTTGATATCGATGGAATAAGGTCCCATCCATAATGTATCAAACTTCCCATGTTTCCTTTTATCTTCATGTCTCGCTATCCCATGACAAAAACAATTTTGTTAGGAATTCTAGGAAGTTAGAGGGGGTGGGGTGAATTATTTCTCTTTCAAACTTCTGAAACAATCTATACTTCTTCAATTTATCCATGATTAAACAATCTTAACTATGATGTATCATGACCATTTAACCATGAGAGATAGAGAGAGAGAACCAAACACACATGAACACATGGGAGACAAGATTTAATGTGGGAAACCCAATAAGGGAGAAAACCCACTGAAAGGAGAAATCAAAGCAATATCAAGGAAAATTGTCTAACAAGAATTATAATGATCTCACAAAGTGGTGAGCACCCACTCACCCTGAAGCTCTAACTCCAGTTTTGAAAAACCCACTTCAATTTAAAAATCAAGCACCCACTTGAATATAATGTCAAACAACTACTTTACAAGGAAGAACCCAATTCCAAATTGCTGAGCTACAACTCGGTCTTTAAACACAAAAATTTGATCACCTTCATCACCTAGTTACTTATACCAACATGTTTTGATCACTGTTTCAGCTCTTCAATTCATTTGTACTCTTCTCTCATACTAGCATTCAGCTATCTAGCTTACACAACTGATATCGGTCTTCAAATATGTTTTTCAAACTAAATCATGCTCCCTACTTCATGAAGATCGTCATATCAGACTTCTATTTTCCTTCTAAAATGAATTTACTTTATCTTCCATGCCCAAGATCAAAAAAACACTCTAGGCTTCAATATGCAACAACAAGAAATTTTCAAACTGTCATAACACCTATATACATGAATAGGAAGACTAGAAGAAGATGAATTTCACCACTAAATGGGGAAGCTTTGCCTACATGGTCATGCCTTTTGGATTGAAGAATGTGCCTACCATGTTCTCACGCATTGTGGTACAAGCCTCTTAGGACTTCATTCATAAGTTTCTGCAAGTCTACTGGATGACTGGAACTATGTATGGACTAGTAAAATATCATTGTGACAATTTGAGGCTGATGTTTGAGAGATGTCAAAAGTTAAAGATATCCCTCAACATTAAGAAGTGTGTTTTTGCTACTCCATTTGGAACCCTGTTGGGGCATATTATATGTAAGGAAGGTTTGTTTGTGGATCCCCCAAAGTTACAGTTATTGTGGGATTGGGGGAGCCTACCAGTCAGAGCACAGTGCACGATTCCTTGGACATATGGGATACTACTGAAATTTTATCAAGGGGTATGCTAATATCACCACACCATTGGAGAAGTTATTAAAACACAAGAGTTCCTTTCATTTTGGAAAGGTGCGGCGAGCGACATTTGACACTTTGAAGGATAGACTTGTCACTGCGCCCATATTACGGTTTCCATCTTGGGATAAACCTTTCCATGTGCATGTTGATGCCTCAGGGACAACCATTGGAGCAATCCTAACACAACCTGGAGAAGGGATTATTGATCACCCCCTTTATTTGTAAGTAGAAAGTTGACACCAACTGAACAAAACTACACCACTACTGAGCACGAGGCTTTGTCGATGATCTATGCACTACATAAGTTCAGGAAGTATTTGTTGGCAACACCGTTCATATTCTACATGGACCACATGACATTGAAATACTTGGTGAACAAGCCTATTTTGCAAGGGTGCATATGTCATTGGGTTCTATTATTTCAAGAATTTGAATTTTCAGTGTGGTAAAACCAGGAAAGATTAATTCAGGACCTGATTATTTATCAAGAATTGACTCAGGGAGGATGCATAGAGCATTGAGGATACCATGCTAGACACACAACTATTTAGGTTGTGGTTCGCGCCTACGACTTAGAGGATATTGCAGTGTTTCTTAAAACATGTATGGTGCTAGAAGGAATGAAGGCTTTGGAGAGGAAATAATTAGCTATACGTGTTGCGCCCTACATGCTAATTAGCGAAGACTTATACAAGTTAGGTCATGATGAGGTTCTGTGCCGATGCATATTAGACCATGAGTGTGTTACAATTATGGAAGAAGCACATGGTGGGATTGCAGGAGGAAACTATGTAGGAAATGCAACCACGTAGAAGATTCTACTCGTAAGGATTTGGTGGGAGAGTATCTACCAAGATTGTATTGAGTATTGCAAGGCACCGTGACCATTCCAACACCTTGGTAAACCTAGAAGGAGGTATGAGATGCCCTTAAGACCAATAGTTAGCAGAATAATTTTAAAAATGGGCAATTGACTTTGTAGGACCTATTTCACTGCATGCAAAGGATTAGCTCACATTACTTTGTTGTGAAAATTTCACCCCCACAGGTAATTTTGATAACATGCATCGAATATTCAAGTCCCAGGAAAATTGATTGATTCGGGGCCAAAATCATGTTGCTAGAGTCCCCTCAAATATTTTCTAAGTTCCCTATCTCGAGAGCAAAAGAGCAAGCTCCGAGAAAATGCGAAAAAAGGTTGCAGTAAGGCAAGTAGGTTGATCCAGGAAAAAATCATAAAAATGACTTAAGTCCTAGTCCTAGGGCGATCGGGACATTTGGGACAAAAGGCCCGAACCGGCATCGGCGAAGTAAGCACAAACAGCCCTAAAGCAACAGGGGGACATCCGGGACAAAAGTACACGCGGCGGGGAAATGCCTAGTTTGGCCCGAGAAAAATTGGCTAATCTATTGAGAGGACGAAATGGGACAATCGGGCCAAAAAGGCGCGAACCCGGCGAAAAAGAGTCAAGTCATCCAGAAGCAAAGTGGGGACAAGCGGGCCAAAAATGCCCAAAACGGCCGAATCGGCCAAATGAGCACAAGGCCCCAAAATCAAATGGGACGTCTGGGACAAATGGACGCGAAATGCCCGAACCGGCCGAAATGAGCACAAAGGGCCCAAAATCAAATGGGACATCTGGGACAAATGGACGCGAAATGCCCGAACCGGCCGAAATGAGCACAAAGGGCCCAAAATCAAATGGGACATCTGGGACAAATGGAGCCGAAGGCCGAGGACCAATGAGAAATCGCCACGTGCCACAAAGAGAAAAGTCAAAAAGTCGGGCGAGTTTTCGAGCACCGATCCGAACCAATGGGATAGTGCCACGTGTCCCAATAGGGCCTGAAGGAAAATTCAAAAGACAGCCCGCCAAAAGGTAGAGGAGAGAGAATTGCGCGACCAATCAGAGCCTGCCACGTGTCGCCTGCAGGTGGCGAAGTGCGGGAAAATATTTCAAATCTGTCTTGAGTCATTAGTGCCCTAAATCTTCAGATCGCCATATCTTTTGATCCAGAGCTCGGATTTCCACGTTCTTTATATCAACGGAAAGCTGTTGAGATGCTCTACATGATTCTAGGATCAACCTTGAGTTTTGGTGTAGTCTGAAGAGAGAAAATCAAGAAACGGATCTGACGCATGTGCACGGCCAGAAGTGACATTTCAGCGGCCAAATTAATGCAGAATGGGTCGCATTCTCCTCCAAATCGGTCAAAGATGGTAGGGTATGGGTTGGTAAGGTATCCTATGCTGTTTTAATGCATTGGCATTCAATGAGGAATGGGCTTACACGTTTTCCCACGTTTTCTGTCCCCTGGGCTCGACCCATGCAATGTAAAAGCCAGATTTGGCTCATTTTAAAAAAAAAAAAGAAGTTGTTCATTCTTTCGGCTCTGCTCTCCCTTCTTTTCTTCTCTAGGGTTGAAAATGGAGTTCGAACCTCCTCCCTTGCTCTGTAATGGCGTTTTTGCCTCTTATTAATGGAATGATGTTCTGTGTAAACTTCTGGAGCAACAAAACGTGTTTTGTGATGCATCTGTCCATCCTTTCTCGTTTTTGCTTGTTTTCTTCTTGCCTCTCTTCATTGCAGGTATTTGTGCATGTTTGAATGTTCATTGCAGGTCTGGAGCTGTGTTCATGGAGTTTTGGGACATTTTCTGTGTGAAATCTATCCTTGGGCCTGTGATGCATCTATCCATCCTTCCCATTGCTCACCTCTCTTTGTCCATGGCGGTTTTGATAGATGTCAACATTCTCCTTCTACGGTGTATCACCGTTTTAGTGTAGGCTTTTGCTATTTTCCCTTCTCTCTCTCTCTCTGTCTCCTTGGCATGGTTAGATTAGGATTAGATTAGCTTGCACCGCACCGGAATAGCTTGTGGCGAGGTAGTTTAGGAGCAGAACCAGCCTTCTCTAGAGATTCCTCTCTCGGTTTCACAGTCCCACGCTTGGAGAGAGGTTTCCATGTTGTGCAATCACACCGGATGCTCAGAACATCAACCTAGAAGCTGATGATGTCGTCTGAAGTGCTTGTGATTTTGCATCAACAGTTTTAGCTGCACGCCAGTGGGACCTTAGAGGTCTTTCACTTCATCTTTTGCGAGGTTGGTGTGTTCTGTGAAGATTTTAGCCTTTAGGCACTTGCAGACACATTTGGCGACTCCATCGATCAATGACCCATTTCTCGAGCTTGCAGACCCGTTTCCATACATTTTCATCTATCTTTCTTTCCATCCCTTTCATTCTTTTCCATTCCATGAAGTTGTGCAATCATGACTTCATTTCCATCATGGATTTCACATCAACAACAAGCGTATATTCCACCTCCAACCACGTTTTACAAATCCTCCCGAGATCAGCATGCATACTCATATGAAGCGGTGCAAAGTCGGTTTGGCAATGGAGCTTTCCAAGAGCAAGAGTGTGCATACAATGAAGACCATCGAGATCAAGATGCTGAGTCATTGGAGAAAATCCAAAGATGGAGGTGGGGATGAGTGCGATCCAGGCTCAAGCACAAATGAAAGCTTTTGGAATCGGTTATGGAGCACCTGTCCATGGGTGGGACCTTTTCAAGGCATTACGGCCCTCGGGAGAAGCTTGACTTCATGATTGCAATGCTGCCCCAACTTGCACAATGGACAGCGAGAGATGAGAGGCCTACTGAGACTTGTTGTTGAACAACCTTGTCAATGGGTAAGTTCTACACCATCATCCGGTTTTCTCTTTCCATTACTCAAGCAGCACCATCTCATTTAAACTCCCCATCTGCTGTCCCATGTGTTGAATCCATCCCTCCATCTCCTAGTCTTCCACCCCATCTCGATTCTTCTTTCCTTTTCCCTTCCAAACAATGCAGTCATCCCCTCACAGAGCTAACAAAAATACCCCTCCTCCAAAGAAACAAGAGTTTCTACCTCCTCCACCACCACAAAAATGTAAAATCAATCGAGTTTCAACCTATCCCTCCTTTTGCATTCCCAATTCCATGTGGGAAGAAGAACTTGCAAAAATCAGTCATCAAGGACAGCAAGAAGAGGAGCCCAACAGAAAAGAAATGACAGATGACTTGAAGGTTTGGGCTACCAAATTTGGGATGACAAAGATCCCCTTGATGGTTAAGCCTACAAAAGAGGCTAGGGTTGGAGAACAAATGGTGGTTAGGACTGATTTTTCGCAGCAGAGAAGAAGAAGATCTTGCAGTCCCAACTTGTCCTCTAGAGCGGCCCAGTTGAAGAGTTTGACTTGACAAACTTCATGCTGGAGGAAGAGTTCAACCAAGAGCAAGATTGCCTTCAAACATTGGAGGAAGGAGAAGCTGCTCCAAATCCAAAAAAAGAGGAGCACAATCTAGCTGTGGAGAAGAAAAATGCAGATCCAAGGGCTTTGAGCACAAAGCAGGTTACAGGAGAACCTTCAGTTCTTCTTTCCACTTCATCTCTCTCAAGTTCTAGCACTGAAAAGGAGTTTGATCTCTCAAACTCAATATTGGAGAGTGAAGGAAACCATGGTGGTCAAGTTGCAGATCAAGAGGACACCATGGAGGAAGTTGAAAACGAGCAGCAGGACAGCAATGAGGCAGTTTACCTGTCAGATTTGGAGGACTGTTTTGATGGAGAAGAGCCGGTTGAGCTTTCACCTTTCTCTCTTTCATCATCCACATTCCAAACACCAGAGCCTGCTGCCATGAAGGAGAGCTTTCATTTGCAGCAGCCTGCATCTTACAGCAGCTCTTTGGGATCAAGATTGGAAGATTTTATCTTCCATGTTCTTCATTGGAGGAAGAGAAAGGACAGAAGGATTCCACCATTTCTTCCACATCATCCATTCAGGTGGGTCTACAAGAAGACTCCATTCTTGGAGTTGAAAATCAGAGCTATGGGCATATCAAACGGATCAGACCTTGCCCAATCAGGTATTTGGCTTCATTGGAGCCAAAGGAGAAGCCTGACAGGTCATGCTTGCTTCGAGCATGAGGATGAGCTACAAAAGTACCAAGGATCAGCCCATACCTCTCGAATCCAAATGCGAGCAACTAAAAGAGGTATTGGATTTTTCAGTTGATACCTTGATGATTTGGATAGAAGACCAGCTTCTTGTTGATTTTCCATCCATCCAAACAGCCATGATCAGTGCCAAATCAATTGCATGGCTGCCAATTTTGAAGAAAGGAAGCTATTTCTCACAACTTGATTCGGGGTTTGTTTAGCTTGCCTTTTCTTCCATTAGAATGTAAATAGCTTGAGTTTGCTTTCATAGAAAAGTGCTTGTGCACACTCTTCATGTTCCATTTGGGGCATGTATGATTTTCAGTTTGTACATAGTTTTGGTGTTGCTTGGTTTTGCTCTTGCACAGTTCTTTTCAGTGGTTTTGGTGAGAACAACTCCATGTTCAATGGGTTTCCAAGTGGCTCAGAGGGAGGTTTTCAAAGTTCAGATCAGTTGCAGGTTGCAACTCATGACTCCATGCCCAATGGATGCTTCAAGCTACTGATCATTCATCTAGCAGGCAGATGACCCCACTGAGTCGCTTATTGTCAAAATTTCACCCCCCACAGGTAATTTTGATAACATGCATCAGAATATTCAAGTCCCAGGAAAATTGATTGATTCGGGGCCAAAAATCATGTTGCTAGAGTCCCCTCAAATATTTTCTAAGTTCCCTGTCTGAGAGGAAAAGAGCAAGCTCTGAGAAAATGTGAAAAAAGGTTACAGAAGGCAAGTAGGTTGATCCAGGAAAAAATCATAAAAATGACTAAGTCCTAGTCCTAGGGGTAGTCGGGACATTTGGGACAAAAAGGCCGAACCGGCCAGCTCGGCCAAGTAAGCACAAACAAATTATGCAAAGCGGACAGGACATCTGGGACAAAAGTACGTGGCGGGGGCGCGAAATGCCGGTTCGGCCGAGAAAAAAATTGGCTAATCTTTTGAGAGGGACGAAATGGGACAATCGGGCCAAAAGGCTCGAACCGGCGAAAAGAGTCAAGTCGATCCCAAGCAAAGAAAGTGGGACAAGCGGGCCAAAAATGCCCAAAACAGAATCGGCGAAATGAGCACAAAGGCCCCAAAATCAAATGGGACGTCTGGGACAAATGGACGCGAAATGCCCGCAACCTACGAAATGAGCACAAAGGCCCCAAAATCAAATGGGACGTCTGCAGGACAAATGGGCGCGAAATGCCCGAACCGACGAAATGAGCACAAAGGGCCCAAAATCAAATGGGACATCCGGGACAAATGGAGGCGAAGTATGCAAAGGAGCCGAAGGGGCCGAGGACCAATGAGAAATCGCCACGTGCCACAAAGAGAAAAGTCAAAAAGTCAAGGGGCGAGTTTTCGAGCACCGATCCGAACCAATGGGATAGTGCCATGTGTCCCAGCTAGGGCCCACAAGGAAAATTCAAAAGATAGCCCGCCGAAAGGTAGAGGAGAGAGAATTATGTGACCAATCAGATCCTGCCACGTGTCGTCTAGGTGGCGAAGCACGGAAAATATTTCGAAATCTGTCTTGATGCATTAGTGCCCTAAATCTTGGATCGCCATATCTTTTGATCCAGAGGCTTTCGGATTTCCACGTTCTTTATATCAACGGAAAGCTGTTGAGATGCTCTACATGATTCTAGGATCAACCTCGAGTTTTGGTGCAGTTTGAAGAGAGAAAATCGAGAAACAGCTCGGCAGCGCGTGCTGCACGGCGTAGTGACATTTCGGCCAAATTAATGCGAAATGGGTCGCATTCTCCTCCAAATCGGTCAAAGATGGCGGGGGTATGGGTTGGTAAGGTATCTTATGCCATTTTAATGCATTGGAATTCAATGAGGAATGGGCTTACATGTTTTCCCACGTTTTACATCCCTGGCTCGACCCATGCAACTGTAAAAAGCTTGATTTGGCTCATTTTAAAAAAAAAAAAGAAGTTGTTCATTTTTTCGGCTCTGCTCTCCCTTCTTTTCTTCTCTAGGGTTGAAAATGGAGTTCGAACCTCCTCCCTTGCTCTGTAATGGTGTTTTTGCCTCTTATTAATGGAATGATGTTAATGCGAAACTTCCGGAGCAACAAAACGTGTTTTGTGATGCATCATCCATCCTTTCTCGTTTTGCTTGTTTTCTTCTTGCCTCTCTTCATTGCGGTATTTGTGCATGTTTGAATGTTCATTTCAGTGCGGAGCTATGTTCATGGAGTTTTGGGACATTTTACGTGAAATCTATCCTTGGGCTGTGATGCATCATGTCCATCCTTCCCATTGCTCACCTCTCTTTGTCCCATGGCGGTTTTGATAGATGTCCAACATTCTCCTTCTACGGTGTATCACCGTTTTAGTGTAGGATTTTGCTGTTTTCCCTTCTCTCTCTCTCTCTGTCTCCTTGGCATGGTTAGATTAGGATTAGATTAGCTTGCCTGACCGGAATAGCTTGTGGTAGGTAGTTTAGGAGCAGGGAACCAGACCTTCTCTGGAGATTCCTCTCTCGGTTTCACAAGTCCCACGCTTGGAGAGAGGTTTCCATGTTGTAATCACACTGGATGCCCGAACATCAACCTAGAAGCCGATGTGCATCCGGGAGTGCTTTGTGATTTTGCATCAACAATTACATCATCACTTGTGATGACTACTTGACAAGATGGGCGGATGAAACACCTACAAAGGATCGACTGCAACGATAGTAGCTAGATTTTTATGGGAGAACATAATCAACAGGTATGGGTGTCCTTTAAGCTTGACTAGTGATATGGGTACACATTTTCCGAATGAAACGGTCAATATTATGTTGGCGAGAGTTTATGGTGGCCCATCATAAGACTACCCCATATGACCCATAAGCTAATGGAACTGCACTAGGCATTTAACAAAATCCTGAGTCACACTTTGACAAAAATTGTGATGTTGGAACACAAGATTAGGATGACAAGGTATCGGTTGTTCTATGGGCATACAAAATAACCTATAAGAGATTAAACAAGGCCATGCTATTTCAATTGGTGTTTGACACGGAGGCTATTTTACTAGTTGAATTTATGCTACCATCGTTGCATATATTACATGCGGGAGGATTAGGGCAATGATGAATAAGCGCTTGAAGAGAGGATTGATAAATTAATTCGGTAGATGAAAGGTTATCACTTGCTAGATGGATTTAGAGGACTGAAAAGGCATGGAAAAAAGCATGGCATGATCATCATATTAAGAAAAAACAATTCAAGGTTGGGTAGATGGTCTTGCTATATGACTCCAAATTTTTGTGCCATCCTAGGAAACTGAAAGTCCATTGGTTAGGGCCATATATCATCTCGTACATCCTTGATATGGGTGCATGCTAGTTACAAGCACTAAATAGGATGAGGTTACCAGGCCATTTCAATGGGAGTAGGCTGAAGCCCTACTATAAATAAGTCTTGTGTTTGTAAATAAGGTAGTTTTTCCAGTTAGCCTAGGATTTCCCTTAATGCATTTCTTTTCCTTGTGTTTCCCTTTCTTGTCGCTTGTTCCTTTCTATTGTGTTTTTTTGTGCACCTTGTGTGCCAGTAACCACATTACTTTCAAGGGTTTTGTATGTGTAGAGGCCACACATCTGTTTTAGTGTGGGTGGAGTAGAGCGAAGTGAAATAGAGGTTGGAAGTGAAAGTTGTGTTTTAATGGCCCGGGTTAAAAGATAAAAAATACGTAAGGTAGGAGAGCATGCATGGAAAAAGGTGGACGATAAATTTTGGTGTCAGGAAGGATTTACAAAGACCACATACAAAGGATGAGAAGCATAGGAACAACATGAGGTAGGTGAGGGCAAAAATCAGGTCAAGGAAAAAGAAGTTCCTTTGATCTTTGTCAGACGCGCACGTAAGAATCTTCGTAAGTAAGGATTTTTGCGTGTGAGAAGGTGGTAGAGGTTTTCACGTAGGATTGAGTGTGTGGGTAAGAGTGCTTAAGGGAAACTTCAAGTGGAAAAATATGCATTTAATGCTAAGTATGTTGGTAGGTGGCATAACATTTATCATGGGAGATAGACAAAAAGCTATAAGTAAAGGGTTAGGCACATTATTATTTACCTTTCTATTATGAGATTGAAGAGCTCTTGCGAACTAGGGCATCTGCGAAGAAAGATTTGTGCGAAGGAGGAATTACAAAAATCTAAGTGCGTGACTAGTGTGATCTATGAACCAGAGTGGAAGAGTACACGAGCATAGGGAAGAAGGTTTCAGTAGAGTACGTTGTCTTATGGAAGGGTTTTCCAGTTAGGGTTCTACAGCTAGGGCACGAGAATAGAAGGATTTTTCGTGGAGTTGAGCCATAGATTTGAGCAGAGTGAGGAAAGAGGAGCAAGGAAGAGTTGTTTTTAACCCAACAAGAAGATGACACCAAAGAAGGCAACCATTTCACCTAAGAAGGGAAAGGGAAAAGGAAAACAAACTGCCACCACCAGTTTCAATGAGGAGTGGTATGCGGAGATGCAATACCCAGATGGAGTGTTACTTGGGAAAGAATGGGTATCCCATGTGAGGAAGATGGTCATGAGTGACTACAACCATCACACAAGTACCACAGAGAAGGAGATGGCGTTAGAGATGGTTCATCTAATAGATAAGAGGACACCAAAAGGGATGCCAATCTACAATGATGAGGTGAAGGTAAAATTGGAGAAGGTCGGGTTGTCTGTAACTTTACAAGTTTCCCTATTTTGGCAAGCCCAAGTGGCTATACCAATGGTTGATGTCGTGCATGTATGAGGACCACTTCTACTTTGCGGGCCACAGAATGCACATAACTCCCCAACTCATCTCTAAGTTTACTAGCTTTGATATGCGAAGGAGATTCATTAGATGATGACTGGAGGATAAAGAGGCTATTAAGAAGACCATGGAGGAGTATGACTATAAGAAGGGGTCTCACTACTTTGACATCCCTGATATCTCCACCCAGTGATGAGGATGGCTCGTGCCTAGTAACCAAGATAAATGGTCAAGATGTGGACATAGGTAAACAAGGCATGGTTGAATGTGTGTCAGAAAATTTTAGAAGGAACCATCTATAACCTATCTACCTACATTGCAGAAGAGATCATCAGCACCGCACAAGAAGGAGATAAGATTATGTTTGGCAATGTTCTTCTCACCATCATCTTCTCGAAATTGGAGTTCCCGATGGGCTAGAGAAGTTTGTATGGGAGTATCCAGATGAAGACCCCTCCCCCACAAAGAGGTTTGAAAAATACACATGCGACACCATGACGGCCGCCCACAAGGTGCGCCTAGAGAAATGGTACAAGCAAATGTGTGACACATTCGAGGTTGAGTGGAGGATACCTGAATAATTTCCAACACTAGTAGATGGAGAAGCTAAGTTTGTTTTCTATCAACACTTTTGCATTGGAAATTTCACTCTCAAATGGGACCAAGAACCCACAGTGTAAATTTCCCTTCTCTTTCACTACACAATATTTCCAAGTAGGGGTCAACCACTTCAAGGAAGATAAAATACTAAGGTTCAACCTTAGAAGGTAGACGAGGACCAACATGACTTACGGAGAAAGATCATATACCCTAAGAAGCATGCTTATGTGGAGAAGTATGTCTCCCATGAGGTGCGCATGACAAAACCCATGATGCTGCTAATTGCTGGAAGAACCACAGTAAGTATACTTGCGCATTAGGCCCAAGTATGAAAAGGGTGCTTACTTGGAGAATGATGTCTCCATCCTAGAGGATCCCACTGGTAGGAAGAAGGTCACGCTAAGGAAAAGGGAGAGGGAAGAGGTGCCAAAGAAGAAAGCACCAAGTGTGCAGACAACACAATTTATGGGTGCATAAGAGTCAGGCACAAAGTCGAGCACATACTTGCATAGGAAGAAGTATCCCATCAAGGAAAAGGAAAAGAAACCTACGAAGAGAGGTGCCAAAGCAAGAAGAGTCACCAAGGAAGAAATCACTTGCTGGAGAGGAAGAAAAGGAAGAATCCCCAATTAAGAAGTAGAAGATATTAGAGAAGGCAGACTCAGAAGAGACAAAGAGCTTGGAGGCCTACAGGGGTGAAAGATACAATGGCGAGGATGAAGAAGTTCAGGATCATCCCGTGTACGATGTACACAACTTGGAGGAAGAAAGAAGTGAAGAAAAGGGTGGAGAAGAGGAAGGCACTCAAGGAAAAGGGGAGAGTGAAGAAGTAAATACTAAGGATCGAGGACCCCTAACCTCACCAAGGAGTAGATAGAAGAGGCCGCAGAAAGAGAAGTAGCGGGCATAATAGAGAAGTTAGTGGAGCAGGAAGTGGAGTGAAGCGCTGATGAGATACTCAAGGAAATAGAGGAGGAAAGCGTAGGGAAGGAGTATGGAAGCATGGGTGGAGATCCCAGCCTAGCAGTGAGCTTTCCAAAAGCAGCGCGCACGGGAGGAAAAGGTGTGGTAGCGGCGTAAGGGCAAGGGATGAGCTACATAAATGATCCAAATAAGGTATTACGCATGCGTTTCTAGAGTATTGTGCTTGTAGACCAACTCATTGCATGGTCTTTGTTTGAGGAAGAGGGCACATACCCCCAAACTAGGAAAATGTTATCTTGGGTGTTTGAGTCCCACGTCGATGAACTTGAGTTCAAAGTAAGCCAAGGGCGCTGATGAAGGTACCAGAGAACAAAGGAATAAACCCGCTGGTAAATGCTCAACAGTTGTCCGATGAGCAGGTTTGTAATGCACTCAACAAGGTGTCGGTTGAGGTGGAGGAAAGAATATTTGGGAGGAATGACATGGTAAGATTCCTAGAAGGAGAATCGAGAGAACAAAAATGAGGATCTCATTGAAGAAAACAAGGATCTGAAGTAGGAAGAGATGATCTGTGCACAGTTAAGGCGTGAGATGAGGGAGGAAAATGAAAAGGTGCGTAAGGAATACAAGAAAATTGAGATGATTACAAATTCCATTGTCTGAAGCATCCAGATCTGAACCCATTTGAACAAAAATATGAGTCAACCTTGCAATGCCTGGAAGATTTGACTCACATCCTTACAATGGAAAGGCAACCACTCACATTAGAGTCGGCGGAAGAGGAACTCGACACACCGGAGAAATAGGAAAAGTAGAATGTTGTGGAGATATTCGCTGCTCAACACACTCATCTCCTTTCCATTGTAAAGGCCATCGTGTAGATAGTTGAAGCAACTTATGAAAATTGCGTTGATAGGGATAGAGTAGCAAGCATTCTAGTTACTACACATGAGGCAGATCTCAAGGAGTTTTAGGAGAAAAATAAGGGAAATAGGGCAGAGTGGGATAAGATCCTGGCCGAAGTAGAGAAGAAGTTAGAAGCCATCGAGACCTTACGGGCTCGATCAAAAATGGCTTAAGGAATTATATCCCCAGATCACCCGCAGGATGGATGTGTTGGACGACCTTGCAAATAGTTGGAAGACATTGTGAGTACGCCGAATGCTAAGGATGATGAACTAATTTTGATGAGGTGAGTGCCTACTAGGTGACCTCTGTTACATGAGCACATGGTGAAGTGGATGCCTAGAAAAATATTGAGGGGAAAACTAAATAAATAGATTCTTCTTCATTCCTCCATTCTTTATTTATTCCATTTCTCATTCTTCATTCCTTCATTCTCTATTCCAAACATTCAAAGTATCGCCATTCTTTATTCTTTAGAGAGGGATGTTTCTAAGTACGAAGAACAAGCTTAGTGTGAGGTGATGTTGGGCCTCAAAATATTGGCTAAGTACCAAAGGGTGCATGTGGTCACGGGTCCCGTAAAGCGAAAAGGGAATGTAGGGAAAAATGCGTAGGAAAAGGGTTTAAGCAGGGTTTAGTAGAAACCACGACATGCGCTCAAGGTAGAATAAAGGATATCAAGACGTAGCCATATTCAGCTCTCCAAGGAGCACTTGAGGGAAAATGTGACTCCATTAGGTGTGCTAAGTGGATAAGGTGCTAGCCTAGTGAATTGGTGGTCAAGGAAAGAATATTCCATGTGTAGTACATTCTGAAAGACATCATTGCAAAAAGTGGAGAGATCGATCAGAAGAAGCATGCTCCATTGGAGGACCATAAGGACACTTGGAATTCAATCTGATCCTAGAGGAAGGCATGGTAGTGGGTACTAAACCTATTTATAGAGATGCTCTAGAGAGAGGAAGACACACCTAAATGGAGAGAGGTCGATGAGGGGAAGATTTAAGATCATCACAGAGAGGATGAAAGGTGAAGCCCTGCAGAAAAGAGTAGGAGGTTCTAAGGGTTGGGGTTACCATTAGAGGGCTATAGGAATGATATCATATCTAGAGGGATGGGTCTGTGAAAATTTATGTAATATGGGAAGCATAACTAGGGTCTCTGATACATGAGTCATGTTTGTCTTGATACATTTGGTCTATTATGACCCTTTTGAATGTAATGTGGTTACTGGAACTATGATCAATATAAATATATGTTCTAAATATATTGTTCATGGGTGCAAACCCTAGTATCTTTTCTTTATGTCATGACTCAAATCTTCTCTCTGTATGATGTTTCTCTTATTTGAATGGGTATATTGATATAATAACTCATCCTATGCCTTCAAAATGTATGCATGATCATTTACTTTTATGCATTTAATCATTATCAATGGCATCATCTTCTCACAATTCTCACATAAAGGAGGGGCTCGGTGCCCATGCATGCCTCGGGTGAGCTCTCAGAGCCTGATGGGTGAGAGGATGACACGCACGTGATTAAAGTGTTGTTCTAAGGGCACATAAAAATAACTACATTTATACAAGGTGTACACTCCTTTCTTGGTTTTACAATATTATCATGTCGGCAAGTTTGGAAAGAGAGAGTAGAGGAACATAAGACAAGAAATAGAAGAATTGCAGCTTTTATTGTTTGATGTAGAAGTGGTAATATCAATAACATAAATTCAATCAAAAATTTCCAACCCCTTGGAATGGAGAATCCATTCTAATTTATAGAATTATAAATTGTCCTTTCATCTTCCCCCACATGACTTTTCACCTATCCCCATCACTTGTGACCTTTTATATTCCTAGGAGGTGGGTATTTTCCTTATTAGTGAAAAGGGACCCTTACAATGTTAATGTTGTAGGTCACTTAAGTGAATTCAAGAAATAAAAAAATGCATTCTTAATGAGAAATTACAACATGGAGAGAGAAGAAGGAAAAAGAAAGAAGTGTTAATCAATCTGATGAAGATGATGCTTTGTTTGATGGAGAACTTGCTAATTTGAAGCATGATGATCAAAATTTCCTCCTTCTACAAGATGTATGAACACTCCATACTACTGAATGAGTGTTTAGGAACACTATTTTGAGACATTCCAATGTGAGACATAGATAATTGTGGACATCACTCATGATGGTTCTTTCTTGATATCACGGTGAGAGTGAGGATCAATTTCTTGTTTCATAGGTTTTCACAATTGACCCTAGTAATCAAAAATCAACTTTATGATGCTTGAATCTCTTGATGCTTCTCTCTTTCATTGAAATAGATCCTTTCTTTTTACAGAAAGTATTTCTTCTTGAATGATATTCTTGTCATGTGACCACATATTGGAATGGAATGAGGTGATGAAAATGTTCTTCCTTCTTGAGGCATGATCATGACATCAATGGAGTTGAGGATGATTTCTCATTCTTGTATACATGGTTCCCCACATGAAGATCACCTATTTACTATTCTCAACTCTAGATCACTTCTAGATGACATCAGATTTGGGATGCTTACATACCTTATTGCTCATATGTTTATCATGAGATGGTTTCTTGATTCTTCACATGGTGATCTCGAGTGCCTTAATGGCTCAATTAGCTCACTTAAACATGCTCCTCAAAGAGATGACCCTTAACTTTCTCTATGAATCTCTTAGTTATCTTTTTAGCATGATGGAACCTGTTTTACTTCATAATTTACTTCATCAACCAATATTCCACTTGATTAAAACATGCCTATAACATTTGAACACCATTGCTCAATTTTATCCTCACAAAATTCATTCTCCATATGGGAAGATTGACCTCTGAATGGATATTAATGATGAGTTACAAGTTTTGACATCCAAATTTAATTGATACACCATAAAATCCACCTCATATGACTTGTAATATGTGGGCTTATTATCAAGTATAGATCAAGTGTTTAGAAACACTCCATGAGGAATGCACTACTTAAGATGAACACATTAATCCTCACTCACAATGAGATTCTCACATCATGATCATGATGATCATCCTCTTGGTGACTTGAAATTTAATGAATCTCTTGATTTTTTAGATAATTTTATGACCTTGTGATGTTTATGGTTTCTCCCGCGCCCAAGTGACCGTCTTTCACACTTGCAAAGGTGACTCACTATGATATGTTTCTCATCATAATCAAAATTATATGATGAAATTAACCTTTGAGGAGAGTATTAATGGAAATGATATCTCATTAATGATAAAAACATGCTTAGGATGTTCTCTTCTGTCATAATTGGAATGAGTTATCTCATCTAGATTTCTTCCTCAAATCGTGTGCCATGTAAAACCACCTTAAAATGATGCTTTGAGATTCTTTGAAAGCTTGTGGAGGTCTAATTTTTTTGTTGATCCATGAAACATATTATTGAACTTGTGATGATAGAAAAATGTAATAATATAAGAAAAATGGGAGCTTCCACAACTTTTGGGCCAAAATTAGAAACTTTCTACTTTTAGCAAGTAGGGCCAAAAGGTGTTATTTTTATAAGAATTTTACACTATTTTCACTTCTTGATGTTTCTTTCCTATCTAGAGGAGCAAAGATGCCAATAATTCACCTCATTTGAATAATTAATATTTTTAGACATGAATTACTATGAACACATGATATTTTTAGTAATTGTACTGTAGGTGTCAGATTGCAACGAAAACAATCTTGAAATTATGGGTTTTATCCTAGGATTCTCTGCTCCAAATTTTAGATCATTTATTCCTTTGGGTGAATGAGAAAATGATTTTTTCATTGGAGTGGGTAGAATACCAAGAAAAATGAGTCCACCATATCTTAAAAAATCAGCAACCACACTTTGTGTAAGAAATGTCTCAGACAAAACTAGATTTTTTTAGGATCCTTATCTCCAAATTTCAAATCTTTTCACTTGCCGAATCTTTGGGAAAGTGAAAAATCATTTTATAAGAGAATAATTCTGAAAATAAGAATAGTACTCAATATCTATAAAAATAAGATCGCTTCATGTTGCAAAAAGTGGCTTGCGTAAATAATTCTTGATGATCCTTTACTCCAATTTTGGATGATTTCATCGGCCGAGCTCTTTGGGAAATGAAAAAGGATCTCGCTGTCCTTTTTCTACTATGGCATGGAAACCATTAATGGATGTTGGAAGGTATGACAATAGAAAAAATGGAGGAATAGAAAACTATGTTGAAGAAATGGTTCAAAAATGAGTTATTCTTCATTTTCTTTCACTTTTACTTTACCCTCTTAACCATGGTTCAAACCTAGGATAAATGAGATCTTGAGTGAGGTTCATATCGAGTTTTCAATGTGAAAAATGAAAAATGGATAACATGGGAAAGAAATTATTCCTTAGATCTAGATGAGGATAAGTTCCAACACGAGAGTGAGGGTGAGTAAGATGGGAGCTGGGAAAACACCTCATGCAGCAGGGAGAGGTCAGATGAGTGATCAAGAGCTGGTGCTTGGGATTGGATGAATTTTCTTATCCATATTATCCCCTAGATATTGGGGAAAATTGGGACACAAAAGTTCACCGATGGGGAATCTTGGATGTGAGTGGAAGCAAGGGGGATGTGGTAGCTTCTCATCTCTTTAGTGGAACTTCTAGTGACCAATATGTAGAAATTTCTAGGCCTAAAAGTGTGAAATCAATAGTTGAGATGAATCAAGTAGATTATGAGATGACCTACATCTCTTTGGGTTAAGATACACATGAGGTTGATGTTCATATGCTTTCCACATGATCACTTAAAATCAAGAGTACAAACGAATAATTGAACAATTGGAGGAGCACGTGAGAACTCTCAGTGCCTACATTCAACCTTTCTTAGAGCCCAATTCAGTACCTCCTCTTCCTATGGAATACATTTCTCCAATCAATAGCTTTGACCCTGAGGTGATCAAGAAGGTGCAAGGGCATATGATGTAAGGGAAGGATAATGAGAGATGGATTGACAAAAACATTGAGAAAGGAAAGGCATTCCTTCAAGAGGTTCTCTCTATGCTCAAGTATGGTCTTGCCACTATCATGCAAAGTAAACAAAACAAGAGAGGTGATTGAAAAAGATAAGATCCACTTGGATGAGGTATTCCCACTTGTGTCTAAAATGAGTTACCTCTAATCTCACAACCTTGTGAGTAAAAACTTTCACATTAGCTATTGATATCTTGTCCCCGTATGGATATGTACCATGGATGCTAGATATGGTATGATAAAAGATGACATCTCTAAAATTAAGTCTTGCGAACAACATACCTTTAGGATTTTTGATGATGTCACTAACTTTGTTCGATACTTGGATCTCTTCCACTCACTAATAATTCATCATCGAAGGAACTCATTTGTTCTTTCCAAGATATAATAAAAAGGAGACAAGTGATCCTCTCTCCTTCAACGAGGATACTCTAGAGTCCCTTGCCAACATCAGAAGCTCTATTTCCAAAATTGCAAGAGATCACAAGGAATAGTTTAATCAATGAAAATATATTAATGAGGTTCCTAAGACATGGATCAAAATGTTGAGCTACATCTATATTCTAGAGGAAGAAAAGGTGGCACCTCTTTGTAACTCCTGGTTCAATAGAGAATTCAAAGGATGAGCTCATTCTAGAACTCTCCCTCATGGATCATGAATGGATAGTTCTTCATCAACAATGGATTAAACTTCATCAAATCAGTCAACCCATTCTCCCCCTTCTTTTCTATCCTTATTCTAATTTTCAAGTAAGAATGTACTTTTTGTTATTTCATCCTATCCACTTAAGTGACCCCAATTAAATATTGTAAGAGTACTTTTTTAACAATAAGAAAAAGACTCACTTACTAGGAATGTGAGAGGTTACAAGTGATGGGGATTGGTGAAATATCACGTGGGAGGTAGATGAAGAGACATGCTTGTAATGATATAAATTGGAATGGATTCTCCATTCCAAAGAGTTGGCAATTGTTGACTGAATGTATGTTGTTGAGATTACCACTTCTACATAAGGAAATAAGAGCTGCAATTATTATATTTCTTGTGTTATGTTCCTCTACTCTTTCTTTTCCAACTTTTTATACATGATAATATTGTAAAACCAAGAAAGGTGTCTACACATTTGATAAATGAGTCAATGGAATTTTGTGTCTATGATTTTTGGTCTTATCATTGTTAGCATTGTTGTGTTCTTCTAATTAAATGTGGACCTACTCTAGTTATTATATGTGAACTCTATAAGCCTACTCAAAATAGTAACCCCTCTCTCTCTTTATTTCCCCAACTCCCTTTACCTCTATTGCTACTTAATTCCCCTCTTGTACCTAGTACAAACATTTGCCATAAGTTTAGTGGAGTATTTCTGTGTGATCCCAACTGAATGGCCACCCACAACTTTATATTAATTCACATTCAATAATGGGAGCTTCCCCATACATAAGGAGGGGCTTAGATCATAACCGTTGGTTAAAACTCAATAATTTGTAACACAACAAATTATTTCACCAAAAAATTTTGGCGACTCCACTGGGGAGAGATATGCCCTTGTGCACCCATAAAGATCTATGGAAAATACAAAAAAATACATATTAAAAAAATTAGATATCAAGTAAAAATCATATTTTGAAGGTGACTCTATCAAGTAAAAATCCATGTCACATTAGTTTCCCACGTCATTACGATGAAGTTTCGATATTCATGTTCAACACCAACGAGTGAAAACAATTATGAATGAGAAGATGACCACCAAGATATGTAAATTTTTGATTGGCCATCATTCGAACCAAATCTTGCGAAGTAAGGATTCAAACAAAAAGAGGTCTCTTTCCTAAAATAAATATACAATAAAAAAGGAAATAAGGTTAGTAACATTTCTCCAAAGTTATGGAAATGTTATCTAAAATAGATAAAATTGCTTCTTGTGAAGATCCTACCATCAAATCCTCCGTGGCTTTGGTTCAAACGGATGACGCTAGAGGAAATAAGATGGGAATTACACCTATAGATGATCAAGAATATATGAGTATGATGAGGAGAATGAAATAAATATAAAAAATGATGTATGAAGGGAACAAAGATAAAGAATATCTTGAAGGTAATGTTTTTAACTTCACGCAACCGATCGAGAAACTTAAGTATTTATCTTAGGTCTCTCTTCCTTTGGATGATTTTCTTGCATATGGAAATGATGATATGGAAATATTAAAAAGGTAGCTTGTGCAAAGGATCCTAAGTGTTGCGAGAAGGAAATTGTGATCCCCAAATCTATCTTGATTTTATGAGTTATGCTAAGGCTATGCAAGAAAAGTATGAGCAAATTGAAGCACTTCAAATTAGCAAGGAAGAAGAGATTCATCCTTTGGAAGTAGATTCTGATGATTGTCCATATTATGAGGTATTTGTCCCTGAAATATTCTTATGTTCTTCTCATGATTGTCCTCTTCTTTAGCCTTATAATGAAAGTATTATCACCTTGGAGGATAATGAAGAAAGAATGAAAGTTGAACATCCATTCATAAATTCATTTTGGCTTGAGGCATAACCCTTTGGAGGAACAAAGTATATGAGAGATGAATATTATTATTCTATGATAGATGGTCCATTGCTTGCCAAATTTTATACCAACCATGAAGATGTTCAAGAGATGAATCTTCTTTCCCCACTACAAATTCTTCAGGAGGATGAATTTGAGGTAATAATCGATTGTTTTATTTCTCATTTTGGCTCTCCTTTTGATTAAAAATGCTTAATGGAAAAAAGGAGAAGATGGAAGAATCCAATTTCCTACTTAAAAAAAATTGTAGATGAACAAATGGAGCATGGCCTCTCTAAGGAGTAGATCTCCCCATCATCACAAAAGGAATGAAATAATGATCACCATAGTGAGCATGGAGTATTCCCTTTTCCTGCGAAGAAGAGTACTTTATAGGAGATATTTAGGATGGAGTAGAATATTATCCTCATGTTATAACCCCAATGTTGTATTTTCTCCCTATTATGAGGATGGTTCGATGAATCTTGAACTGTAAGGTCTAACCTTCCCGTGCAACATGGATCTCTTCTCTCTATTTGAAAAATGATGAAAATCATTTATGCCCAAACTTGCAAGAAGCTAACCCTTATATGACATGAAATATGGATCATGAGGAAGAGGATTTTCAAATGAGTCTTAGCCATGTGAAGATTATATTTCCAGCCATCTCCTTGAGGCTAAATATGAAGACTCTTCAGATGAATGTGAAAATGTGTATGCATTTTTTTGATAGAGGAATTTGTGCAATACATATTGAAGATTGTGGAAGAAATTGAAGATCCTAAATTCATTATTGAGATCTTGAAACATGTCATGGATAATAAAGATAAGTATGATTTCAGTTGTGATCCTTATTTTGATACACAAATTCTGAACAATGAAATAGAATAAACATGTCGATAAATTTTCTCCATGGAGCCTTAGCGGATGAGCATGAATGTGAAGGTAAGTCTTCCCCTTTCCCATTTTGTGAAGAAGATTACATCCATGATGAACCAAAGGGAAAGGAAATTATTGAATCTCCTATGGATGTCTTTAGTCATGAAGATAATACCTCCATCATAGAAAGTGATATCAAGGTCAGTGATGAGTTGATCGGAAAAAAGAAGAATAATTTGGAACAAATGAATGAGAATGTACAGGAGTCTTGTGAATGGAGTCAAGATCAATTTATTCTCACCAGCTCTGGATGCCTCATTTATCCCACAAATGATTTCATGCTACAAAATTCACTAAAGGATGATAAATTCTTTCATGAAAAATCAAATAATCCATTTTGGAAAACATAAAATGAGACTACTAAAGGAAAAGATTTCAAATAGGTAACAAAATAGTCATTGGATGCAAGAGAGTTTTCTAAGCATTATCAATAAGATGATAGAATCTTGGTCTCTCTCCTTCTTCTCAAACCATGCAAAGCCATCACCATAACATGTCATGATTAGATTATTATCTTCAAGCTTTGGGTTTTTGAATTCAACCCAATGTTTTATGATGGTAAGTATTTCCCTTAACCTATTGTTGGGTGCGTGTCCATTATTCTACCACCTCAATAAAATTCCATTCCCCATGTATCATAGTATCCATTATTATTTATTTATAATTTTGACATGTTTCCTCTATTTTTGGTGTGTTTCCTTCATCTGTTGTGTTCGTCGCTTGTGTTTGTAGTAGAGAACTAACTCTATGACCCAATGTGAAAATAATTGGTCTACTCACCCATGAGAAATATGAGGTTATATATCACCCTTGTCATCTAATTTCCCGAGTCGAGATAGATGTTTTCATGCACATATTATCGCCCAAAATTCAAAACTTGAATCATGACAACCAAGCCACAAAGTGAAAATATGCTTCAAAATCTTCTTGAACCTCTCTCTGGTCGGTCTATTTTCCGTGTCATGGTAATATTGAAATTTTATGTCCTCATATATTCTGAATAATCATGTACAAGTTTTTAAAATGACGTGATAAGGTCAATTATTCCATTTAGTAAAGTGTAACAGAAGACGAGTTCTTCAGTAGGCCTAGAAAGACCAATTTCAACCTTTTAAGGGCATGTGTGTATCCTTCAGGAGGGTTCTAAAAAATTTCATAAACATCCAGAGGTGGTATTGGAAATAATTTAAGGTGTTGGAAGTATTTTAGGAAGATTTAGGAAATCTTTTGTGATTTAGGGACAACTTTGTGCAAAAGTGGGTTTTCAAGTGTAAGGAGTGAACAATCAAATTGTGAACCTGAACTTATACAAATGATTTTGGGAGCTCTGTAAGGAGTTATAAGGAAAAAAAAGGAAATGAAAATATTGAAGAACCATCTACATGGTGGAAACATCAACTTGTATCCAAGGTTTGATTGTTTCTTGAGACAGCTTCAAGCTTTGCGGTGTACCTCATTGTAGCAATAAAAAAGGGTCCATTTTTGGAGTTTCAGGAAAAATTTAAGTTGGAAACCTTTGAAATTTGTCTTATAATGGTATTTGGATTTATATTCATATAAAATTTCATCTCAAATGTCCATTTGGAGCCCCAAGGGTGAATATTTCATGCTTTTAGGTCAGTTTTTCAGCTTAAGTTAGTGTAAAATCTAGCTTTCCTAATGGGGTAAGGCACAATTGTTAGGAATAATCTTAGGATTAGTGCTCACATTATTATTTGTAAAATGTAATATTCATATATTACATTAGTGAGTTTGAGTGATATTAGTTAATTTGTAAGTTATTAATATTGAGTTAATATAACTCATATTAATAATATAGTGTGAGAGTATAAATAAATGTAAATGAGTTGTAATAAACAACTCATATAGATTATTGTAATAGTGAGTTGTGAGAACAACTCACGTAGATAATTGTGTGTGGAGATATTGGTGGGATATGTGAGAGAATAGTGGTGAGTGATTATAGGAGAGATATGTGAGTATATTGTGGGATTGAAGATTGGGTTTGAATCCTTATATTAAGGATATCATTCTCCTATATATTGTAAGCTTACACTCTTTGTAATTTTCTCAATCATTATTCAATCAATAATATAGTGTTTTTGTTATAATATGATCTTTGCAACTTTGTTTCATGTCTCTTATTGCTTTCTTCCATTTTATAATGTAATTGTTGCTTATTTAGATTAGTTAAGTTATCAATTTCACATCAACAATTTTGTGTCCCTCTTATCCCTTTTTCCCTATTTATACATATGGGATAATAATTACACCCCATTACATCCTTCTAACCTCTCAACCACCCATGTGCGATCAAGACAATCTATGTTGATTCTAAGGTGAGTTAGGTGAGTGATACCCATACTTAGCCATTTTTTCATTGTGCCGCGTGTCACCACCTTACTCCAAGGTGAAATTTTGTGTCATTTGTATCACTTTGTACCCAAGGGGATATATGGGAAAATAAAATGTTCCACATTCCCACTTTTATCCCTCGTACACTCACATGACCCTTTTCTAGGCTCTCCAGGCTTGTTTTCCAACCCTCGTGCTCAACCACTCAGATTTCCCTCATGCTCAAAATGATTTTGAAGATGGGGTAAGGAAATTTTTTTGAACCTTTTATCCTTTTTCCCCAAGGGGATAAAGGGTATAAGAAATTTCACATAGGACTAAGCCTATACTCCTGGTCACTCACATGACCTCTCTTGGCTTGACAGAGGTACTTATCCGGCTCTTCCCCTCTCTCCCATGTTGAAACTTTTCCTCATCTTGCTTCAAGGTGTACTTGGGGTTCATTCTATCCCTTTTTCTATTTTCACCATGAAAAACCATATTTTAACTCCATTCAAACTCTCATTTAACTCGGAGTCAAACCATGGTCAACATGACATCACAAATGTGAAGTAAAATGAAGTATAACTCATGTTAAAATAATTTCTTCACCTTGGATTACCCATCCACCATTGATGCTACTATAATGCCTTAAAAAATAATGATATTTACCAAAGATGTTAGAATTTTTTTCTAGAATAACTATGACCTCGAACAATAAGTTTTTCTCATATCTCATTAACAAAAAACCAGATCACAATGGAATTTTTCCAGTGGATATCTCTCCAAAAACATTTGGGATGAATGTGATATAAAACCATATGATTTCCTAGATTTTTGATACAAAAATCTGATATCTCAAACCCTAGAAAGGATATCTCAAACCCTATAAAGTTTCCTTTTTGATTTCTAAGAGTTCTAGTGGGCGGAAAATAGTGAAAATTGGAACACAAGATTCTTGTGCGAAGTTGAACAAAGTGATGGTGGTTTCATCTCAATCTGACACCAATAATTTCAATTTATAAAAATAGTACATGATATAAATAATTTGATTCTAAAAATACAAAGTTTCCCAAAATTGAAAGCCCTCAACATTGAGAACATCCAGAAATAGTGAGAAACACCAAATAGGGTTAATCAGACAACTTTCTAAAATTAAAAAGTTTGGAAAAAGTAAATGTAAAAAAATAGAAACTTTCTAAAAATAAAAAATCATCATCAATAGAAGTATTCTAAGTTTTTTATGAGATTCAAAGAAAACAAATTGTGTAAAATTGATAAAAATTCCCAAAATAACAAGCTGTTGAATCCACATGCCAAAAATAGAAAATTTTAGTTTCTAGTGTAGAAAGTTGCGGGTGGTTATGTTTTCACTCATATTGTTTCTTTTTTCCATCATTGCAAGGTCAAGAAGATGTTTAATGGTTCAAATAAGAAAATTAACCTTATGCAAGTTTTCAAAGGATCCTAAAGCACCATTCTGATCACATTTGTGTCAAAGAGCATATAAGAGCACATCAAGATATATCGAGGTGAAACTAAGAACATTATGTGGTAGGTAAAGAGTTTTACAAGATTCAAGATCCCCATTAAAATTAAAATTCATCAACATCCTTCATTGGCATTCAAGCATGTCTTCCTCGGGTTTAACTTTCCCATACTAAGAAATTTCGATCCCTCACTGACCTCCTCCTAAAAATGATCCGTGAATAACACCATCTCTACTTTGGAAGAACCATTTTCGTGAATTAAAGAGTTTCTCATGAGTGAACCAATAATAACACAACAAGATGAAATTCCTGACCTTGGATCTATTAAAAAAAGCTCAATATCTAAGTGGAGAAATAAGGTGTAAGTAGCTTCTCATCTCTTCAGTGAAACTTCTAGTGAGTAGTATATAGAAATTTCCAGGATTAAAAGTGTGAAACCCATGGATTAGATGACTCAAGAAGATTATGAGTTGGCCCGCATCTCTTTGGATCAAGCTACACATGAGGGTGATGTTCATCTATTCAAGGAATATTCTTCCCGCATGTTCACTCCAAATCAAGAGTACAAACAATCAATTGAGAAATTGGAGGAGCATGTGTGAAATCTCAGTGCCTACATTCAGCCTTTCTTGGAGTCCAATTCAATACCTTCTCTTCCTATGGAAGACATTACCCTAATCAATAGCTTTGACCCCGAGGTGATCAAGAAGGCATAATGACATAAGATGCAAGGGAAGGTGAGCAAGAGATGGATTGAAAAAATCATCAAGAAAGGAAATACATTGCTCCCAGAGATTCTCTCTCTACTCGGGTATGTTATTGCCACTATCATGCGAAGTAAAAAAAAGAGAGGAGATTGAAAAAGAGAATATCCACTTAGATTAGGTGTTTCCACTTGTGTTCGAAATGAGTTACCTTGAATCTCACACCCTCATGAGTAAAAATGTGTTCACATTAGCTGTTGAGAACTTTTCCCAATATGGATCCACACCTTGGATGCTAGATATGGTATGATACAAGATGCCATATCTAAATTGAGTCTAGTGAACAACATGCCTTCATGATTTTGGATGATTTCATTTACTATTTTCAAATTCTTGGATCGCTTCCACTCAATGAGAATTCATCATCAGAGGAAATCATCGTTTATTTCCAATATCTAGTCAAAAATAATGAAAGTGATCCTCTCTCCTTCAATGAGGATATCCTGAGTCCATTAAAAACATCGAATCTCTATTTCCTATATTGCAAGATATCAAAGGAAAATTTTTAATCAATATAAAGCTATCAATGAGCTTCCCAAGACATGGATCAAAGTTTTGATTTACATCTGTATTCCAGACAAAAAAAGGTAGCATTTACGAAACTTGGTTTAGTAGATAATTCAAAGGACAAGAGCTCATCCCGGGAACTCTCCCTTAGGGATCATGAATGACTAGTTATTAATCAATGGCTTCATCTTAATAAGATCAATCAACCCCTTCTCTCCCCCCTTCTTCTCTTTCCTTATTATAATTTTCAATTAAGAATGTACTTTTTGCTATTTCATCCTATCCACTTAAGTGACCCCCAATTAAACATTAAAGAGTCATTTTTCAATAATAATAAAAAGACTCACCTCATATGAATGTGATATGTCACAAGCGATGGGGATAGGCAAAAAGGTCATGTGGAGGGTAGATGAAAAGACATGTTTGTAATGCTATAAATAGGAATGGATTCTCCATTACAAAGGGTTGGCGATTGTTGATTGAATGTATGTTTTTGAGATTATCACTTCTAAATCAAGCAATAAGAGTTTCAATTATTATATTTCTTGTCTTATGTTCCTCTACTCTCTCTTTCAAAAATTTCATGCATAATAATATTGTTGAACCAAGAAAGGTGTCTCGTGGCTTTGATAAATGAGTCAATGGAATTACGTGTATATGATTTGTTGGTCTTATCATTGTTAGCATTTTTTTGTTCTTGTAATTGAATGTGCACCTACTCTAGTTATTATATGTGAACTCGTAAGCCTACTTATAATAGTAACCCCTCTCTCTCCTTATTTCTGCAACTCTCCTTTACCTCTATTCGCTGCAAATTATCCCCTTGTACTTAGTACAAACATTTTCATAGGTGTAGTGGAGTATTTATGTGTGATCCCCAACCTAATGAGCACACATAAATTTAGGTTAGTTTACATTCAATAATGGGAGCCTCCCCATATATAAAAAGGAGGGGCTTAACCTCGTGACCATTGGTGAAAACTTAATAATTTGTAACTCAAAAATTATTTTTCCAAAAATTCTACAAACCCCGATTGTTCCTCCCTCATAAACACATTGGAGTCATTATTGGCTCAAGTTGACTTGATAACAAGTCAAATTGATCGATAGACAACCTATAAAGAGTCTTATATGGAATATTATGATAATACATTATTAGTTGTAAAATTTAAAAGAAAATTAATTACAAAAGACCTCATTTACGCACTATTCGCTGACCCTAGAACCAATTTTCCGGTTCCTTTGTCATGCAAATGCTTTCCAATCCATTGGTGCAATAAAAATTTGATAAAAATAATATTTGGGATCGATGGTGGATGGTATTTGATATACCACCCAGCAATAACAATGAGGTTCCATTATACTTTTTGAGGAAACTCTATTATCAGTTTATCCTCAATGATATCCCCAACTACTTTGACTACTCCTATTTTAGGGATAAGGAAAATTATCTACATAGAATAGACTAGGTGCACGGCATGCTCCTATTCAGCATGCTAGAGGCCTCATCTAAAATTCCCCTCATCCCGAGATAATCCCTGTAGTAGTGAAGGATAAAATAGAGATTGACACACCGCACGAGCTTCATTTTCTCACTTATACCATTTTTCAATAAGTGAGAGAGGTTTATGAAACTGATGTTTGTGAGGTGGATAGAGTAGTCATCTAAGTAGTAATATTATGAGGCCACATATTTACACATCTTGTGGTAGCATATGTATGGGACCCGATGAGGATGAAAATTTCATGCAGACTGGTGTTGGTGTAGTTTTTGGTGGTACACATGATGTGGCTATGTCTGACATTTTTTGAGTGATACATTTGGATTGTAGACATCGACGACACCTTCACAAGTTGTTTTATTTTTTATTACATGTTACAAGAAAGATGAACTTACAATGTACATATATATGTTAAATATTCAAAATGTTTGTATTTGAACCTGGTCAAATGTATTAATTTACACACACACACACACACACACACACACACACACACACACATGAATTAATATTAGAACATGTGAGAGGGAAGTCATCATCCCAACCAGATGCTATGAGAACATATATAGTTTATAATATTATTTGTAAATTTGAACATATATATGTAAATATATTAATAACATTCATGAACTATATATCTAGTTCAAATATATGTCTTTACATGTTCTTACACACACATTCTAGTAACTTGACGTGATATATTATTTATAAATTCGATGACCACGTAAGACAATCCACCATATCTTAGAGGAGTAGATAGAGGTGTTGTTGCTGCGATTTCATCTACACAACTCACTGAGGTATAAATTATGAATTTTCATTCTAGAGCATGTAATTCATATTATATGGAATTAGTTTAATAATTTCCCTCATTACATAACATCATTTGTAGATAGTTGATGTGAATGCATTGTGTATGCAAGAGTTTCCTGCAACTAGTAACAACCCTATACATATGATTAGTAGGCGTGGCATGGTAAAAAAAAATATTTTTATCAAGATAAATTTAGTTAAAATATTGTCATTAAATGTACTTAGTTGGTATAAATGTTTAGATGCATTCAAAAATTTAATTTCTTTAATATAGTTCTACAAGCTAATTTTGATGTTTGATTTTGTATTTTTATATGTATGTAGGGTTCAACCCCTTCGATTTTCCATTCGAGGGAATGTCCTCTTCGAGCTCATTGTTTTGACACCCCGTTTGTGATCTAGTAGTTCTTGTTGATCTTGTTGAGCGTGAGATGAAAATTCACTATGATGTGAGAGATTACGGTAAGTGTATGTATATGTAAATAGTTTTAGTGCATGGTCTTATACATGTTGAAAACTAATACATAAATTTTTGAAAAAATCATTGTATGCATGTAGGTTTAACTATAGTCAAGATTTGAGCGTAAGAAGACTCGTAGTCAAACCATCTAGGATCCCAAGTCATCTCACGGAGCTCCATCTACGTCTAACGGAGATCCTTATTTGAGAAGGTAAAAGAGGGGGATACATTTTGATGAATAAGATACACACATGCATGCACACACACACACACATGTATATATGTGTGTCTTATGACATTAATTTTGTATGCCTATGTACATGGAAATGTATGCACATGTTCAACATTGTATGTATGTCTATATATGGCATTGACTTGGCATTATATGACCTATGAACACATATTTGTATTTATTGCATTAATATTTGGAACTTGATATGTTTTTATGGTCTTATGGATATTTTACATTTATTGGTGTTGTATATACTAGCATTTTCATTGTCTTGTGATTTTTCATGTGTTAGTAACACATACATAATATGCATTCAAATATTTGGAAATCAAGTCATACTGGTTAAAGAAATATCTATATATCATATAAAGAGTTATTTGTACTCAAGTAATTATTCATTTGTAATTTATCAATGTGTACAGTATCTTCTATGTATATGTGTGCCAAAAGCTTAACTCTTATAATAATGACTAGCTATTCATATATTCATTATTTAAGTGATTTCATCTATTTCAATAAAAATAAAAAAGAACATTCTTACCAAAATTACAAATTTATCACCAATATAATCATTTCAAGTTATTGATCTTATATCTAAGATGATATTCTTCATCATGTTAGTTCTTAACTAGTTCACCATCTCTCCAATTAACCATTATTTGGATAGTACAAATGTTTACCTTTGTAACTAGTGTTCTTGCCTCAAGCGCCAATATCATATTTCCACTTATAGTCTTAGTATGCTTGGATAACTCTTGTAAAAGGAGAAGAGAGAGAGAGAGAGAGAGAGAGAGAGAGAGAGAGAGAGAGAGAGAGAGAGAGAGAGAGAGAGAGAGAGAGAGAGAGAGAGAGAGAGAGAGAGAGAGAGAGAGAGAGAGAGAGAGAGAGAGAGAGAGAGAGAGAGAGAGAGAGAGAGAGAGAGAGAGAGAGAGAGAGAGAGAGAGAGAGAGAGAGAGAGAGAGAGAGAGAGAGAGAGAGAGAGAGAGAGAGAGAGAGAGAGAGAGAGAGAGAGAGAGAGAGAGAGAGAGAGAGAGAGAGAGAGAGAGAGAGAGAGAGAGAGAGAGAGAGAGAGAGAGAGAGAGAGAGAGAGAGAGAGAGAGAGAGAGAGAGAGAGAGAGAGAGAGAGAGAGAGAGAGAGAGAGAGAGAGAGAGAGAGAGAGAGAGAGAGAGAGAGAGAGAGAGAGAGAGAGAGAGAGAGAGAGAGAGAGAGAGAGAGAGAGAGAGAGAGAGAGAGAGAGAGAGAGAGAGAGAGAGAGAGAGAGAGAGAGAGAGAGAGAGAGAGAGAGAGAGAGAGAGAGAGAGAGAGAGAGAGAGAGAGAGAGAGAGGTTATAACTTTGATGGGTTATTTCTTAGTCTCCATAGTACCTTGAAAGGTACCTTTCTAGACCTACTCCTCTGTATTAAGACCCTCTATAATATCCTATCATATTTTTCCCCATGTTAATTCAGTTTTCTTATTATCCCATCAAATGCAAAGGTGTAAAATACTCCAGTTTGAGTCAATGTAAGTCTCAGTAAATGTGATATTTTACAAATGAAAGCTCAGTGGCACCAAATAGACTGGAATAACACTTTGGGGTGGCCTAGTAAACACTAGGTAAGGATTTTTTTGGTTCCCAATGATCTTAGTCCTTCCCTACTACATCAGTCAGCGTAGTCCCTTATGAGCCCTAAGAGTAAAAAAAAAATATAACTTTGATATGTGATTATCGGTCTCTATGGAACCTCAAGAAGGGTCCCATATATATCTAGACCTCCATGTTGAGACCCTCTATAATAGCATATCACATTTTTCCCTAGGTAAATTTGGGTTTGTTGCTGACCCAATGAATTTAAAGGTGCCAAATACTCTACTTTGAGTTAGTGTAAGGATGCAAAATGTGATCTTTTAAAAATAGAAGCTCGTGGAACCAATCAAACCGTGTTAAAATGTCATTTTGGTCTAGTAAACACTAAGTGAGGCCTAATTTCAGTTCCCAATGATCTGAGTTCTTCCAAGCTACATCATCAAAGCGTAGTCCCTTAAGAGCCATGAGAGAAAAATAGACTATAAATTTGATGGGTAATTTGTCAATGTCTGTGGCACCTTGAAAGGTCCCTTCTCGGACCTACCCTCTATGTTTATACCCTCTATGACACCCTATCATGGTTTTCCCTAATTCAAATTGGGTTTCTCAATGTCCTAACAAATGTATTGGTTCCAAACACTCCGGTTTGAATCAGTGTAAGTATGTAAAATGTGATATTTCTCAAATGGAAACTCATGACAACAAAAAAGACTGTCTTTGAAACATTGGGATGGCTTGGTAAACACTAGGTGAGGCTTAGTTTTGGTATCGAATTATCCCTATCCTTCCCGATCGCATTAGTCCGACATAGTCCGTTAAGAGCCCCGTGAGAAAAATAGGTTATAACTTTGATGGGTGATTTCTGCATATCCATGACACCTTGAAATGTCCCATCTAGATCTACACCTATGCATTGAAATCCTCAAAATATCCTATCATGGGTTTCCCCATGTAAATTCAATTTTCTTGTTGTCCCGACGAATTCAAAGGTGTGAAATACTCTAGTTTAAGTCAATGTAAGTATGCAAAATGCAATATTTTACAAACAAAATCTTGTGGCACAAAAAAATAGTGCCGACATGTTGGGGTGGCCTAAGTAATTGCTAGGTGAGGCTTTGTTTTGGTTCCCAATGATTTCAGTCCTTCCCAACTACATTAGTTGGGCGTAGTTCCTTAAGAACCCTAAGATTAAAATAGGATATAACTTTTAGGATTGCTTTATTGGTCTCTCGGTACCTTGAAAGGTCATGTCTAGACCTACACTTCCCCATTGAGACCCTCATAATAGCCTATCACGCTTTACCCTAGGTCAATTTTTTTCTCGTTGTCTTAATGAATGAAAAGATATCAAATACTCCAGTTTGAGTCAAGTATAAGTTTTCAAAATGACAAAGGAAATACTAGGTGAGGCTTTTTTCTATGCCAAAAATCCCGTCCTTCCCAACTACATTAGTCAAGTGTAGTCCCTTAAGATCCCTAAGAGAAAAAATAGGCTATAACTTTGACAGTGATTTCTCGATCTCCATGGCACCTTGAAAGGTCTCATATGGGCCTACACCTCCACATTGATACCCTATACAATATCCTATCATATTTTCCCCATGTCAATTCGGTTTTCTCATTGTCCCAACAAATGCAAAGGTGCCAAATAATCCAATTTGAGTTGGTGTAAGGTTGTAAAATACAATATTTCACAAATGGAAGCTTATGGCACCAAATGGATTGCACCAAAACATTAGGGTGTCTTCTTAATATCTAGGAGAGACTTCATTTTTATTCCAAATGATCCCAATCCTTCCCGATACACTGGTCATTCATATTCCCTTAAGATCCTTGAGATTAAAATAGGCTATAACTTTGACGGTGATTTCTTAGTCTCTCGTAGCTCCTCGAAAGGTCTCATATGTACCTACACCTCAGTGTTGAGAACCTACATGATAAAATATCATGATTTTCCCTAGGAAAATTTAGGTTTCATGATGTCCTAATGAATAAAAAGGTGTCAAATACTCCAGTTTGAGCCAGTATAAGTCTACAAAATGTAATATTTTGCAAACAGAAGCTCATGGCACTAAACAAACCGCATTAACATGTTGGGGTGGTATGGTAAACTCTAGGCAAGGCTTCATTTTAGTGCCCAATGATCCTGGTCCTTCCTAGCTATATTGACCGGGTGTAGTCCCTTAAGAGCCTTGAGAGTAAGATAGGTTATAAATTTGATGGGTAATTTCTTAGTCTCCGTGGCACCTTGAAAAGTCTTGTCTGGACCTACACCTCCATGTTGAGACCCTCTATGATATCATGTTATAGTTTTCCCTAGGTTAATTTAATTTTCTTGTCATCCCAATGAATGTAAATGTGTCAAAAACTTTAGTTTGAGTCAATGTAAGGCTTCCAAATGTAATATTTTGTAAATAGAAGCTTGTGGCACCAAACGGGTTATGCTAATAGGTGATGGTATCCTAGTATATGTCGGTGAGTTATTATTTTTGGTTTGTAGGAAACATGTTAAGAATTGATTTTTCATACAATATAGGTGCTCATAAGAGAATTTTCACTTATCATTTGTTTCTAAGATTTATGTTGTAACGTAGATTCCGTCTTTTAAGCCAACTTCACACACACATGAAATTGTCACCATTTTTCAAGTAAACAAGTTGTCATAACCAAAATATGCATGGCCAATTGGGAATTTAAATTATTTTAGCTTCTCTTAGCTTGGAGAATAAAGAATTCTTTACTAATAGTGCCAACCACATGAAGGTGGGAGCTATTTTGGCACCAATAACCTACATAAACATGTTTGTAAGCAATTAAATTGAATTTTAAAACCTACAAAATTTAAACAAAATCATTAAAATTTATTAAAATTATATTCAAGTAGGTGTATATATCTTGTCTTTAGTGAACATACCTTGGTAATTCTATCAAATGAACCATAAGGATCAACTCTACTCTTGATAGCAGCTAAAATTTCTTCAAGATCTCGAGTCACTAACCTCCCACGGATTCTTGTTTGCTAGCCTACCTCTATATTTGATAAATTGAATATTTTTGCAAGAACTAAATGTGAATAATGAAGTATCTTCCTATGTATTTCATAGTATTAAAATAACCAATTATTTTTTTTGATTGGATATCGGTGAAGCAAATTCTTAGTGACTACCATTAACCTAGTGGGATACTCAAGGTTTTCACAATCAATGACCGGAGAAATCAATTTATGTTTTCTCTTTACACAATAAGACAAGAAGTAGTATGTTCCATCTGAACATTGAATTCTATCGTAGTAAATCTGTAAAACATTTCCCTACATCACAAAGTAAAACTCATGTTTAATTTAAAATACATTAAGAGATTATCATTTAATAATGTATCAATTTATAAAAAGGCATGTATGTACCTTGTTGCACTAGATTGAAGAATTGGTCAAAGTCAGGTGATGTTGTCATATGATCTGAAGACAAAATGTTTAATGCTTGTGGAACTCGATATGTGCCAAGTGGAATTAGAGGTTTACAAGTCTATTCATCCACCCACTCATGTGACTCACATTCATTCTACACAAAATCAATTCATGCTATACAAAAACATGCCATGCACCTAGTATGAATAGTATAAGAACTTACATTTGAACTATGGAATGAGTGTATATCAATTGACCCTGTACCTGTCATAAAAATTTCATAGATTGTTAAATTATGTTCCTCTATCAACCAAAAAAATCTATGAACTATTGAGCTCTATTGAGATTAATGGCCCATGTTCTTGTTACACCAATCAACAACGCTTTCTTTACCCATAAATTTAGAACCATTTTTGAACTTTAATTCTTCTCTTTGTAAGGGATATTTTCATACATTATCCTACACCATCATTCTCTCCTTTCCCATGTACTACCCCAGTAAAACTATAGATATGTTGTACACATGCTGTCATGTACATCCTTCTTAGCCAATAAAACATCAATTCATTCTTAAATTATGATGTGCAATTATCTCGACCAAATATAATGTTGATTGAAAATAATGTTCCTCTTATCCAACTTCACATAAAACAACTAGAAACACCCTTGCACATATTTTGTAGAATGTGTTTGATCATCATTGATGTAGAAATGATACTCTCTTGATATTTTCCAATCTTTCTCAGTACTTTATGGAGAGTACATGAATGTTATATGCACGAAAATAGAAACTTGGATTGAGTTATAGTATTGTGACTAAACCTCCATTTATGGCTTCAATGAGTAATTCTTTGCAAATTCAAGTACTCGATACAATAGTACTAAGTGGTAATGTATCCTTACTTAACTTGAATTTTTCATCCAATCATCAAGATATATGTATGTGCCTTGCATACTCATAAACAATTTCCTCTCTCGAATTTGACCATATATTCGATACATGTAATTGTTCTATAACAAGCTCATACCTCTTAGATTATTTTTTATCTTTTAATTGATATACCACATATTTATATTTGTTAATACCAACTAATTATTTTCCTATTACATGTGTACTCCCTCATGGATACAAATTTTCAATTTCTAAAAGCCACCACATCCATTGCACATTCCATCCAAATATGATTTGTTATAAAAATGTCTATTTGATCTTTCACAAAATATAGTAGGAATAAATTCCCTTGTGGATTTTGGTGGGATAGTTAATCCACACTCATGCAACATGATATAAATATGAATAACATAATGTACTTGATGAAAAACATCATAATGCTTTGAAAATTCAACATGATTCCTACAACAAGTGGTACTTGTGACTGATTTTCATGTAAAAGAGTTTGTTCATTTCAAAAATCTTTAGCTAAAGTCAATTTTTGGATTTTATGTTCTTAAAACTAGAGAACAACTATGTTTGAGTGATATGAAAGAAATATTTTGCATGTGCTTCATGATTATGAGAACCTATTCTTTTTTACTGTATCTCTTCTATTTGGTGAAACCCTTATTTTCTCATTCCAAAATTTACAAGTAATTATTTTAGAATATCAGATGTATCCTTGTCTTTATGTGGGAATCTACTAGAGAATGCCCAGTGAGTCGGTGTTATTGGTTGAATCGAGGCTTTTTGTCTCCCTATTGCTTTCATTAGTGTTTTCCTTTTTACCTTCAAAGATCTACTTATTTTTCTAATCAATTGTTTTTTCATTGTTTTATCACTTAATATACAATTAGTAAGTGCACGCCATGTAGCATTACTATCTTTGGTGCATTTGTTGACACCTACAATATGGTATGCTTTATGTATATTTTCAATAATTACCACATTTTTACCATCAATATTATATGTTATCACCGTAGGGTCTTCGTTACTCTAATAATTTCTAATTACTTTGATGTCTTGTTATTCACCCTTTTATGTCCTTATGTCATTTTTATCTCCCATGAATAGTAAAATATAGATAGTGGGGGTGGGGACAACTTCAACTACTAAAATTTTACGCAGAAGGTATTGTTATCCAAATAATTCCCCTAGTTATTTGGACAACTTACATTCACAAATTTGGCTCGAGGTTCTATATTGTAGGGTTGTGCCCACTTCAGCTTATCTCCTTTGCATATTTCCTTGGATACATTTATTCGTATGCATTGTGCACTTTGATTTTACACTTCTCTTCCTTCCATTTTCCTTTTCCTCTTTGTTCCATTTTCCCCTCACGCGAACCTTTTGCACACCCACTTTCTTCCAAGAAGTTTATGTATCTTCCACACGTGCCTTGACTTAATTTCCAAATCAGCTAAGTCCCTGGCCCTCTCGCACACCCATACATTACTTTGTAATAGTTACACCTTCACCATGCATTTCTTCCTTGGGTATTTCTCCCATTCCTCCCACACGTGCTACCTTTGCGCACACCCTTCCTATGTTTTCCTCTCGTGCCTCATTTTTCCATACATCTACCTTTGCGCCTTCTTCTCTGTTCTCCGTGCCACGTGAAAATTTATCATACCTTGAGTCTATCACATGTAACCAATAAAAGTGTGCCAATAGGGTGCTCAATCCTTGTAATAAACCGGTGGGTGACATGTGGTTGAAACAATAAAACAAAGCAATAGTTGGCCATTTATTTAACCAATCAACGCATGCCACGTGTCTTGCGTGCTCAGCTTTATCATGCGGATCTTCTTATAGTCATAACTTTTATGTTAGTGCTCGATCCTTACGTGCTCGGACCTTTTGGCAAGTTATTGACGTGGGCTACATGCGAATCCATTTAAATTCAAAATTCAACAAAATTTAGTAGGGGAGGAGCTAGAAAATTTCTTTCACGCCATTAATATGTGATCCGATTGCTTCAACCACCCAGATTTGATCTGATATGCCTTCCTTCATTCTCCAACACACTAAATAGACATGAAGAACCACACTTGATAGATTGTAGGTGGATTTGTAGGCATTAATCACTGGTGGTTGGGTTTTCAAATCAGATTTCCCTCTTTCTCCTCTTTTTTTCTCATCAATTCATCTATAAATGTAAGATCTTGGCTCATTGTAAAGGGTTGGACATTTTTTCTCCTCTAGCATTTTCTAAGGACTCCATATCTTTGTATTTTGAGTCAGACCTCTAGATTTGGCTCATGCATGTGGATATCGACCTCTTGGGCCATTGTAACAGACCATGCATCCTTGGAAGTAATATAAGCATCATTTTATGGCTATCCTCTATCTTAGCATGTTTACATTCTTCTTTCTTACCTCTCTCATGCATTGTGTGTTTGTTGTGTCACTTTAAATTCCTTGCATTTCCATTTTCTAGTTGTGTTTCATGAAATGAGTGGTGTAAGTTCTTTCTAGTTTTTGCCATGTGTGCTTAGCCATTGTTCATGTTTTCTCTTTCATTTTCACTTAGGACAGGTAGTTCTCATCCCTCTTTTTCTAGTGCTATCACCTCCCTTGGTTTAGTTTTCATTCCATTATCCTTCTATCCCTGGTCCCTTGGCATTGTTAGCTTAGTTTTCCCTTCCAACATTAGGAGTAGCAGTAGTAGTAGAAATAGGTAGAGGAACCAACCTTCTCTAGAGATTTGACTCAAGCATGCAAGGTCCCACAACTTAGATACAATTCCATTATTGTCTCAAATGACTTGGTTCTTCCAGATACGAGATAAAAATGCAAGTTTGACAACCAACAATTTTTTACACGCGGTGGGACCAACATTGAAAGATTAAATTTCATAGTTGCTAAGTTTTGTTGTGTGACTTATTGATTTTCAGCCTTTGGAGGCACATTCAAAACATCCGACGACTCCTAACACTCAAATCTATTATTTCAGTAGCTAGAGTTCCCTTTATGAGAAGAGTGCATACGAGACAAAGTGCCATGCAGCTTGAATGATCCTTTGAATATCTATAGATTTCAACAAGAAGTGTACATAGTAGATATCCTATGCATGCATCCCCATCTCTTACATTTTACACATGTTTCACTCCTCCTCATAACAATGCAGACAAATGCACCCTAGCATGGCACTTCAACCTCCTCCTCTGAGGAACTTTACTAGCTTCATTGGTGGAAGCCTGCTCAATCTCAATGCACATCGTGATATGCCAACAACCGCACTCAAAATAATTTCATACTTCACGGGAGAAAATCAAGTCACCCTTGTCGAACACATTCAAGATGTAGCAAATGTGTGATCTATTTACTTAATCATGCATGATGATGTGGCAATCATATTACTTATGGCTTCATTAAAAGGCAAAGTGATCCAATGGTACCGAGGTCTAAGGCCTGCATCTATTACCACCTGGGATGAGCTTGGAACAACCCTATGTAACTAATTAGAAGATAATTCAAATCACCTATCATTGGTAGAGAAATTAACTACAACTAAGAGGGCACCTAATGAGTAGATGACTGATTTCAATATTAGATTCTAGAAGACTTGGGATAGAATTCCTCAAGTGGTAAGGCCTACCACCCAACATGCTTTCCTATATTATCTATGGGCTTTGAATAGTGACATCTCAATCATTATTCAATCCATGGAGGTAGAACTTTACCTAGCTACATATAACATTGCAATAAGGCTAGAAAATAGTATCATTCAGGTGGGTAAGTTAACACCTAGGCCTCTTACGCCCTTGTTCCTAGATATTTCTCCAACGCCCACCTTCTATTGCTCATTTTTCAAAGTAGAGAGCATGTAACCAACAGCATCAACATCCTACTCTTCCACACAGGAGAAAAAGATGAAGAATTGAAGACTCTAATTAGAAACTTGTCCAATAAGGTCATATCGTTGTAAAAATAGCATATGCAAGCCTATGAAAGTAGTTCTAAGCAGGGGCATAGCCAAAATAGTAAGCCCTGGAAAATCAGTATGGGAATCAAAGATACGGGTAGAACCAACAAAATGACAGATGACATGTTAATGCAAACTTGCCTTTGCAAGTTATTCCTCCTTCATAACCTCTTCTAGCACCCAACATAAGTCAGGAACTTGTTCCAATTCAAAATAATATGGCACAAGATTCATAATGGTGCTTCCCTTGCAACATGCCTCACGCTTAGTATCACTATGCCAATGTTACACGCGCATAAGATTACATGATCCAAAATTCTTCTAACTATGAACCTTCCATCAATGCAAGTGATTTTGAGAACCAAGAAAAGCTAGAGGTTCCTCCTGAAGCTAACTTGATATTATTTGGCATCAAGGAGTTTTACACAATCAATCACGTTGCAGATGAGGCAAGAAGACCATGCATCCAGGTTCTGACAACGCAAGATACAAAAAGAGGATGCTCAAATATGGTGTAAAATTTTCCATTCCAGCAAACACGTATATCCTCAAAATAAAAAGGAAGCAACTAAGGCATCCAAACTTAAAAGTTATCAATTTATTACATGAGAGGCTCTGTCTGCAAAGCTCATCCTAAAGTGGCACGTTCCCATCCTTTGATAGGTCAATTCTTTGCGTGAAATAAGGCTCATGCCTCTCGCACTCCGAACAAAAGAAGAAGGATGATGATGTGCCTTAAATGCACAAGTATCTTGGCCTCCCATTTGGAATTGTGGACTAGAAGAAGAATACTAACATAAATGTCACAATGTTGGATGATGTAAACATTCCATCTCACCATTACTTGTTGCATGAATCTTTGGCTCAACTTCGCACACCGACCCAATCTTTCGAAGTTGCATGCTTCACAACATCTACCAAGAAGAGGAGAAGAAAGTAGGAATTTTTTTCAAAACCCCACCCTTCTATATGTTCATAATCATAGGAAAACATCTTGTCCATAATCGTATGATTGACTCTAGTGCTAATACTTCATGCATGCATAAGAAAATTGCTGATGTCTTAGGTTTTAAGTATAGCCCCTTGAAAAAGGAATCATGCAACTTAATGATTCAAATGTCACTACTCTAGGAATAATCAAGGATCTTGGGTTAACCCTCCATGCATGTCTAAGCCTCACAATAACTCAAGATGTGTCAATCATTGATTTCCCCCCCTTTTTTTCACTTTGCCTGTCAAGATAATTTACTGCTAAAGTGGGTGGTTACTTTTCTTTTGATTGGTCCCATATGTTACTCAAGATAAGGTATGACACCCAATTTACCATAAACGATGAGCTAATAATTTCCTACCATGTAGAGTCATGTATCCCATCCCCTCTCCAATCCAACTATTTAATCCAAGAAGAACAAGTTTTAGTTTTAGAAGAGCAACCTCTCGCGCATCTTATCCCGAACTTATTTTTGGATGAGTGGGTAGAGAGATACCATAGATTTGATCCATATGCTGAGGAACTAGAAGCTTATGAAACTAGGCTTGGTTACTACTACATCCTTAAAGAAGAATATGTGTTATCACGTGCACTTAACCAAAGTGAAGAGAAACCTGGTCTATGAAAGTTATACTTCGATGGATCTAGAAGTAGAAATGGTGTGGGCGTAGGAGTTGTTCTCATTTATCCTAAGGATGAGAAGTTTTTATTTGTGCACATGTTGCGGTTTGCATGCTCCAATAATGTGGAAGCGTATGAAGCACTAGTGTGTGGAATCCCGATTACTAAAAAGAAAAATATCAAAGTGTTGTAGATCTTTGAGGACACGAAATCGGTTATCCACGTAGTCATCAAGTGCGATGTAAAGAATAAGCTTCTCAAAGCTTATAAACATAGAGTCTCGGGATCTATTTGAGAGCTTTGATGGTCTTAACTTGTAGGTGGTGCCGCGTAAATTGAACAAGGAAGTTGATCAAATGACCGTGATTGGTTCGCAATTGTCCCCCGCCGAGGACCTTGTCAAAAGAAAACACACAACACATTAAAATGGTTACTAGGCCACCCATTCCGCAAACAACGCAAAATGGAAAGTGTTTGACAACAACACATAGATCATCCAGTTCATCCAGAATGAAGCTGAGTTCTCATCAAGCATGTAAGCTAATTTGCATGACAGCTATGGTGACCAAGTAATACAACTAAAGAAAAATAAGTTTCCTAAAGGGCTGGTCACCTTAGAGAAAATATTTAGCCCTGATGATGAGTTTAAGGGTGAAGAAAAGTATATGTGTAGCAAAATAATACTACAATCCATTCACTATTACACACGAAAGGGAGTTGTTGCTCAGTAAAGCTTGTACGCATGATGAAAAACATGCCTTCATATCTCTTTGTCAAAAATACAGTGATATATTCTCATGGGAATATGAATACCTCAAAGGTTTTGATCTAAGTGTTGCTCAACACTCTATTGACCTTGATCCTAGTATTAGGCCCGTCAGACAAAAGCAATGACCAATCAATCCAAAGATAGAACCCCTCGCGAGGAAGGAGTTATCCAAACTCATTTAGGTGAAGATAACATTTCTGATCAAGTACTCTACTTGGGTCACAAATCTAGTTCCGATGAGAAAGAATAATGGTGAAATCAAACTTTGTGTTGATTTCAAAGATTTGAACAAGGCATCTCTAAAGGATCATTATCCTTTGCCTTCTATGGAGCATATTCTACAAACTATGGCCGGAGCACAAAGATTCTCTATGCTGGATGAATGTTTCAGCTTTAATCAAATCCTAGTCAAGGAAGAGGATCAATTCAAAACAACGTTTACAACCAAGTGGGGAACATACACATATAAGAAGATGCCTTTCAGTTTTCAAATGTAGGTACAACATTTCGGTGCGCTATGGATATGCCTTGAAAGGATATATCAACGATTTTATCTTGGTTTACCTTGATGAAATCACTATCTTCTCAAATCTGAGCATAGATCAAATGAAACACATGGAGAAATTCTTTGAGAGATAAACAAAGTTTGGGGAGTCTCTTAACCCCAAGAAGTACAATTTTGTTATGGCACAAGGAAAGCATTTGGGCCATGTAGTTTCACAGGATGGCATCACAATCGATCATGAGCATGTTTCAGCCATCTTAGCTCTTTCCCTACTAAAGTGCAAGAAAGCCTTACAATCCTTTCTTGGAAAAATCAACTTTGTTAAGAGATTCATCCCTAACTTTGTAGGACTGGTAAGGCCGATCACCCTCATGCTCAAGAAAGACATATCTTTCGGTGGAAAACAGAAGGAAAGGAAAGCTTCAACAATATAAAGCAAGATATTTCTTGTGCGCCAATGCTCATCAACCTAGATTACTCAAAGGATTTCATCCTTTATGCTTATGGTGCTGATGCAAGTGTGGCTATTGTCCTGACACAAGAAAATGAGCAAGGAATAGAACAACCAAAGGTGGATTTTTTCAATTAGACAATGAAGGATTATGAATTGAGATACAGTCACATGGAAAAAAAGGTCTACGCCATCACGTGCATACTAATTTTTTTCAAAATCATGCTCTCCAAAAACCACATCAACATGTTAGTTTTGCACGTAAGTGTTCAATATTTTATCATGGGAGAAGAGATCAATGAGAAGAGAGCGTGATGGGTGACCAAAATCGTGGACAAATTACATTCATAGTTTGGCTATGAGGTACTACATTGTAGGGTTGTGCACACTTCAATTATCTCCTTGGCTACATTTACTCACGCACCTTACACACTCTACTTCTACACTTATCTTCCTTCCATTTTCCTTTTCCTCTTTGTTCCATTTTCCCCTCACACACACCTTCTGTGCACCCACCTTCTTCCAAGAAGTTTTTGCATCCTCCACACGTGCCTTGACTTGCTTCCCAAATTAGCTAAGTCCCTAGCCCTCTTGCACTGCACATTACTTTGTAATAGTTATACATTCACCATGATTGCTTCCTTGGGTATTTCTCCTATTCCTCCCACATGCGCTACCTTTGTGTACACCCTTACTCTATTTTCCTCTCGTGCCTCATTTTCTATGTAACGCTTTTCGCCTTCTTCTTACGTGTTCTCTGTACCACATGGAAATCTGTCAGACCTTGAGTGTATCACACACAAAAAATAAAAGCACGCCAACAGAGTGCCAAATCCTTTAAAAAAGTAGTGGGTGACACGTGGCAGAAATGAAAAAACAAATCAACAATTGGCCATTTCTTTAGCCAATCAACGCATGCCACGTGTCTTGTGCACCCATTTTACACTGGGATCTTTTGACAATCATAAATTTTATGTCAGTTCTCAGATCCTTGTGCTCCTAGACCTTTTGGAAATTTGCTTACGTGGGATACATGCTAAGCCATTTAAATTCAAAATTCAGAGGGATTTGGTAGGTGAGGAGCTGGAAAACATCTTTCACGCCATAAATATGTGATCCAATTTCTTAAACCACCTAGATTTAATCCAATCTTCCTTCCTCCCTTCTCCAACACGCCAAACAGACATGGAGAACCGAATTAACAGATTATAGGTAAATTTACAGGCATTAATGGCTGATGGTTGGGTTTTCAAATTGGATTTCACTCCTTCTCCTCTTTTTCTCTCATCAATTCATCTATAAATGTAAGATCTTGGCTCATTGTAAAGGGTTGGACATTTTTTTTCCTCTATCATTTTCTAAGGACTCCATATCTTTGTATTTTGAGTTGCAGACCTCTAGATCTAGCTTGTGCATGTGGATATTAGCCTCTTGTGCCATTGTAATAGACTAGTGCATCCTTGGAAGTAATAGAAGCATCATTTTGTGGCTATTCTCTTCCTTAGCGTGTTTATATTCTTCTTTCTTTCCTCCCTCTTGCATTGTGTGTTTGTTGTGTCACTTTAAATTCCTTGTATTGCCATTTTCTGGTTGTGTTTCATGAAATTGATGGTATGAGTGTTTTTGGTTCGTCTTTACTCGTGCCTAGCCTTTCCTCATGCTTTCTCTTTCATTTTCACTCAGAACATATAGTGTTCATCCCTATTTTTTTGGTGTTATCACCTCCCTTAGTTTAGTTTTCATTATGTTATCCTTCTATCCCTAGTCCCTTGGAATTTTTAGCTTAGTTTTCCCTTCCAATATTAGGAGTAGCAATAGTAGTAGAAATAGGTAGAGGAACCAACCTTCTCTGGAGATCTATCTTAAGCACGCAAGGCCCCACAACTTAGAGAAGGTTCCATTGTTGTCTCAAATGACTCGGTTCTTCTAGATCTAAGATATGGGTACAAGTTGGACATCTAACAGTACATAGAATTGTAGAGTAGATAGAGTGGGGAAAAATCTTGTTAAAGCAACATAAAATGACATTCGAGAGGGAAAAGTATAGTAAAAATATAACACGTACGCATTGTATTATTTTATCGTCCCAAGGAAAGACCCCATGGCTTGGAACTAGTTAGGAACCATAAGCCTACGATATGTGCCTATTTAATTACAAAAAACAACATATTTGTTTTTACAGAAAATGTAAAAAATAGTCTTCACCATAATAAATACCACAAAATGATCAAAAAATTTCTTCAAAATTTGACTACAAGGTCAATGACACTTTCCTCTATCAAGATATATAATTTTTCAAAATTTTTGACTTGTCTAAGGTTTCCATATTTATTATTTTCAAATTGTTTCTTTTATAGTTCTATTTTTTGTATTTATACACGTCTATTTTCATTGTGTATCTTTGTTTCACTCCTCCAAATTGAATTAAAATTATCCATTTCCAAACTAGGACTAATTCTATACATATTAGAAAAAATCATATTTTTGATATTTTTGAGGTAGTTAGGGGCACAAATCATCTATCCATTAATATTAAATTAAAAAAATTGTACTAGGAAAATCATAAAAAAATAAATACTCACTAAAAAAAAAAAAATCTATCCCAAACTAGATGCTTCTATCTATCTTTCCAAAAATATTAAACAAAGTGCTAAAAATGGGAGGCATGACCGACTATCTAATATGTTTTTTCAATAAAAATAGTATTTTAGAAAGTAGACTCGAAATAACACAATTCATGTTTTTATAACATCTTCAAATTTTGAGTGTAACTATCTCAAATAACTCATACAAGTTGAAGTTTCTTATTTTTTCAAAAAAAATCATCCACTTAAGACCCCCTTTTGGCCCCTCAATTTCATTCACTTACCCATTGGTAGATTTATATATATTAGTGCTAGCTTATAGTTGTCAAGAAAATAGATAGCTTTCTCTAGATATCGCCTCAAGGAACTAAATTCCAACACATTGGATGCATTCCCATTATTTCATATGAGACACCAAACTTCTAATCGGGGCTCCATGTGTGTACACTCTTAGTCATCCAATAGTTTTGGTATACTCGAGGGAAATATGTGTGTTCTTTTTAAATATGTGTAGTATTTTTATAATAAAGGATGCATGTTTATCTAATTTACAAATAATAATAGGTTTTCTCTTACCTAATTTGGTTATTGAACCTCTATTTTAAGCACGTAACGACTCCATTATGATCCAATTTGTAAATTTTAGTCACCTTACAAGCATATGAGAAGAATTATTTCTAAAGGACAACCTATTGAAATATTTTATCTATTACCAAAGAATATACTTAGAAGCATATCCATGCAAATATATGAGAAGTTTGACCATCATCAAAGAGCTCAATCCACTCCTCCATTGACATTTCTACCCGGATACTTCAGATAAATATCCAACACCATAAATTCATGGCTCATAAAGGGAATTATTATTTTCTTACCTTTAATACTAGTAGTCCTCTTGACTTAAATATATGGAATGATATCTCAACTACATCCCTTAAACTCCTTCCATGTTTTATTGATAAAAATCAAAGCTAACCCCATTGATCATATCAAGGAAGTAGTATGACTATGCTTAATCCACCATATGATCTAAGTTGATGTTGATATGATATTATTGGCCTCATTCCTCACAGGTAAGGCTCTTTCTTGGTATAGAAATCTCCCATTACACTCCATACATTCCTAGGATCAATTTTGGGAGAATTAGAAAGGAAATATCAAGACAAGAGTGACCACTTGTCACAAATGGAGCAACTAAATATCATAAAGAGAGCACCAATATAGGAATTTTATAGTTTCAAATTCACATTTCAAAGGAATTAGAAAATAATCACTCTTGGTAAGACCATCATCTCATTATATTTTCCAATACTTCCTAATATCTTTAAATTCAGACACAACAATCATGATACAATTCATGGGTGGGATACACCTTCTTGATGTTTATGACATTGTAATTTTAGCTTAAAATTATATGATATAAGAAGGAACGTTATACCCAAGACCCCCTATTCCTCTATTTCCTGAGCTAACACCCTCTACTAAAACTCAGATCTAACCCCTTGATGTTTAACCACTAACAACCATACCTAGTGCCATTGTAAATTAATTGTATGAAGTTAAAACTCTCCTAAGAAATATCGCTAGTGACATGAGTGTCATGAAAAGGTAACATCCCCAAGTTTCTCCTAGACCATATTAACCCTACATTCCTACTTATCAATAAAATAGAGCTCAACATCAAAGACAAATTTCTCCTAGTAGGTTTGATCAACAATCATATCCTACTACTACCAATCCTAATAGAGCAATGGTCATCATGCAAAATAATATAATTAAATACATGATATGGTGTTATCCTTATGCACCACCTCGCAACTCAAAATATTTCCAAAATGTAACTTTAGGCTAAGCATAAATTAGTTTAAAATTGTTTTGTGTAAGCAAGGCAACCTATGAAACCATAACAACCACCTACAACAATGGTTTAAGGAAGCCTAGTCTATTGGTAAGAGGGATATTTTTGTGCAACAAATCAGAATCAAGGTAATTTGCATGAAAACCAAGTGCATTCAAATTATAATACATGATATAATAAGAGACTCTTATGATCGAGGCATAAACATATAATTACAAAATGACACCTAAACAAAAGGGAGAATACTCAAATTCAGGGACATTCCAACTAAAGCATCGAAGATACACAATATGTATCCCTTACTAAGTATTTGTAATCATTTGTTTCTAGCCCACAATTGAAAACTCAAAGAGATTTTGGACTACTTATCACTTGCAAAATTCATCACCACCGCCACTAGATATTATGGAGAAAATTAATAAAATAAATGCCAATGTATCAATGTGGGATAGTTTAGGAATCTCAAGTGAAATGGATCTTCTCCAAAAAGTATTGAAATAATTTAGGATTCTTCTAAACTATCAAAAAGGGGTGAATTTATTACCATTTAATCTCTACAAATTTTGAATGTGCCTGATGTAGGTATTGCACCAAATACCCCTCTATTTTATGTATCATTTATTATTGAAAATAATATTGTTCATAATTACATGATTGATTTTGGTACTAGTAGTATTGTCATGTCAAACAAATTATAAACACCCTATTATTAGAGTATAACACCATCGAAAAGGTGTATTCCAACTTGATGGTACTATTGTTAAAATTATAGGGGTCATCTAAAACTTGAATATGACATTACATCAATTCCATAACATCACTTTTTACCAAGATATTTCATGCATTGACCTTCCCATGTTTTTGTAATATGTTTATCTAGATATTTTACTACAAAATTTGAAGGATGCATATCCTATGATTGATATCACATGAATTTGAAGACAAGACATCACACTTAGATAACCATAAAACTTGAGCCTATTTTCAAGTCTACTGAGGAAAATTATGTCATAATTGATCAAGAGGATCCTCACTCCAAATTTATCAAATGGTCTATACAAGTTATGAAACTACTTATGGATGGAATATCTTGATGAGATTTTTCCAATGCCTTTTGAATGGGGAAAAGTGGACATCATATGAAAAAGATACAACTCGTTGAAATGTATTCCCAATTGGAAAAAATTATAAGTGTAGGTTGCAGCATAGTTGAGGTGGCATGTTGAGGATGTGGAAAATAGTAACACAAGATAGTGACAAGTGGAAACACATGTATGCAAAAATATTGTTTAAGTCCTCCTATCCTCAATAGTCGATATGGGGCCCACATAGTATGCTAGTTGGGGCCCAAAATTTAGTGGGGTCCACTCTTTTTTAAGAGGGGGAACATACTATGCCTTTAATTCACATTATATTGTTCACAATTTTCCAATTAAACCCATTTGAAGATCATCCCACTATGCATGTGGGACTAATATTCCAAATTTTGCATAATAACCTAACCAGCTCAAAGGTTGGTTTGTGAAAAAACTTAGTGGTCAACTCGATTCTTAGCTTAGGTCACTTGGTGGCTAGCTCATTACATCCAACATCCAACAACTCGCTAGCTCACCGGATCCAAATACTCACTAGCCCATCACAATACTCGCCACGACCAAGGCACATACAAAGCTGATCACTTAGCCCGTCAAGTTGAGAGGTGAGCTTGATTCATCGAACAACTAAATGCAAAAGGATTCACATGGCCAAAACCATGAGTTACAATGATAATCCAAGTCTATATATAGATCCAACTCACCAACCACATGATCTATGTGGGATTAGAATCCTAATAATAAATAAACAACCATTACAAAGTGGCCTTGATGGGAGTCAAACTCGGTACAAGGATAAACATCATAATAAAGGCATCTTGCGACTTGAGGAGTTAAGGTAAGGTAAAATCCATTGGAGCCATTTTAGAGCATATTTATTGCAGGAGTTCAACTAGGAAAGTGACCAGGACCTCTTAAAGATTGTGTAGAAGTTAATTTTGTAGACCAAGTAGTTCATTAGCGTAAGATATTGTAATTTTTTTACATTTTTGCACCCAATTGATTGGTTTGGGAACTTTATTAGAGACATAGACCATTTGGGTGAACTCCATTATCAAGTAATTTAATTTTGTTTTTTGTTAATTTTGCTCTTATTAATTGTTGTTTCATAGTCAAGTTCACAATTTAAATCCAATTTTTAATTGCATTTCAAATTTGTAGGAAATTGAGAACTAAAATTTAAGCATCTTCAAATTGTAAATTAGTTAAGTAAAACATTTACATACGCATTTAAGATCAATATCCTCTTAAATTGATGAATACATTGATACTAAACATGAATTGAGTAATAGAATTTCATATGAGAAACTAGATGAATTGGGTAAAGAGAGGTGGTATTTTGATCCATATGCAACTTTTAAATATATTATTTTAGGCATATATTGTATTAAAGAGGAAGGTGGTCACATTCAAAGCTTATTGAAACAAGACCAAGAATTGGAAATTTTATGGGAAATGTCATTTGATGTGTCAAAATGCAAGTGAGGGATGGTGCATGAGTTGTCTTGATTTCACCAAAAATGGAGAAGCTTCTCTTTTCAAATAGGATTCAATTAAAATAAACCAATAATGTTGCTAAATATGAATCCTTGATCCAAAAATTATAGATTTCAAAAAATAAATGCCTAAAATATTAATAATTTTTGGAGACATAGAGCTAGTTATTCAACACGTAAGATATCAATGTTCAGCTAAAACCCACTACTAAGAGATTATAAACATAGGGTATGGTATCTCTTGGATGATTTTGATGAAATTAATCTTCAAGTTTTCCCAAGGAAACAAAATGTTTATGCTTATCGGGATTGTGATCACAATTTTGATCTTCCTATAGATCCCATGAAGGATATGGACCAACATGTTAAGTTAATAATTAAGCTAATAATACATAATAACAATTGTCTTCATATTTTTTTGAAAATGGTCAACAAATCATCAACGTTACTCAATAAGAGGTGGAATTATCTCAAGACTTACAACCCAAAGTGCAAGAAAATTATGGTGACCGGATCATATAGCTAAAAACTAATAAGTTGCTAAAGGGATTAGTCACATTGGAGAGTGTATTTACAGGTCTAATAATTGGTACAAGAGAGATACAATAAATATGAAAATCAACGATGAAGACAACCATGAAATAACTATGTCTACCGAAAATTACTCACACTAGGAAAGGTATGTACTCCATAATAATCAACATGAATTTGTTGAAATATGTCAAAAGTATAATGAAATTATTGCATGAACATGTGATGAACTCAAAGGGTACAACCCTAAAATTATTAAACATAAACTCAAGATGTCTCGAATGAAAAAATTTCCAAGAAAAAGAAAAGGCCAATCAATCCCGAACTTGAGCATTTAATGAGAAATGGAATCCAAATTGATTGAGGAAAATACTATGTTTCCTATAAATAAATACTCTTTGGTTTCCAATCTATTCTTTATGAGGAAGAAGAATGGTGAGATTATGCTACATAAATTTTAAAGACTTGAAAAAAACTTCTCTCAAGGATCACGAGCCCCGCCTTACTTGGATTAAATCTTGTAAATAGTAAGCGGGGGTTGACTCATTATTGAATAGTTTTAAAGATATAATTATATCCTTGTATAAGAGTTTGAACAATATAATACAACCTTCACTACCAAATAGGGGACATATGCTTATGTAAAAATTCATTTTGGATTATCTAATGCTAGTGTCACCTTCCAAAGAGCCATAGACTTGGATTTTAAAGGGTTGATAAATGACATTATCTTGGTCTATCTAAATGATATTACTATTTTTTAAAAGAGATAATATGATCATATGGATCACATTGAGAAAACATTAAATAAATGTAGGGATTCTCACGTGTCTCTCAACCAATAAATATATATTTTCTATTCCCAAAGGTAAAACTCTTGGGTCATGTTGTGTCAAATCATGGTTTATACATATACCTTGATCAATTACAACCATCTTGGACTTATCTCCACCTTCGACACAAGAAAATACTTCAATCTTTCTTAGGCAATATAAATTTTGTGAGTAAATTCATCACTAATTTTGTGGTTTTGGTGAGACATGTCACTTTAATGTTGAAGAAAGTATGTGACTTAAAATAGACATACGAAGGAAGGAGTAGTTTTAAAAAATTAAGGAAGCCATAACTTAGTCTCCTACTTTCATTAACCTAGATTCTAAGAAAGATTTCATTCTCTATGTATTTGGAGGAGAAAATAACACAACTACCATATCAAATCAAGGAAATTAACAAGGTTTGGAATAACTTATTGAATTAAAAAATTAGACTCTCAAATCCTATGAAATTAAGTACAATTTTTTGAAAAACAAACATTTTTAGTCCTAAGAGCCCTTAAGAAATTCAAGCATTTGTTGTACAATAAAAAAATTAAAGTATTTTCCACTAATCCTAGCATCAACAAGTATATCATGAGCACATAAATTAGTGAGAAAAGAGATGTTTGGATCAAAAATCATGGAGTGCTAGGTGAATAACAAATCCACCAAGTTTATTAGAGGTAAAGCACTTTTTCATCACTTGGCTGAAGATTTATGACCTTCTATAGAATTAGTATACATCCAAATAGTAGAAGTTTCAACAGAGGAAAGTGTATAAAACACTTGGTTCTAAGATATGATGAATTATTTGCACACAAGAGAAATGCCTAATACTTTCAAAGATAGCCAAAAAGGCATTTCAAGTGGCATGTAATTTATTAAGAACTAATTGATGGGTTTTTTTCAATAGAAGCATTGATGGTGTCATGCTTAGGTGTTTTGAACCAAGAAACATTGAAAATATAATCAAGGAGTTCCATAAAGACTTTTCATGTAGTCCCCTCCCGAAACCACCGCAACAAATTCAAGGCTAGTTACTTTTGACCCACCATGTTTGTTGATTATCACAAGTGGGTGAGAATAGGAAAGGCATGTATCTTTTTCAAACAAAGAAACCCCTCCTCTTCAACCAATATGAACAAACCATACATTCTCATAATGGGGATTAGAATTCATTGGCATGGAAAATCCTCTTTCTAGTGTAAGTCACAAGTGGGTTTTAATAGCCACATATTATTTAACCAGATGGGTTGAGGTGGTACCACCGAAAGAAGCAACTGGAAGTGTTATAGTATACCTCTTGGAAGAAATTGTAACATGGTTTGGATCCCTCACACTATTATCTATGATAATTCCAAAGGTCTTTTTGTGCTAAGGTTACAAATATTGTCTTGGAATATGATATCTATTTGAAAATATCATCAAATTAATATCACCAAGGAAATGACCTTGTAGAATATTCAAACAAAAATTTGATCAAAATTATCAAAAGGACCATGGAATATAATCAAAGGAAGTGGTATACAAGTTGAAAACAAAACTTTGGGTAGATAGGATCACACCTAAGAATTCCATTTGTAATTCCCCTTTCCCGCTTGTATATGGCAGAGAGGTAAAACTTCCAATCTCACTAGAACTCATGCATCAAAAGTTGCGAAAGGCAAATAGGTCAATCCGGGAAAAATCGATTGAAAATCCTTGTTATGTGAGGGACATAACTTTTTCTAAGTCCTAGTCTAGGGGCCAAAATCGGGACATTTGGAACAAAGGTACGCGAGGGCGATGAAATGCCGATCCGTAGAAGGAGGAAGAAAAATTGGCTAAGTGTTGCTCGGGACGTTTGGGACAAAAAGACCCCGAGGACCGAACCGCCGATCGGCCGAAATGAAGAAAAGCGATCAAAAAGCGATTGGGACATCACGGGCCGAAAGGCGCGAACCGGCGAAATGAGCGGGGAAAAAAGGTCATCAGTCGGGCCGAAACACAATGGGACATCCGGGCCAAAAATGCGCCCGGGCCAAGACCAGGCCGGTGAAATGGGAACAAACATCCCAGGAGAGCGGCAACCAGGACATTTGGGACAAATGGACGCGAACCGGCCGGTTCGCCCGAAATCAGCACAAAGAGCACAAAGCAAAATGGGACAAAGGGACGCGGGGCGCGATCGCGGCAGACCGTCGTCGACCAATCGACCGAAGCCCACGCCACGTGTCCTCACAAGAGAAAAGTCAAAAGTCAGAGGGGGAGTTTTCGAGCACCGAGCCGAACCAATAGGATCGTGCCACGTGTCCCATTTAAGGGCCCACGAGGAAATTTCAAAGGAAAGCCCGCCGAAAAGCAAAGGAGAGAGAATTATTCAGCGAATCAGAGCCTGCCACGTGTCATCCAGGTGGCAGAGCGCGGGAAGAATTTCAAAAATCCGTTTTCACTTTGTTAGTGTCCTAAATCTTCAGATCGCCATAACTTTTGATCCAGAGCTCGGATTTGCGCGTTCTTTATATCAATGGAAAGCTGGTAAAATTCTCTACACGTTTCCAAGGTCAATCTTGCATTTTGGTTCAGTTTGGAGGATGAAAATCAAAAACGCCTCTGGCACGAAATAATAAGCAGAAGTAATGCTTCAACGAACAACTTTAATGCAGCAGACAGTTCGCCGCTTCTGTTAGGCAGCCCGCCGTTTTGACATGATCCGCCGCTTCTGCCATGATGAGATGAGTTAAGTGCATTCTGGAGGTGGTTGGGGCAGATTTCAAATTCCTCTCTCTTTTCTCTCTCATTCTTCCTATAAATTGTAAGGAGGGGCTTCTTTCTAACGTTGGACATTCTTGTTTTGCAATCCCTCCCTTCTCTCCTGCTTGCAAGAGAATTCGTGGAGTTTTCAAGCCTCCCACATGGACTGTAATGCCACTGTTGCCTCTTGGCCACTGCAATGTATTGAATCGATTCTCTGAGCAATATATATGTCTGTGATTAAATTTAAATCCTCTCATGTATTCATTGTTGTCATTTTGATCTCTCATTGCATTTCGGTTACCTGTGCATGGTGTGGTATTGCATCTATATGGTCTGTGTTTATTTTTGCAAAGCTTATGTTCTTCATTCCTCGGTGCATCACCTCCCTAGCTTAGGTTTATTTTTATGCATTTCTCTCTCCCTGTCTCCTTGGTAGTTAGATTAGTTTTTGGGTAAACCTCTGCGTTTCATTGGTGCATCTGAACAGAGGAATAGGAACCAGCCTTTCTCTGGAGAATCCTTCTCATTTTTCAAGTCCCACACTTGGAGAAAGGATTCAATGTTATGCAATCACACTGGATGCCTAAGAGATCAACCTAGAAACTTGATCTGCATCCAGGGGTGCTGTGATTTTGCATCAACAGTTTTGGCACGCCCGGTGGGACCAGAGGTCTCATTTTTATTTGCAGCAAAGTTGATGTGCATCTGCTGCAATTTTCTTGCTTAAAAAGAGCTATTATTTGCATATCTGGCGACTCTAAGGGGAAGAATCAACTGGTTTCAGCAGTACAGGCCTAAAAGCTTATGAGAAGAATCACAAGGTCAAGAGTTGGAGAAGAGGAAGTGCTGTTTGAATACCTGCAATTATCTCCAAGAAGAAGGCAAGAGGAAGAAGGATTCAAAGGTCTCCATCTCCACCAAACAGAACTCTTTCAACTCCTCCACAGAGCGGCCTTTCTTTGATATACTGAGGGTTTTAAGACCAATCGAGAATGGCGCGACAGGTGAACCCCTATGTCGACTTCACGAGCGGCAGCCCACTTGCTCTCAATGCACAAAATCCAATCCCGATTGCGGCATTGAAGAACATTCCATACTTTCTTGGAGAAAATCGGACCACTCTGGTGATCATGTCAAGAGACATTGCTAATATTTGTGCAATCCATGAGATTAATGAGATGCAAGTAGGCTTGTCAAATTGGCGTCTTCATTCAGGGGAAAGCATTGCATGGTTTAGGAGCCTTGGGTGGCTCTATCACAAAGCGGAATCAGCTATGTATTGCACTTCATGATCAATTTGGAGAGAAGGAGACAACTTGTCTCTTTTGGAGCAGTGACAACCATCGAAGAGAGCTTCCAATGAGCGGCTAAGCGACTTGACTTCAGATTTCAAAGATCTTGGGATAGAATTCCCGTAGTGATCGACCAATGACGAAGGTGCTTTTCTATACTACCTTAAAGCTTTAAATTCTGATATTTCTATGTTGGTTCAATCTATGGGAGGCACAACTATCCTGCTTTGCTTATAGTATTGCCATTAGAGCTGAAAATTGTGCGATTCAAGGTGGCAAGCTAGCTCCTAGGCCTCCAATGCCATTATATCCAAGTTTAGAGAGCCCAAGTACTAGTCAAGCACCTGTCTTAGCTCCTATTCCCACTCCTAGGAATCAGAGTTCAAACGAAGCTTCCACTTCATCTCCAAGTGCCCCAAATGAGCTTCAAGAAGTCATGAAGCAACTGCAAAATTTAGGTAATGAGCTGGTCACACTCAAAAGACAGCAAGCTCAAGGTTTTAGACCTTCGTATCAGCCTCAAGCTCAACCTAATAGGCAGCCGTATCAGCCTCAAAGACCACCTAACCCAGCTGCAAATATGAATCAAACAAGGCCTCCTGTCAATAGACCATTCCAGCCCTATAATCCAAATGCCATATCTGCCTCTAAGGCATTAGTACCAGCACAAAATAACATGGCACAAGAGTACGACTGGTGTTACCCTTGCAATCTACCTCACAATCAGTCAGCATGTTTCAATGGTGCACTAAATCAGGCCTTGATGGTGCAAACCATTGGTGTTGCTCAAGATCCAAGCCAGGAGGAGAATCAACAGCAACAAACGCAACAAGAAGGACCCCCAACAGAAACCACATTGGCAAATTGGCAAACGGAAGACTTCTGTGGAGTTAACCAACAGCCTTTTCAAGGCGTGGCTGCCAATACACGGTCAAAGAAGAGAAATATAGGAGAGGGACAACCGTGTAATCCAGTTGTTTCTCAACCCACTCTTACACAACAAGGGGTCAGTAGACCAAACACAGATCCAAACCTGCAAAATCAGCCCAAGATCCCTGTTGTAGCAACACATGCACCCGTTCAAGTTCCAGAAAAGGTTGTACCAAGTAAGGGGCAGCAAAGGGATAGTTCATCCCCTTTCAACATCATCGATCAAATGAAGAAGACACATGTGAACATTTCCATGTGGGAATCACTGGCGATCCCAGGACAACGAGACCTACTGCAAGCTGCAGTGGCTAACTGGTCTGCCACAAATGTATCAAACCAGGGACATGAGAAAATTCTCACTAATGCAGTGCAACATGAGGGGGACCAGACAAGGAAAATTTTGAAGCCTCCGCCTTTCTATGTTTCATTGATTGTTGGAAATCACTTGGTGCACAACTGCATGTTAGATTCAGGGGCCAGTAGTTCAGTGATGCCGAAGCAAATAGCGGATCAGCTGGGTTTGAAATATGAGCCGATCTTGAAAGGAGTAAATGCAATTAGATGGAGCAGCGGTAGGGACTTGTTGGAGTCATCGAGGGTTAAGCCTAACACTACATTCTGTCCTAATGTTACGAGTTTTGCAAGATGTATGCACGTGATTGACCTTAGCCACTCTTTGCGTTGTGTCTATCAAGAGACTTCAACTGCGAAAATCGGTGGATATTTATCTGCAGATTGGTCACACATGATTTTAGGACGAGGTATGGAGCCAAAGCAACAATCGGTCGAGAACCAATTGCCAATTTCCATATTGAGCCTTATGTACCAGCTCTATCAATGCAAATTGCTCGACTTTTGATCGGGAGGAGTGTTCAAGTGATCTAGAAATAGCAGTACTAAGGTCGAGGAATTCTGATTTAACTTTGGATGAATGGGCAAACAAAAGTCATGAATTTGACCCATACAAAGAAATTGAAGAATCTGAATTAGGCGTGTATTGTATACACGAGGAAAATTCACCCATTCCTGACATCATTCAGCCTGAACAAAAAGATGAAAACAAAGTCTGGAGATTATTCTTCGATGGTTCAAGAAGCAGACAAGGTGCTGGAGGCGGTGCGGTGTTGTTTTCACCACAAGACATCAAATATTTTTCAGCTTTCCGTTTCCAGTTTTCCTGTTCGAACAACACGGCTGAATATGAAGCATTGATTCATGGACTTCATTGGGCCAGGAAAAAGGACATAAAGAACTTGCAGGTGTTTGGCGATAGCGAGCTAATCGTCAACCAAGTTAGGGGGCAACATGCTACAAAAAACGACTTGCTGAGGAGCTACAAGAATAGGGTATGGGACCTCATTGAGGATTTCGAAGCTTTCAACATTGTGTCCATACCCAGGAAAGGAAATGAAGCCGCAGATAGGCTCGCAGCAGTTGGAGCAACGTTTGATGTGGTTGACAACATCAGAAGAGAAAAAACGCAGCCACACATCCATGTGGTTGTAAGGCCAGCAGTTCCAGATAATAACACAAGCTGGCAGGTGTTTGAGAACGATCAACAGATCGTCAATTTCTTGCAAGAAGAAGCTGAATTTTCAGCTAGGAATCAGGACAGATTAGAGCAGCAGTATGGGGATCAAGTAGTACAGCTGCGGACAAACAAGCTTCCTAAGGGTTTGGTAACATTGGAGTCTATCTTCAACCCTAACGACCAGTTCCGTAAAGAAAAGGCCAATATACAGGTCAAGAGAGAAGATTCAGAGTCAATTCTGGTTGGGGAAAGCAAGACACTTCAAATTGGTAAAGTGGCCACTGAGCGAGAGAAATCAGATTTCATACAACTTTGCCAAGAATTTCCAGATGTCTTCGCTTGGAGCTACGAAGACTTAAGAGGATTCGATCCAAATTTGGCACAACATACCATAGAATTGGATCCAGATGCTAAGCCCGTCAGGCAGAAGCAGAGACCAGTTAACCCTCACATTGAGCCTCTAATGAAGAAAGAGCTTAACAAGCTAATAGAGGCGAGTATTATATTCCCGATCAAGCACTCAAGCTGGGTTGCAAACTTGGTTCCGGTCAGAAAAAAGAGTGGAGAAATCAGGTTGTGCGTGGATTTCCGAGACCTAAACAGGGCATCCCTCAAAGACCATTACCCACTTCCTTCAATGGAACAAATATTGCAAGTAGTATCCGGTTCAGAGAGATTCTCTCTCCTAGATGGCTACTCAGGGTATAATCAGGTGATGGTGAAAGAAGATGACCGATTCAAGACGGCTTTCACCACCAAATGGGGACCTATGCCTACTGAAAATGCCATTTGGGCTATCAAATCTGGAGCCACCTTCCAAAGGGCAATGGATATGGCATTCAAGGGGTTGATCAATAAAATAGTTTTGATATATCTTGACGATATCACTGTATTCTCAAAAAATGCAGCGGATCACCTCTGTCATTTGAGGCAAGTATTTCAGAGATGTAGAAGATTTGGGGTATCATTGAATCCCAAAAAATGCATATTCTTGGCTCACGAGGGAAAACTTCTAGGCCATATTGTTTCAAAGGAGGGGTTGACGATTGACCCAGAAAGAGTTGAAGCAATTCGAGCATTGCCATTGCCAAGTCACAAGAAGGCTCTTCAAAGCTTCTTGGGAAGGATCAATTTTGTCCGTAGATTTGTCCCAAATTTTGCTGCTCTTGTGAAGCCAATAACGCTGATGTTAAAGAAGAGCATGGCATTTAAGTGGACATCTGAAGGCAAAGCAAGTTTTGAGGCAATAAAAGAGGCTATATCTCAAGCTCCGACTCTCGTCAATCCAGACTTCTCCAAAGACTTCATGCTATATGCCTTTGGTGGTGGGGAAACGATTTCTGCAATCCTGGTACAACAAAACAAAGGAGGATTAGAACAACCAGTTGCTTTCTTCAGTCAAGGCTTGGAGGAATACGAAACTAGGTACTCTTTCATTGAAAAGCATGTCCTTGCGGTAATCAGAAGCTTAAAGAAATTCAAGCACCTAGTCTCAAACAACAAGATCCAATTATTAGTCTCACATGCTGGGGTTAAGGACTTCCTTCTGAACAAGGATCTGAATGAGAAACGTGCAGGATGGATAACCCGTGTCATGGAATATGACATCGAGATCAAGGTTACCAAACTAGTACGTGGGAAGGGACTATGTGAGCAGCTAGCCTTAAGTCAACAAGTTGAAACAGGTAATGAAAAAGAAGCTGTCCTGCTGTTACAAGATGATCAAAAATAGGAAAATGATGATGTGTCTACTCCCTGTTGGACTCAGAATATGATACATTTCCTACAGACAGGCATGTGCCCTCCAGAAATGAGCAAAGCAAAAAGAAGGTACTTCAGACTACAAGCAGTTCCTTATGTGCTTGTTGATGGTATTTTGTTTAAAAAAGACATCAACGGTGTTCTATTGAGATGCGTTGGGACAGGTCAGATTGAGAGGATCTTACAAGAGTTCCATGACGGGGAGGCAGGAGGCCATTTCACCCCACGAGTAACAGCTCTCAAAACCATGAAAGCTGGTTACTATTGGCCTACTATATTCAATGATTGCTATTCATGGGTCAAAAAATGCAAGAAATGTGCATTCTTCACAGGGAAGGGAAGGTTAGCAGCACTGCCCCTTCGTCCAATTTCAGTAGATCATCCATTCATGCAGTGGGGATTGGACTTCATTGGAGTCATCAATCCCAATTCGAGTCAAGGCCACAAGTGGATTCTTACAGCGACAGACTATTTCACCAAGTGGACCGAAGCAGTAGCGCTCAAAGAGGCAAGTGAATCTAACATACTAGACTTTTATGAAGGTATAGTAACCAGGTTCGGTGTACCGGCCACCATCATATCAGATAATGCATTAGCATTCATAGGTTCAAAAATTACAGAATGGGCTGTCAAGAATGGAATCTATTTGAGCACCTCTTCAAATTATTACCGCAGGGTAATGGACGACGAAGTCCACAAACAAGAATTTGCTAAAAATCATCGAAAGGACTCGGATGAAAATCAAAGAACATGGCATACAAGGCTAAAATCAGCGTTATGGGCTGACAGAATAACACCAAAGAGGTCTACAGGTAATTCTCCCTACAAGTTAGTCTATGGGAAAGAGGCGGTGTTGCCTATATCATTAGAATTGCCAGCCTTGGAGCTCATGAAGCAGTTTGAGTTATCTGAGTTCGAACCAATGGAGGTCAGGTATGCAGAATTGATAGAAATAGAAGAAATCAGAGAACATGCAGTTCAGATGATTGAGAAGGATCAGGCCGTAGTAAAAAGATGGTTTGATAAGAGAGCTAGAGCAAGGACCTTCCAGGAAGGGGACCTAGTTCTGAAATGGGATGCAGATCGGGCAAAACCAGGAAGGCATTCCAAGTTTGATGCCATCTGGAGTGGTCCCTACATGGTCACGGGATGCAAAAATAGTAATGCCTTCCAATTGTCTGCATTGGATGGAGAGGAACTTCAGATTCCGGTTAACGGAATCTATCTTAAACATTGCTACTAAGAAAGGTTTGCCCTTGTAAATATTAGTTTAGATTTCCCTTAATTCCTCTAAGTGCGTATGCACATTGTCCTGTTGTAGTTAGGTTTCTATTTCCCTAAGTGCTTTGGCACAGGTTTCGCTGCTCTCGGGTCATTTTCTACAGTTCGGAGTGTTGCTGGAGAAGAAGTTGCAGTATCAGGCTCGTTTCAGGTTATCGCTTATAACCCCATGCCCAATGGATCGCTAAAAGGCCACTGATCTTCTACCTAGCAGGCAGGTAACCCCGCTGAGTCGTCAAAACTGTTGTCAAAATTTCACCCCCAGGGTAAATTTCGATAACATGCATCAAAAGTTGCAGAAAGGCAAATAGGTCAATCCAGGAAAAATCATGAAAATCGGCTAAGTCCTAGTCCTAGGGGCAGTCGGGACATTTGGAACAAAGGTACGCGGAGGGCGCGAAAGGCCGATCCGGCCGAAGGAGGAAGAAAAATTGGCTAAGTGTTGCTCGGGACGTTTGGGACAAAAAGACCCGATCAACCGAGAAGAATCGGCGAAAATGAGCAAATGAGCTTGATCAAAAAGTGATTGGACATCAGGGGCCGAAAGGCGCGAACCGGCCGAACCGGGTGAAAAAGGTCGAGTCAGTCCGAAACACAATGGGACATCCGGGCCAAAAATGCGAACCGGCCGAACCGGCGAAATGGGAACAAACAGTCCGGAGGCAACTGGGACATTTGGGACAAATGGACGCGAACCGGCCGGTTCGCCCGAAATCAGCACAAAGAGCACAAAGCAAAATGGGACAAAGGGACGCGCGGGCGCGGATCACCGACAGACCCGTCGACCAACCAGAAGGCTGCCACGTGTCCTCACAAGAGAAAAGTCAAAAAGTCAGAGGGGGAGTTTTCGAGCACCGAGCCGAACCAATAGGATCGTGCCACGTGTCCCATTTAAGGGCCCACGAGGAAATTTCAAAGGAAAGCCCACCGAAAAGCAAAGGAGAGAGAATTATTCAGCGAATCAGAGCCTGCCACGTGTCATCCAGGTGGCAGAGCGCGGGAAGAATTTCAAAAATCCGTTTTCGCCTGTTCCGTGTCCTAAATCTTCAGATCGCCATAACTTTTGATCCAGAGCTCGGATTTGCGTTCTTTATATCAATGGAAAGCTGGTAAAATTCTCTACACGTTTCCAAGGTCAATCTTGCATTTTGGTTCAGTTTGGAGGATGAAAATCAAGAAACGCCTCTGGCACGAAATAATAAGCAGAAGTAATGCTTCAACGAACAACTTTAATGCAGCAGACAGTTCGCCGCTTCTGTTAGGCAGCCCGCCGTTTTGACATGATCCGCCACTTCTGCCATGATGAGATGAGTTAAGTGCATTCTGGAGGTGGTTGGGGCAGATTTCGAATTCCTCTCTCTTTTCTCTCCCATTCTTCTTATAAATTGTAAGGAGGGGCTTCTTTCTAACGTTGGACATTCTTGTTTTGCAATCCCTCCCTTCTCTCCTGCTTGCAAGAGAATTCGTGGAGTTTTCAAGCCTCCCACATGGACTGTAATGCCACTGTTGCCTCTTGGCCACTGCAATGTATTGAATCGATTCTCTGAGCAATATATATGTCTGTGATTAAATTTAAATCCTCTCATGTATTCATTGTTGTCATTTTGATCTCTCATTGCATTTCGGTTACCTGTGCGTGGTGTGGTATTGCGTCTATATGGTCTGTGTTTATTTTTGCAAAGCTTATGTTCTTCATTCCTCGGTGCATCACCTCCCTAGCTTAGGTTTATTTTTATGCATTTCTCTCTCCCTGTCTCCTTGGTAGTTAGATTAGTTTTTTGGGTAAACCTCTGCGTTTCATTGGTGCATCTGAACAGAGGAATAGGAACCTCTCTGAGAATCCTTCTCATTTTTGCAAGTCCCATACTTGGAGCAGAAAGGATAGGAACAATCACCTTTCTCTGGAGAATCCTTCTCATTTTTTTTTCAGTTTTGTGGGTCATCCTTGCATATTTTTCACATTCAATACCTTTGAATATATTTAGGAAAAACATAAAATTTTAAGAATTTCATATAAGTAAGATCCAAATTTTTAGGGGTTTTCAATCTCCAAATGTAGAATTTTGAGGTTTTCTAGGGACAAAATCCATGCCCAATTGATACGAAGTCTAGTAATCCTCACGTTTAATAGGAAATTTACCCTTGAGTAACCAAAATGTTTCCAAAACTCAACCCCATTGAATTTATCAACTATCACAGAGAATCTTGAGTGAAAATCAGCCTAAAACAACACACAATATGTTTATTTTGATGATTGTCTAATTATAATTCTAATTATATGCCACCATTATATTTTCCTCCTAATCATGACTTAAAAATCTTTAAACCCCATACTTTATCCTTTTCCTCTTCATTTTGTGCTTTAAATTTGGCTAAGTTCAGGATCTTGTTAGTTTAAATTGTCTCTGTTCCATTTATTTGAATTTAAAATTCATTAGTGCCAACAAATTCCAAATAAATATATGTGCAATAGACATTAGAAACTTTTCATCTTTTAAACATATTTTCTTTTCCTCCCTTAATATATCATCAATACTTGGAATTAATCGGTTTCATTGTGTCCTACAGATTTTCAACTTAGTCAATTTTCATTACATTTAGTGCATGTGATGGATGTGAGAGGTGTGTCAATCATTGGCATTACTCATGTGGAAGAGTTGTTTTTAACTAAGTTTTTGTCTCTAATTTATATAGAACAATGATGAGTGATAAGTGGTAGGAATTAGTGAATGATACTATCTCAAGACTTGGTCTCCGAACTCTATAGAGCATTGATGAGAAACAAGTGCCGAACATTGGTGAACATGATATCTCAAGCCTTGGTCTCCCACCTCCAAAATTTTCAGAACACCAATTACTTACAATTTATAGAGATCAACACCTTGCATCATCTCAAATGATTGAAATTTTCTTCCTCTCCCCGTCGAATGTTGAGACATAAATGATCAACACATGACATATATTGGTGAATTTTTTAAGCATGCTATAATGTATGATTGTGAGATCAAATTGAATAGTTTCACTTAGTGAAAAATTAAGCATAGGGACATCAATGTTGAAACAAAGGCACATAAAAATAAATCTAATTTTTTTTGATATCTTTCAATTGAGAGATATAAATGAAAAATGCATGGTAACATTGGAAAGGTAATTTAGAGAGATTTGTTATGATCCTAGTTTTGAGAAGATAGATGGAGGTATAAGTAATCCATTTATGACTGATGTTTTAGGTATCTATCGCTCCCATAATTATATCTAATTGTTCCTAAATGAATATTCCATTGTGGCCCCATCAAAATAGAAGGGAAAAAGTTAAACAAGTTGTGGATCATAAAAATAGTATTTCATATTGGTTTCAAGGGAAAACCATGATCTATTGAAAAAGGGTAGCTTTATCTTCACTCATATCCTAATCTCATGGGCATACATTAATGCTTTGTAAGAGGTCAATTTGAAAACAAAACATATACTTGCTGATAGAAAACAAGAGCATCAAAGTATTAAATAATAAGATCTAATTGCGAACCAATGAAGGTAAGGTTTTTTCAAGCCATTTCCAACTATGATTTAATGGTTATGGATCATCGTTTTGATAGTAAAGATAAAAATATATGCCCGAGATAGTTTGGGCGGATATTTTTAGCTATGCATGTTTTTATAACCCTATGATCTATGTGAAATAAATAAGCATGAGAATGTGATATCTTCTAGCATATTTGTGATCCTCGTGTCTCTTATGTCTCCCCTTTTCTATATACATGTCCAAAAATCTTGTAAAAATAGTTTCTCCCCCTTGAATACAAAGTTACTCATCTCTTTTGAGTGCTCAACATCTGAGTGCTTTGGATACATGGTTTTTAGCTCTATAAATGCATAAATTCCTTGAATTATGTTTATAATAGTCTATGTATATTTCAGATCTTAATACATATATCATTGTGGCTTATGTCATACCCTTAATCTTTGTGTTACTATCCCCTTACATCATTTTTATTCTTATGGTTTATTATGTGTGTGAAATTTATAATATTTGGATTCATTATGCTTAATTTAGGATGAGAGAGAGTTATATTTGAATTTTAGTCTATTGTGGCTCATATATGATTTATGTATCTATTATTTTTCCTCTCTCTTGTTAAATCATATAGGAGGGTGATCCCCTTACTTCTTGTAACACCACCTTATTTATTTTCCATATTTACTCCCCCTTTTTTCATCTAATTGATATATTAGAGTCGAGTAGTGATAACATATAGTAGTTAGGATAAGAGTTAGCTTTCTCTAGAGGTATGCCTTAAGGAGCCAAGTTCCACACCTTGGAGGCATTACCATTGTTGTTTCTAAGACACCAAACTTCCAATTGATGCTCTATGATTGCACACTCTTAGCCATCCAATAGTTTATTTGGTGTATCACCATGTTTCTTTTTCACGTTTTCTACCCCCTTTTCTCCTACAATTGGTAGATTAAAGTCTAATTAGTGATAAGACATAATAATAATTAGGATAAGAGATAAATTTATCTAGAGGTTTTTCTCAAGGAGACAAGCTCCCACACCTTGGAGGAATTCCCATTGTTGTTGTTGAAACACCAAACATCCAATTATTGCTCTACAAGTGCACACTCTTAGTCATCTAACACCACACGATACATTCAAAGTGTACTAAATAAAGGCCTATAAACTCTTATTTTGAGGGCTTTATTATTCAACTATTTCATCTCCAAAAAGTAAGTTCTATAAAAGGAAAAATTTAATTATATTGATATATTATATGTTAATGAAGCCCATTTTTTCCTTCATATTTTTTACTAGTTATTATTTATGTGTTTGAAATCCCATATTGCATTAGTGAAAACAAAAATAATAATATTGTCTTATTTAACCAAAAATGAATACAATCGACGATGGTATGGGCCCTCATCAACACCCAAAACTACTTGACACTAATACCCCTTTTTAATATATCACTTGTTGAGGATATAAGAAGATTCATGGTCTATACGATTATAGATAATATAAAACTTTTTAAAAAATATTTTAAATGGTAAGAAATTTCTTTGATTGTTTATTCATTGTATTCTTATAATATGGGCATCCCCTTCCTACTCTATTTATTCTTTCAAGTTTTCTTAATATGCATACATTGTTTCCATGACTACATGTGTAGCTTGCCATCTACTAATCACCTCAAGAAGCTTGTGTTGCAAACAAAGCCATTTGTGTTGCCCACCTTCACCTTTCTTGTATACACCATGGTGGTTTGTCGGCCAATATATTTGGATTATTTAATATAAACAAAAATATTTTTGTGAGAAAATCAATCATTACGATTTCTTGCCATCGTAGAGCCTCCACCAATACTACTAGTAATAGTTATACATATTTTCATTGCAAACATATAGTTACTCAAATTTTTCAATTAATTGTGTTTGGTAATCTTGAGCCATTTGTAGGTTTTTCAAACCCGTCTTCCCTCACCCCCATCCGCTTATTTGACAGGAATTTATTTATATTTTTGGCCATTTGAATTTTGAATTTCCCACAAAATCAGTGAGATAAAGAGTAAGGTTAAAGCTACGGGAAAAGGAGTATCTTGGAGCCGTGTAACAAAGGAAAATAAAAATCTACACAATATAGCCTGGATCCAAAGTTCGAGGAGACAACACGTGTTGGATTTCTAGCACCTCCTTTTCTAGATATTTTGGGAGGACATGAAACCTCTAGACTAAGCTACAACCTATATTTCTTCGGGTCCATTTTTAGTCAAAGTAGTCGGCGGTCATAAATCGACCGACCAAGGTAGTGACATTTGGTTACATATTTATGGAGCCAATAGTTTAAGTTGAGAAAAGCTCAGAGTTGCGATGTGAAGCCACATCCAATAGATGACAATAGATAGACTGACAAGTGCCAAGAGCGTGAATCTTTCCCATTGGTTCGAGCTTCACTTTTTGATAGGGTTTACAAATGAAGACTCACGAGTGTGAATGACGTGGAGCTTTCCCATTGGTTTGGGGCTTCGAATGTAGACACCCAAGCAATTTAAAATACTTAAATTGCGCTAATTATCCCATTTCTCGCAAATCGTCAACATATCGTAAAAAGTTCTCATATTCCCTCTTATTGTCATTAATTAATTACAATACACTAATTGATTAAGTCACCTATCCAACTAACAACCCAATTAACAACCTTCCGTTAATTATTCACCCCTTCTATCTAGACTAATTAATTATTATTAATTAATTAACCTTCCACTTCATTTAACTAATGGATCACTATTTAATTGATTTAATCCCCTCCTAATAGCCTAAATCGTACTAATATTCCTCTAATTAGCTTCTATAAGCTTACATCTACCTATTAGTTAATCACCTTTGATTAATTAAAACACCCCCAACTCCCATGACTTGCTAAGCATAAATTAAACCCTTCTAAAGTAAGGTTACCTTTAATAAAGCAACCTTATCCATTCCTAATCATGTTTTACCTTTATCCCACATGTAAAGGGATGAAGTGTTTCTTTATCCATTGGGCTATATAAGGAGCCCTCCTTCTACCTTTATACCTACACCTAATTCCCTTGAGAAAGCAAAGGAAAGCACATAGTCTTGCACTAAAATCCTTTTTCCATTCTCAAGCCCTCCATCATCCATCTTGAAGAGCTAAGCCTCACACCCAAGCATCCTTGAAGGATCAAAGAAAGCAATATTGTTGATTGCCATTGGACTACATAGGTCCATTTGATTTAATTAGGCAATTTAGAAGAATAGAGTTCTTGATTTGCATTATGTTTGATTTCACTATTTCAAAGTTATAATGCTAGTGTAGGCCTTGTTCATTTCTTCATCTTGATGGTACTCTTTCTTGTTTCTAGCTAGGTTAGGGAACTATTTTAGGTGGTAGTTCTTGCTTTCAATCTAACTTAGGAAAAATAATACTTTTACACATTTGGCACGACTTAGTGGGACATGTGCGTTTGAACTTGTTTTCCTTGTTAAATGAGCTTGTTTCCTTCTCGTATTGCATTGCATTGTTGTATGTTGCGTGGAGTTGGTATTTTCAGCAATGGAAAATTGTTCGTAGTATGGATTTTCATGTCATTCTACCTTTGTCGTATGCTTATATTTTTCATAAGGACCGATGACGTAGCTCTTGTGGCAATATGATGACATCAAAATTGTTCCAATAAACAGCGGCTAGAGGCTAAGCTCTTCTCTCCCCTCCTCCATATTTATTCTACATCACTTTCCTTTCACCCCTAATCCTCTCTCTCACCGGGCATCCTGCCCTTCCCCATTCTTTTGCCTATCTCTCATCTTTTTCAATTGTCCATCGACTTCTTTTATCACCCCATCGACACTCGAGGGGGAATTTCTCCCTCCTACTAATTTTTCTTCTATCCTTTCAAAATTTTCTTCCATCTACTATCTTTGAAGTGATGTCACTTACATCACCCCAAATAGGGGCAAATGTAGACACCCATAATTACGCCCAAGCAATTTAAATACTTAAATTGCGCTAATTATCCCCTTTCTCGCAAATCGACGACATATCATCAAAAGCGCTCATATTCCCTCTTATTGTTGTTAATTAATTATAATACACTAATTGATTAAGTCACCTATCCAACTAACAACCTAATTAACAACCTTCCGTTAATTATTCACCCCTTCTATCTAGACTAATTAATTATTATTAATTAATTAGCCTTCCACTTCATTTAACTAATAAATCAATATTTAATTGATTTAATCCCCTCCTAATAGCCTAAATCGTACTAATATTCCTCTAATTAGATTCTATAAGCTTACATCTACCTATTAGTTAATCACCTTTGATTAATTAAAACACCCCCAACTCCCATGACTTGCTAAGCATAAATTAAACCCTTATAAAGTAAGGTTACCTTTAATAAAGCAACCTTATCCATTCCTAATCATGTTTTACCTTTATCCCACATGCAAAGGGATGAAGTGTTTCCTTTATCCATTGGGCTATATAAGGAGCCCTCCTTCTACCTTTATACCTACACCTAATTCCCTTGAGAAAGCAAAGGAAAGCACATAGTCTTGCACTAAAATCCTTTTGTCATTCTCAAGCCCTCCATCATCCATCTTGAAGAGCTAAGCCTCACACCCAAGCATCCTTGAAGGATCAAAGAAAGCAATATTGTTGATTGCCATTGGACTACATAGGTCCATTTGATTTAATTAGGCAATTTAGAAGAATAGAGTTCTTGATTTGCATTATGTTTGATTTCATTATTTCAAAGTTATAATGCTAGTGTAGGCCTTGTTCATTTCTTCATCTTGATGGTACTCTTTCTTGTTTCTAGCTAGGTTAGAGAACTATTTTAGGTGGTAGTTCTTGCTTTCAATCTAACTTAGGAAAAATAATACTTATACACATCGACTATTGACATGGTCTATAAGAAAAGACTGAAAAATGTGAGGAACATGGAGCTTCTTCATTAGTTTGGGATTGACACGTTTAACAAAGGAGATTGAAGTTTGTGATGACGATGGAGCTTTCTAATTCCAATATTCTTGTCACAAAATAGAGGATACATAAATCCCGACACCGTAGCCAATATAAGATCTACACGTGGTGGATTTTCTATCTAACTAATGGAAATATATTTGAGAAGATTTAAAATCCGAGAAGAGCAGGAGCTAATTGATCTTTCGGGTTCGTGTCGAAGGTCAATGTCTTTTGAAAGACATGGGGAGCTATATAATTGGATCGAAAATTATAGTAGGAAGAAGATAAAGATATATGCAACAAAATAATATACGAAGAGGAATATTCGTAACAACAACTCAAAAATTTATATATAAGAAAGACACGTGCAATAACACAAAACTAGAAGAAGAAAGAACAAGAAGAATATTCAAAGAATAATGTAGAGCACTAGCTCGAGGAAAATATTATAAGAGAAATAAAAAAGAATGTAAAGAGCCATAGCTCTGACGAGTCTGTAAGTAGCTTTTAAATTAAATATATAATACTTTTTGTTGTGTGTTTTCTATTTTAGTTGTATTCTTTCCTTTGCTAGTTACAAATGATTGGCACCATATTTTCCAACATCTTGGTATCGAGAGAAAGGTTGTTGAGCTATTGAATTTTAATGGCTTCTAGCAGAACTCATGGTAACAACCTCCAAATTTGATGGGAAGAACTATGATATCTAGTGCATTAAAATGAAGACATTGTTCTCCTCTCAAGAGCTATGGGAACTAGTTGAAGGAGGATATGTAGAGGTAGAAAACTAAGCTACTTTTAATGCACTCACACAAGCTCAAAAGAATTATTTGAAGGAAAATAGAAGAAAGGATGCAAAGGCTTTAAGCTATATTTAGAATGTTGTCACTGATTTAGTTTTTCCAAGGATAACAACAACTATAAACTCCAAAAAGTATGGGACACCTTGCATAATTCTTATCAAGGAAGTGATAAGGTGAAGATAGTCAGATTGTAGATGTTGGTAAGATATTTTGAAACCCTTCTCATGAAAGAGTCAGAATCAATAAATGATTTTTTCACAAGAATAGTGACCATAGTCAATCAAACGAGGACTAATGGAGACATGGTTAAAGACCATAGGATCATAGAGAAGGTATTGATGATATCTCTAGCCAGATTTGATCTAGTTGTGGTTGTAATCTAAGAGTCTAAGGATTTGAGACAAATAAAATTTAATGAGCTAATGGGTTCTTTGAAAACCCATGAACAAAGGATGAGTATGAAAGCCAGCCCCTCTTACGGACAAACCTTCAAGACAAACATAAATGTCAAAGGCGGGGAGAAAATCCTATAATAGAGGAAGAGGAAGATTTAACAACTAATAAGAAGGTGGAAGAAATAACCATCAAGAGCCACAAGCCAGAGGAAGAAGAAGGAGAAGCAACACTTCCAGAGGTGGTTCTACACAAAGGTATGAAAAATCAAATGTACAATGCTACTATTGCAAAAAGTATGGACATTATGTAAGTGAATGTAGAAAGAAAGAATATGATTTGAGAAATCATAATCATAATGCAAGCTTCTCTAATGCAAAAGAAGATGAACCTGAAAAGAATGAAAAGAGTGGAACTTTCTTTCTAACTTGCAATGTAGTTGAGCAAGGAAACAAACAAATATGGTATTTGGATAGTGCATGTAACAACCATATGTGTGGAAATAAGGAGATGTTTAATCACATAGATGAAGCAATCAGATTTGAAGTGAAGGTGTGAACAAATAAAAATTTCTTGCGATGGGTAAATGAATTGTATCCATTCTCACCAAGCAAGGAGACAAGAAGCAAATCAATAATGTTTTATATGTCCTAGGATTAAAGTATAATCTTCTCAAGTATTGTACAACTTGTCCAAAATGGATATAAGGTGAGGTTTGAAAATGGAGAATGCAATATATATCATAGAAGTGGAAGTAATAAGATAATTACAACAATTAAGATGACACAAAATAGAATTTTTCCCTTGAGGATGCAAAGTGTAGCAACAACATTCAAAACAATAGTCATTGATCAATCCACTCTTTGGCATCTTAGGTATGGGCATTTGAGTTATAGTGGATTGCATGTTATTTATAACATTTAAATGGTTAAAGGGATGCCTCCTATTGAACAACCAGACAAAGTATGTGAAGGTTACATATTGGGGAAGCAACATAGAAATGCTTTTCCCTCAGGTAAATATTAGAGAGAGCTCACCTCTTGAGCTAATACATTCATATTTGTGTGGTCCCATGAATACTCCCTCCTTATCTAAAAGTGAGTATTTTATTACTTTTATAGATGACTTCAATAGAAGAACATGGGTTTATTTTTTAAAAAATAAATCAGAAACATTTGAAGTATTCAAACAATTCAAGGCCATGGTTAAGAAACATAGTGGCCATTATATAAAGACATTGAGAATTAATAGAGGGGAGAGTATATATCAAATGAGTTTCTAAACTTCTATAAGGAGCACGGGATCAAGAAACAATTCACAACAAGGTATACACCTCAAAGCAAATGGTGTAGTTGAGAGGAAGAATATAACCATTCAAGAAATGGAAAGAAGCATGCTCAAAACAAGAGGATTGTTAGATGAATTCTCAGAAAAAGTATTTGGAACAACAATATTTCTATTGAATAGATGTCTTATAAATATTGTGAGGAAAAAAAAATACCTCAAGAATCATGGAGTGGAAGAAAACCAAGTGTTGAGCACTTGAGAGTCTTTGGATATGTGGCATATGCACATGTGCCAAAAAGAAGAAGATAAAAATGGGATAAAAGAGGAGAGAAGTACATTTTTATTGGATATAGTGAGAAATCTAAAGCTTATAGATTGTATAATCTAGTTACAAAAGATCTTATAATCACTTGGGATGTTTAATTCATTGAGGAAGAATCTTGAGGAGATGCACACAAAGTGGAACAACCACAAGCAAACAAAAATGCACCCATCATTGATGCTAAAACAATAGATGGTAGAACAAATAACACACCAAGTTAGAGATTATGAATCTTCAAATGATAGCAACCAACAAAGCATGCAAGGACCAGAAAATGAAGCATATTTATCATCATCTGACTCATTCTAGTAGCAAGGTTGAATGATAAGTGTTTAAGAGATTTATGAACAATCAAGGTATGAAGAAAATGAAGATGAAATGATTAATTTTTCTTTATTTTCAGAAGCTGATCCTATTTATTATGAGGAAGCAATTAAGGACCATAAATGGTGTGAAGCAATGGATGAAGAAATACATGCAATAGAGAAGAATGGAACATGGGAGTTAGTAGATATTCTAGTGGGAAAGGAAGTCATTGGAGTCAAGTGGGTTTATAAAACCAAGACTAATCCTGAAGGAAAGATTGAGATACTTAAGAAAAGGTTAGTTGCCAAAGGCTACAAAAAAGGCTTGGACGTGATTATAATGAGACATTTTCTCTAGTAGAAAGGCTAGAAATAGTGAGAACAATAATTTTCATAGCTCCTCATTATAAGTGGAAGGTGAATCAAATGGATGTTAAATCAGATTTCTTGAACAAAGTATTGGAAGAAGAGGTGTATGTGGGAAACCACTTGGTTATGAGATCCTAGAGCATGAGAGGAAAGTATACAAGCTTGTGTTTAATGAAAAGTTGCAAAAGCCATGGACATGGGGTAAGAATCTCTAAAGAAACCCCAAAGGCTCTTAAAAACTAGTTAGTGGACCATCAGATAAGAAATAAACAAGGATTCATCACTTTGCATGCATTAAACTTGAAAGAAACAAGCAACCTAACATATTTAGTAATCCTCTATTCTTGAAAGCTTTAACAAATGAACCTAGTAAGGATTATAAGCAATCAGTTTGTGATTATGAGAATGGGAGCTCACCATTAATGGCTTCAAGGCAAATGGTTCTTCCCATTTAATCAATGCTTGGTGTGTAGTGCAATGGCAAAGCAATAGCTCAATAAAATAAATGAAATAAGCTCTAAACCCTAAGCAAAATGCTATAGTTTATGTTAGGAAGAAGGAGATTTCTTAGAAATGAGAGGGGGTCTAGTCCTATTTATAGTTTTTCATTTGGGAAAGTGGGGAATTTTGGTGCATGTGGGACTAAAAGGGAGTCAACAAGTTGATTAGTAAGTCAAAGTAAGATTTGACTAAGTTTAGAAGAAATTTAATCATGGTTAGGGCTAGTTAAACTAGGTTAGGCTAGTTAATCTTGTTTAGAGAGGAATTAGGGTTTTGAGAGAGTTTTGAGAGGTCTAATCAATCCAATGAAATGGATTGATAGACTAGGAAGTTAGTAAAAGTGGTATAGAAGAGGATGAGAAGATGGTTTAGCCAATAAGGGACTATATTAACCCCATTAATTGGTTTATAGGAGAAATACAACCAAAAGAATGTCGTAAACGATGAGTTAGAGGAGGTCTAATTGATGGTATGTCATCAATTCGTATGAAGGAGAATAGTTAGTGCAATATTAGGAATAATAGTGCTTTGACCAAACTACATGTGTCTACATTTTCCCCTCTTTGGGGTGACGTAAGCTACGTCACTTCAAAGAAAGTAGAAAAACATAAGCAAATGAATTTTTTTGAAGGGGTAGAAGAAAAATTAGTTAGCTAAAGGGATGCCCCCTCGAGTGTCAATGGGGTGATGGAAGAACTCGATTGACAATCAAAAAGAGAATAAAAGAAATAAAAGTGTGAAGAGAAGATGAGAAAACAACAAGAAAAGGGGATATTGAGCTATCCAAAAACTAGTGCTTATAGAAACAATTTTTAATCATCATTTTTCTTAGCATCCTCATCATTGGTCCTTATTAAAATGTAAGCATACAACGGAAGCGTAAAATGACATGAAAATCCAAGATACAAACAATCGTCCCTTGCTAAAACAACAACTCCATGCAACACACAAACATGCAATGTAATACGAGAAGTAAACAAACTCACCTAACAAGGAAATAAGTACAATCACACACACTCAAACCAATAATGCTTAAGACGGTTGCAAAAATATTTTGTTATCGAGATGTAGTCCCAATTTTTTTGTTTAAAATGATGCCCTAAGAAATTTGTATATGCAAGGGAAAGGATGGAGGACACTTGGGTCTAATGGAAAAGCAATGTGCACGATGAAAATAGTACTAGGCAACTGATAGTGCCCCAGAGTACAGATAAAGTAAGAAACATAGATTTTGTAAATGATTGTAGAGTTAGGTGATCTGCAAGTTGTTGTTTCAAAACATGTGAAAACATCAACAAGATATGAGATGAGTGCCATGCGAGAGACACATATTTTAGCTACAAATGAGCTTTTACCAATTTTAGTCCATTTTCAAAGTGTTTACGATTTTTTTGGCTTTTTGAATGATTTTTATAATTTTTAAATTTTTGATCGGTCAAGAATTTAGGAAATGGAAGGTCACCTAAAAGCACGTGAAAAATGCCCCAGGCAAAGAGAATGGGCGTCGGTGGCAAAAAAATGCCTCAGCGAGAAGACAAACGAGCCAACAATAATTATTTAAAAATAATCATGGCACTAGATAAAAATAGAAGACAAGAAGCACCTGGAAATATTTAAAAATGCCCCAGGGTGAAGAGATAAGTGCTAGGTGGAAAATAGTGCCCGAGGGTGATTTAGATGATATCCTACATGTTTTTTACATGAGATATTTTGGTAGATGCTAGCATTTGGGATGATATTAGATGATATTGGTGCGGGGGATAGATTTGTGATCATGCGCAACCCCTCTTGCCCCCATTGATGATACAATATGTGATGATTAGCTTAGTATACATGCATGATGTAAAACTTAGCATTTTTTTGTATATATGATGTATTAGATGATGTTATATGTGATGAATGGTAGATGATAGATGTGATAACAAACATATGTGTAGTAAAAAAACACACAAGAAAAAGTTAACAAAACTAAACAAACATATATATACAAAACAACACAACAATATGCAACTAACAATGAACTCATGCAAACTTTAACAACAAATTAAATTGGTATTCAATCTAAGTAAAATGAATCCTAAAAGATGCACACAATAGATGATGAAAAAGACAACAATTTTTTACAAGTGAACTCAAGCTACGAATGAACCTAATGCAACACACAATTAAATCAAACAAGATTCAATCTAAGGTAAGAAAATGAACCATCACACAACATGAAAAGGCACTTTCAATCAAAACTATACAAACTAACAACTAAAAGTAATTAAATCACTACCTTGTTTTTGTGGGACAACATTGATATATTTTCTAATTTTTTTGGGTTATCTTGAAAGATAAGTTTTCAGGATACTATTCACATTGTTTTCAAGGTTTCCTAAGACAATGTTATGAAGGTGGTGTAGCTTCATTCTAAGGGGGATTTTCTGAATGTTTAGATTTTTGTGTATCCTTTTCCGAATGTTTTTATATTTTCTAAGGTCATGTTTTGAAAGCAATGTACAAGGAAAAAGAAGCGTGGATGCCCCAACGTGATGTGGGAATATACAAAGGGCAGAATGCCACGCGCATATGTATGAGAAAGTGGAATGTGAAGGTTCCCCAATGTTAGATGAGAATATTCAAAGGCACATCCTTCATGTAGATATAAGAGTAAATAAGCCAGATCATGGCTTGGCGAAGATGGACTCGATAGGGTTCCTAGACCTAGCAAAGGAAGTTATTTCTAGAAAGCGGTGAGGGTTACCCGTCTTGATGCAAGAGTGACTTGTGACCAATGAATCCTCCTTGAGCGTTAGAAACCAGTTTTCACCCAAATACTTGCCCACTGCGCCACACAATTACGTGGTTTTCACACATGGACGACCTGTTTTTTCTTTACTATTTTCTCAAATTTTTCATGTTTTGCTTGTTTTTTTCTACTTTTTAGTTCTTATCTGATATTTGTGCCATGCTTAAGTATAGAACCACTTGAGATGCATGGAATTCATAGGTTCTAGAAGCTCTTCACCATCTGAGTATGCTAGTTTATAAGCTCCTGATCCATACTTAGCAACCACCACATAAGGCCCTAGCTAGTTGGCCTCAAACTTACCTTTCTTTTCTTTGTCTTTGATGGTATTTTTTGATTTTCTTTCAGCACTAGATCACCTACATCAAATTCATAATGAATGATCCATTTGTTATATCCTCTTGATACTCTGTTCTGATAAACCTTGAGGTGATTAAGCACTCTTATACATTTTTCATCCAATAGCTCTAGCTCTGCTAGCCGAGCTACTCTATATCCTTCGTCCTTATCAAGATAATCCTAGAGAGATATTCTCAGGAAGGGAAGTTCCACTTCCAAGGGTTTATGAATTTAGTGCCATAGACTAGGTAATATGGGATCGCACCAAGTAGGAGTGCAGAGGGAGGTTCGATAGGCCCAAAGGGCGGGATGTATCTCGCAAGTGCCAATTACGGCTAGTCTTACTTATCATTTTCTCCATGATACGTACAAGGAATTTATTGGTAGCTTCATCCTATCCATTACCTTGGGGGTGTTAGTGTGTGTGATTGTCCAGTCATCATCCACATCACCTAGGTGAGTCATCTCACCTTGTGAGTGTCATAGGTCTTAGGAAGTCAAATGACAAGTGTCAGATTCTGTCATAGAATCTGACATTGTCATTTGCGTCAATGCGTCATAGGAGTTACATTCCTTATTTGGAATTGTAACTCCTCTTCTAGTGGCATCATATGCGTCAGTCAACGTCATATGCATCAGTGGCGTCATTGATTTCTTTCCATGTTTAGGCATGGGGGTTACACAACACCCCTATTTGTACTTCCTATTTTTCGATCTATGAGCATGAGTAGACCCATTCTTCTTACTTGCAATCTTCTTTCCATTGTTTCGAATCTTGCATATTGCGTTGGCTTGAGGTTACCATCGAGTGCAACTTCATTGTGGTGCATCGCTTTTCGACATCGGTTCTCGCGAATCCCTCTTTCATGGTATCAGAGCTAGTTTTGGTAAATGTGCACTCTTCGTTTCTCAGTTGTTTATTACTTCTGGTTTCTTCTCATTTCCTCGTGTGCAAGTTTTTTTGATTATCATTTTGGAATTATTGCTCACCTCGTATTGAGGTTTCAGCAGTTGCAAGTTAAGGTATTTGGTTGGTTTGCTTATCAGCTAAGTTCATATTTTGGATATTTCTAGATCTTTGTGGCTGTTGTTTCTGGGTTGTTTGTGTGTTTCTTGCTGGTTGTGTTCAGATTCAGCTGCAGGGTAAAAGAAGAGCTCGTTTTTGGCGTGGCTTGCTTACATTGCTTTGAGTACAACCGTGGCTTTGGTTCTCTTCATCGTTTCACCTTGCACTTGGACTGTTCGTGGTTTGCAAGCTCTTCATCCTCTTCATCCTCATTTTTTCCTTTGTGTGGGATCTAAACGTGGCGTTTTTTTTGGTTGCTGTGCTCGTGGGAATTTTCCTGAGATCGTGGGCATTTTTTTTCCCCTTTGGCCGTTTTCCCTGTGCTCGTGGGCATTTTCCTACCCTTTGGACGTCTTCCTTGATCTCGGTGTTTTTTCTGTTTTACAGGAGCATTTTTCTTTGCTCTCATGCGTTTTTTCTGTTCAACAAGCATTTTTCTCTACCTACAGGCATTTCTCTCCTCCAGTGAGCATTTTCTCTACCTACAGGTGTTTCTCTCCTCCAGCAGGTGTTTTTCTCTACCTTCAGGCATTTTTTTGGCCTTGTCTCAGGCGTTTTCTCCCAAAGACGTGTGCTCAGAACTGCACATTCAACTGTTCCAACATTTTTTTGGACTGATCTGAGCTTTTTCCCCCTGCTCGTGCATGTAACGTCTCCCACCTGCAGACCTGGCATTTTTTTTGGACTCCTTAGGCGTTTGCTACAGCTGGCGTCTCCTTTTTGCATTGGAAATCATTCTTTTTTTCTGCCTGCTTTTACCCAACATTTTCACAGCTTGTACTCCTCTGATTTCATTCCTCTTTCATGATCCACGTGGCATCCAAAACCTCCTTTGCTTAGCTCCTTCAGTTACATCTCCTGGCAGCGAACTCTTTTTGGCGGTCTCTCACTTCCACGTGGGCTTCTCACTGCGCAGCTCGGTCAAACTCTAGTTTATCCCTTATCCTCCATTTGGATTCATTATTGGTTAACTTAATCTCACCTTTTAATGTTTAAAAGGTGTTAAAATCTTTTTTTAAAGTGGCATTGTAATATTGTAAGTTTTTTGGCTTGTTTTATTATCCTTCCGTCGAGTGTCGAAGACGAAGGGTGAGGTCCGGGATTGGCAGGTGGCTAATCCCCCCTCACAATAAAAAAAAACCCTATCTCAAATTCCATGCCATTTCCAAAGAGCATACATAAGACACCATTTGCATGCGTTTAGGGAACTTTTTAATCCGTTTGCAGGCTTATTGGCTTTTCCTCATCAATTGCGGGAATTGGTTTTTGCTATAACTTTTGACTCGTTGCTCGGTTTTGAGCACTTCTTTAGTCAAAGTTGCATGTTTTTTTGCACTCTAGATGATGGGATCATTAGTTTTGTAAATGCACTAATTTTATAAAGTGCCGCATTCTGGGGGGTGTCTTTGTATTGCTTAATTCAGCTCATTTTTTCTTGAGCTTTGTTCTATTCCTTTTTGTGGACTTGTGAGCGCGTCCGCCACAGTCTTACAACAAAGGGATTATTTTGTGTGATGTGAGATGCTATTTCTCACAAAGCTCTTTCTTCCCCCTCTTGCTTCTCTCTTTCTGTGCTTGCTTGCAGTGTTGATCTGTTGTGCCCTACGAACCTTGATTGTTGTCTCCACCATTGCGCGTTATTACGCTAATTGCAAGGTGAGTGACAAACTGGTTCTCGGAACACAGTCGCATCTGGTTGTAATCAACGCACTGAATTATAAAGTGCCAAACTCGGGGGGGTGTAATTTTGTTCTGGGGTGGTTGTTTCCTTTCTCTCTCCTTCCTTCTGCATTCCTTGGTTCTATCTCTTCATTATGGATATCTCTAAAGTACCAGTGCTCACACCTTTTAATTTCTTCGAATGGAAATCTAAAATTATATTGGTTTTGTGAAGTAAAGGGTTATACCGAGTTACCATGGGGTTAGAGACCGAACCTACTGATGAACCCAAAAAATCTAAATGGTTCAACCGTTGTGATGAAGCCTTAGGTCTTATCTGTATGTCCGTCTCTCCCGACTTGCTCTTCCACATCGAAACTTCCTCAACACCCGATCAAGCGTGGAAAACGCTCGATGATATGTTTGGGAAGCAAGATGACATGAGAGTGCATGAGTTGGAGAACGAACTACTAGGGTTAAACCCTAGTGACTTTGAAAACCTACAGGCCTTCTTCTCAAAATTTGTCCGCACTAGAATGCTTCTAAAGGAATGTAAAGTGGATAAGAAAGACTCTCAATTGATCTTGTCGATTCTTTCTAAGTTAGGTCCTGAATACTCTGTTTTCGTTTCAACTTTTCACGCCACGAAAGCCGCCTTGGGTAGTACTTGGACTATGCCCTCCTTTGACAGTTTTTCGTCCCAACTCATTCGAGAACAGGACAAACTCATTCAAATGGGGACTCTAAAATCCAAGTCACATGCCCTTGTGGTGAATAAGGGCAAGAAAAATGAAAAGAAGAAAGAAACTAAGGACCAACCTAAGAAAGAAACCAAGACCAACCAACCCCCAGTTAAGCCCATCACTCATACTTCGACTTCTGAGCCTAAAGCAAAGAAGGAAAAGTATAAATGATCTTATTGTAAGAATACTGGCCATGACGAGCAACATTGTTTTCGGAAACAAATTGATCACTTAACTCATTTACTTGAGAAGAATAAAATAAGTGTTCTTGAATCCGTTAAACAAAATGCTCAGAAAGGTGAGTCTTCTAATGCAAAGGAGACTAAAAATGAAAAGAAGAAAGGTAAGGCCCTTGTAGCTAGATCAGCTCCATCATCAACTTGGATTATCGATTCGGTGCCTCGCACCACATGGCTTCTTCAGAGGTTGAATTCTCTAGCATTGAACCATGTGGCATGTCCCAAATCACGTTGGGTGATGACACTCATGTGTCGGTTTCGGTAGTGGATCGGTAGAGATTGAAGGTGGAACATTTAACCAAGTGTTGAGTGTTCCCAATCTCTCTACCAATCTCCTATCGGTTTACCAAATCACCCACCTTGGTGAAGGAATATGAGTGGAATTTGGTCCTAACTCGGTGATTATTCATGAGCTTAACTCGACCGCACTGTGGCTGAGGAGGAAAGGCGGATCACCGTTCACGGTTGTATACCTTTTCCCACTTCTCTTCTGATTCGACGCCCAATGCCTTGCTCACTCATGCAAATGAGGTTAGCAAGTTATGGCATGAGCGTTTTGGGCATCTAAATTATCGTTACCTTGAACAATTGAGCCAAAACAAAATGGTCAATGGGCTACCCCGAGTTAAGTTTTCTAAGGGTCTTTGTGAGGGTTGTACCCTTGGAAAGCACCCTGAAAAAAGCTTTGACAAGGGAAAATCCTGGAGAGCTACTCGTCCCTTGGATCTTGTTCATAGTGACGTTTTTGGCCCTTTTCCATCTCCTTCTTTTACTAGAGCTCTATATATACTAACCTTCATTGATGACTTTTCGTGTTATACTTGGGTATATTTTCTTAAGCTTAAGTCTGAAGTTTTTGAGCATTTTCAAAACTTTAAGGCTCTTGCTGAGAAACAAGCGAATGGTCTATCAAGGTTCTTCGAACCGAAAATGGAGGTGAGTATGTGAGCAATAGGTTTGAGGATTTCTACACTTCTGAGGGGATTGCTTTGCAGCGTACAATTGCTTATAACCCTTCCCAAAATGGAGTTGCAGAAAGAAAGAACCGAACTTTAAAGGAGATGGCTACTTGTATGGTTCACTCGAAATCTCTTCCTCCACAGTATTGGGATGAAGCAGTGAATTGTGCTTGTTATATTGAACCGTGTCCCACAGGCGATAAGAGGATGACACCCTTTGAAGCTGGTTTGGACACAAGCCTGATGTTGAGCACTTTCAAGTCTTCGGATCCAAGGCTATGGCTCGATTCCCAAAAAGAAATGCAAGGCATTGGATCCACAATCCAAACCTTGTATCTTTTTCGGGTATCTTGATGGCGTGAAGGGATATCGATTGTTGAACCCTACCACCCATGAGCTTTATATTGAGAGGAGTGTGAAGTTTGATGAGTCATCCTTGACTTCAACTTCCACTGAGGTCCTTTTGCCCACTGATTCAGATTCTGACTCTTCAGATGATGATGTTGTTGAGCGAGTTCCACCTCTCCCTGCTCCTCCCGATCCTCAAACTTCTGAGTCTTCTGATTCTGATAGTAGTGATGATGAGGACTATGTCCCTTCTCACTCAAGTGAAGAATCTTCCGACTCGAGCCTGAGCCATCGGGACATCTTTGGGCTAGAAAACTTTATGAGTCTTTGGAGATTTAGTTGGAGATCCTTTGGATGAGAGACGTACTCGCTCAGACTTCACTGGACCTCACTCCTTCTTCACCTCTGCTTTTGATCCACCATCTTTCCAGGAAGCTTCTGGGATTCTGAGTGGGATTCTTCCATGGATGAGGAGTATTCCTCACTCATAAAGAATGACACTTGGGATCTTACCCTTCTTCCGAAAGGAAGAAAAATCATTCGGTGTAGGTGGGTATATCGAACAAAGTATGGAGCTGATGGAAAATTTGAGAAGTATAAAGCATGACTTGTAGCTAAGGGTTTCTCCCAGGTAGTTGGGGTTGATTACTCAGAAACCTTTGCTCCGGTTGTGAAGATGACTTCCATTCGACTGACCCTTTCCATCGCTACCGCTAACAGATGGGAAGTCCACCAGATGGACGTTAAGAGTGCCTTCCTTCATGGGGACCTAGAGGAGGAGATCTATATGGAACAACCTCCGGGTTATGTCCATGATCCATCCCTCGTTTGTAAATTAAAGAAGTCTCTCTACGGCCTTAAACAAGCCCCTCGGGCTTGGTATGCCAAGATGGACTCCTTTTTACTTGCATCAGGGTTCACTCGGTGTCACTCTGACCCAAATGTGTATATTCTACGACAGGATGACTCCATGCTTATTCTTGTTCTCTATGTTGATGACTTGTTGATCACCGGTAGCTCTTCCTCTATCATTGATTCTGTGAAGATCTCCTTGGCCAACAAGTTCTCCATGTCTGACTTAGGATTGCTTCATTACTTTCTTGGGATCCAGATTTCACAATCTGACTCAGGAATTATGATCTCGCAGCCTAAGTACTCTCTTGATTTGCTTGCTCGGTTTCACATGTCCAACTACAAGTCCTCACCTACTCCTTTTCTTTCCGGGATTAAGTTGGTTTCTGATTGCTCTTCCCCCTTGGTTGATGGTACCCTTTATCGACAGTTGGTGGGAAGCCTGATCTACCTTACTCACACTCGGCCAGATCTATCGTATGCCGTCGGGATCGTGTCTAGATTTATGCAGGAGCCTCATGAGCTGCACTTAAAAGCAACAAAGCGGATCCTTCACTATGTTTGTGGCACTCACACAGATGGTATTCATTACTTAGGAGGGATTGAGATTGACTTGGTTGGATTTACAGACTCAGATTGGGCGGTGATCTAGATCATCGGAAGTCTACCTCAGGCTACAGTTTCACTCTTGGTTTAGGTCTTGTCAGTTGGTCCAAAGAAGAAACAAAATGCCATTGCCATATCATCGATAGAAGCAGAATATAGAGGAGCAGTTAACACTGCCACAAAAGCTGTTTGGTTACAGGGTATTATGACAGAGTTTGGCATCCACTTTCGGCGGCCTACCATTATCTACTGTGACAACATGAGCACTATCTCAATTTGTAGAAATCCAGTTCAGCATCAGTGACAAAGCACATTGAGATTCATATGCACTTCATACGGGAGCTGATACATGAAAACATCATCGACATACAGTATGTTCAGACAGCTGATCAGGTTGCAGACATTTTCACCAAGCCCTTCACTGAGGTGAAGTTTCTTCACTTGCGGTCTCTTCTTGGGGTGAGGTCTGCTGCAGCCGCCCATCTTCTTCGGGCTATATAGTCCTCCTTCTTGTCCTCTTCTTCTTTCCAGAAAGATGTTGTTTGTACATGGGCACCTTATCAGGCCTTTAGTTGCGGGGCCCATTGACACATCTTTCTTAGTTGTCTAGGGGAGTCTTCTTTTTCTGTTCTGGCTTACCTTGACCTCTTCCTCAGCTTCGATGAAGGGGGGGTGTTGGTGTGTGTGACTTTGTCCAGTCATCGTCCACATCACCTAGGTGAGTCATCTCGCCTTGCGAGAGTCATAGGTCTTAGGAAGTCAAATGACAAGTGTCAGATTCTGTCATAGAATCTGACATTGTCATTTGCGTCAATGCGTCATAGGAGTTACATTCCTTATTTGGAATTGTAACTCCTCTTCTAGTGGTGTCATATGCGTCAGTCAACGTCATATGCGTCAGTGGTGTCATTGATTTCTTTCCATGTTTAGGCATGGGGGTTACACAACACCCCTATTTGTACTTCCTATTTTTTAATCTATGAGCATGAGTAGACCCATTCTTCTTACTTGCAATCTTCTTTCCATTGTTTCAATCTTGCATATTGCGTTAGCTTGAGGTTACCATCGGAGTGCAACTTCGTTGTGGTGCATCGCTTTTCGACATCGGTTCTCGCGAATCCCTCTTTCGGGGGTAATAGGGGGTAGACCACTTGAGTTAAATATGGAAGTGTTGACACAATGTATTAACCATTTTTTTTTGAAGGATTTACCATTATTAGTGACAATGGCGGAAGGGATACCATAATGGAAAATGAGATGGTTCATGATGAATTTGGATATTTGCGCACCAATGACATAAGTGAGAGGAACAATCTCTACCCATTTAGTAAAATACTCGGTGGCAGTGATAATGTGGGTGTGGCCATCTGAAGAAGAAGGATGAAGCTTCCCTACGAGATCTAGCCCCATTTAGAAAATGACCAAGGTGTTGTAATAGGCGGAGAAACCCTATGCTTTGGTGTATGTATCAATTTGTCATATTTTTGGCATAGCTCACATTTCTTGACAAAATTACAACAATATGCTTCCATGGTGGGCCAATAATAACCTACCCTTAAGAGCTTCTTAGCCAAAACCATACCACTAGTGTGTGCTCCACAAATACCACCGTGTAATTCCTTAATAGCATGGACTGAGTTAGTAACATCCAAACAATGAAACATATTCCTCTTGTAGCCACGATGATAAAGGGTTCCTCCTAGGAGGGTATAACAAGCTATATAGTGGATAAGGGTTTTCTTCTCCGAATGGGTAATGTCCTAGGGAAATGTGCCATCTTGTAGGTATCTAAATATAGGGTCATACCAAGGGGAGGATGGACCAACAATCTCACATGCCAAACAAGATTCCAACATGTCGTATGCGGGTATTTGTAAATGCTCTACAAAGAATGGAATTTTTCTCTCCTGAGGTGGAATGCGTAAGAGAGATCCAATTGTAGCCATAACATCTGCTGATCTATTATGTGACCTCAATTTTTCTCAAAGACAATATGTGTAAAATACTCCTTCAAGGTTTCAACCAATTTCTTGTATGGAACAAGTTTCTCATCTTTGACCTTATACTCATCATTAACTTGCTTAATAATGAGTTGGGAGTCCCCAATGACTCGTAGCTATCTAATATTCCAAGTGATAGCCAACTTGAGGCCAGTGATGAGTGCCTCATACTCTATAATGTTATTAGTGCAAGGGAATCCTAAACAAAATGCTCTTGGAATAACCTCACCTGTGGGAGTGATGAACACTACCCCGATCTTGATCCATGGAAGGTGAATGATCCATCAAAATGGACTTGCCATTTTACAGATTCTTCAACATACATCATGGATGCATCTAGCAGGTCCAAACACAAAGGTTCCATTCCTGGTAGAGGAGCTTCTGCCAACTGATCAACCAATACCTATCCTTTTAAGGACTTATGGTTTATAAAATCAATGTCAAATTCACTTAGGAGAATGATCCAATTAGCCATTCGTCCTATAAGGGTGGGTTTGGATAAAAGGTATTTGAGAGGGTCAACTTTGGATATTAGCTTGGTTTTGTTGTTAAGGAGATAATGATGAAGTTTCTAAAAGGTGAAGACGATTGCTAAGTAGGCCTTTTCAATATGTAGGTAATTCAACTCGTAGGCAATCAAGGTGTGACTAAGATAATAAAATTCCCTTTCTCTATGGTCTAGGTCATATTGGGCAAGCAGTGCACCAATAACAAACTAGGTAGTTGAGATGTATAAGAGGAGAGGTTCACTTGGGGTAGGTGGCATGAGTACAGGTGGGTTGACAAGGTATTGTTTAAGTAGTGCAAATGCCTTTTGATAGTCTGGTCCCCAGTTGAATGCAACATCCTTTTTGAGGAGATGTGTAAATGGGTGGCACTTATCTACAAGTTGTGAAATAAAATGGCGGATTGCTTGAATTTTTCCTTGTAAACTTCTTAGTTGTTTGAGATTTTTAGGTGGAGGAATTTCTGTGATAGTTGTAACCTTTGTAGGATCTACCTCTATTCCTCTCTGTGAAATAATGAAACCTAGGATCTTCCCTGACAAAATGCCAAAGACACACTTCTTAGGATTCAAACGTACTTTGTAATCTCAGAGACATTGAAAAATACGTCTTAGCACTTCAGGGTGCTCTCCTTTGCTTTTGGATTTAGCTAAGATATCATCAACGTAATCCTCCATGATGTCATTCATCATGTCATGGAAGATGAAAATCATTGCACATTGATAGGTGGCCCCAAATTCTTTAGTCCGAAAGGCATGACCTTGTAGAAAATGTTCCCCAAGGGGTGATGAAAGCTATCTTATGCTGATCCTCCTTTGCAATCCTGATTTGGTTATAACTTGAAAAACCATCCATTAAGGACAACATTTCATAACCAGCGGTGGAATCAACGATCATGTCAATATTAGGAAAGGGGAAGTCATCTTTGGGACATGCCTTATTGATGTTGCGGAAGTCGGTGCAGATCCTTATGCCAACAGGTTTCTTCTGAACAGGGACTATGTTAGATATCCAATCTGAATAGTCAATGGGCTTAATGAAATCGAAGCTAATAACTTTTCAAGTTCTTCTTTGACAAGGAGTGCAATTTTAGGGTGCATATTTCTCAACTTCTTGTTTGATGGGTTTGGCATCTGGGTGCACAACGAGGTTGTGTATGACCAATCCAGGTCCAAACCAAGCATATCAGTGTATGACCATGCAAATATATCTCCATATTCTCTTAACAACTCCACAAAAACCTTCTATTCTTGAGTTGAGAGTGAAGCTCCCAACTTTATCATTTTAGGTTCCTCTTCCGAGCCAATGTTGACATTGATGGTTTCTTCCACAAACATCTTAGAGGTATCTTCCATCCGGATAGGATCAGGGGGAAGAGTAAGATCAACCTCCTTAGGTAGCTCATCATCATCCTTGAAAAATAGACACTTTTTTTCATAGGTTCTTTGTTCTATTTATCTACGAGTGCTTCAAAAATTCTATCGCTATGAGACTTGCATTTATTCCTTGCACAAGGTTTCTTTGAAGTGTCTTTACTCTTGCTTCTGAGCTTCTTACTCAAGTTTCCACACATCTCTTCTTCTTCTCCAAAGTATGTGTAGGTGTCTAGTTGAATTGCAAATCCTTTCTTGTGATCCCTAGCCGGAATAGAATCTCTGAGACCCATGAATTCCGTAAATGCCTCGTCGTTCTCAAAGAAATCAATTGGCACGTGAAATTGTTGATCCCAATCTACAAGTTTGGGATATACAAGGGTTACTTGGTAATTGGTTTGAGGATTGGATCCGATAAGGTAAGGACAACTAAATTAGGGAATAGGTTAGTGGAAGCAAGATCCTCATAGAGGATACATTGGGAATCATGTGTCACTATCGAATGAGATGAGTCATCCTCATGTTCGGAAGAGGTGGCATCAATCTCAAAGGGTGGATCATCATGTGGTCTTATTCCAAGACCATGCTTGTCTGATTTGAAGTGAGGGATAGGAATGGGTTCTAATCACCCTTGCACATTGATACCACATCCAAACCCATTGTAACCCATGACGTACATCATACGGTGGCCTTTGACATATAGTGGGGCTTGATGGCATGAAGCCATGGTACCTTTAGGTACTTTATTGGTGGAATATTCTAACATATTTTCCTCATATAAGAAACCACTAGGAATGAACTTCTCTAATGGTTTAGGGAATTGATCCCGAGTGCTTTTGAACTAAAAATAGGGTTTACCACGTGTCCTGGGTGACACTGATAAATCTGATATTAATAAATCTTGTTCAAGAGTGAACGGCTCACCTAGGCCATATTTTTCCGACATTGCCTCCCATGATGTGAAAGGGTTGACCAATGAAGGAAAGTCTTGATTGTAAGGAGTGAGTGAATCTGGATCCACACATTCCTTGATAGCCTCTGTTTGCAAAGGAACAACAATGTCTATAGAAGGGCATTCATAAGCTACATGAGAAAAACTTATGCAAGGCTCTACAATGTGTAAATGGTTATGGATCACCCTGAATGGTGATTATCTATCCTTTATGACACATCTTGATACATTGGTGAAAATTTGAAGGAATGGCTTGCATGACATGGATCCATGGGCATCCTAAGAGCATGTTGTATGGTAGATCCAAGTCAAGGACATGGAACATTGTATCATGACAAGTCGGTCCTACTTCCATTGGAACTACTATAGTGCTTGCTAACTCTCGCTCCTCATTATCATAGGTCGTGATTGTAATATTTTTGGCACCTAGATCTGTTTCGTGAGGCCTAGCTACTTAACCAGCTTCAAAGTACAAATGTTTAGATTAGATCCACCATCCACAAGTACTCTCTTGATCTTGCGACGGGTAATGACTACTTCTGGATATACGGGTAAGTTGTGTTCTAGGTCTTTACATGGGATTATAGCGCAATCAAAAGTGATATGATCATTGGAGTCAAGGTGGGAAATCAAGGCTTAGAGGTATGTGGGATCTACATCGGTGGAGACTCCCAAACTCTACATTGTTTTATATAATATGTTTTTAGGGGTAGTAGAGATTTTGAGGAGATCTAAGATTAATATCCTAGCGGTGTTTTCTCTAACTGTTCTATTAGATTATACTGAACTTCCTGAGGGATAGGTAGGGGATATGGTATGATCAAATGAGAACATCACATCCCTATTGCATAACTCTTTTCTAAGATCCTAATAATATTGACCTGTTCATTAGATGAATGGATACATCCTATGAGCGAATTAAAGGGAATATCATTAGTGGGATAAACATAAGCAATAGTCCGATAGTCATTGGAAGTTTGTTCATGATCTTGGATTCCTTTTCTTTTTATCTGCATGGTTAGGAAAGGGCTCTTTGAAAATACCCATTTTCTCATTTGGACCTTGTCCTGAGTCAGGGGGAGAATCTACGATGATTTTTCCTCTTTCAATGAGGTCTTGTATGTAATGGCATAGTCTCAAGAATTTTTCTGTCTTGTGCCCTTTAACACAGTGGAATTCATAGTACTCATGCTCTTTGAACCAAACATGTTTTGGAGCATTTTATGGGTATGGTACCATCGCAGTTGGATATTCCACCATGTTTACGTTATCTAACTATTTTAGTATGGCAGATAGGGATTCTGTTAATGGCGTGTGAATGCACATTTGGTGGGTGCCTTGGGATGAGGTCCTTGTGAGAGCTTTAAAAGTGGACTAGTCTGCATGGTTTGGACTCTTTAAAATCCGTAATTCCATCTCTAACGACATGTTTTTTTTTGTTGAAAAATTTGGTTTATCTAAGGATTTTGCTTCATGTTTGTCTTTGACAACTAGTTTAAGTGTTCCCTTTGTGATGAGGGACTTTTTGATTTGACTTCCCTTCTCTATAACTTCTTCAAAGTTAGAGCCGCAATGCATTTGTAAATGGAAGGCTATCTCTGGGTTCAAGTTAGGCACAAATATGCTTACTAGCTATTTTTTTGGCAAGGCACAAGGGAAACAACTTGCCAACCCTCACCATCATTGTAAAATCTTACAAAGGTCTCATTGGGCTTCTATTTTACATTGCAGAGGTCATTCATTATGATATCATTTTCCATGTTGTAGGAATAATTCCGTATAAATTTTTCTGCTAACGTAGGCCACGTTGTAATGGAGCCCTTGGGTATGCTAAAGAACCATTCCAATCCCAATGCCCCTAGGCTGCGAGGGAAGATTCGTATTAAGAAGTTATCACTGTATGCGACATCCTGACAAGCCATATAAAAGTATTTTATGTGATCACGAGGATCACCTTTGCTTTTATATTTATCAAATTTAGGAATGGTAAAATGATTTGGGAAGGGTTGTCATAACATGTCCTTATCGAAGGGGTAAGGGCATAGTTCTTCATACAAATATTTCCTACTATGTCCTACATTTCCCTCTTGTAGCATAGTAAGTGTGTCTTTCATTGATTGTAATTCCCATTTAATGAGTTGTTCTTTGGTAAGCAACATTGGTCTTTGTGCCTTAGCCACTTTAAAGGTCATGTCACTATACGGATCAAAGTGGAACTCACTATATTTTGTTTTGAGTTTGTCTTTGATAATGTTCCTACTTGAAGAGCCTAAGTTTGTTAATTTTTGGCTTAGTTTCAGGATCTATTTTTGAAGGATCTCTTCTTCAATTAAAGGATCCTCTTCCTCATCAAAATTGGGAGGTAGTGAGGCTTTGCGCTCAATCTTCACTTTATGTGAAGCTTTGTAATAAGGTCATCATGGATCACCAAGTGGATTTAATGGGTCTCCTTTAATGGTATTATGATGTTGACCAAAAGTAGAAGCATACCCTACGTCAAAGGGGTTATCTATTTCTAAGAGGGACCTTCGTTCTTCTATTTTATGATTAATGACCTTAGTTTCCACTTCACATTCCTATGTGGAAGCTTGGATCCTAACTCTAATACTCTTGCAAGTACTTGATATATGTTATAATAAAAACCTCATCAAATCGACCTAGGTCTAATTGATGTTGTTCTTCAAAAGAATCAAATTATTCTCCGCTATGATCAATCAACGACTCTTTCCTTGACCTGAAAAGAGAGAGGTGCTAAGTTGTTGCCGCTAAATGGGAATGATTCAAAAGGATTTTCTCCTAAGTTGCGCTCGTTTGGTTTGGATGCCATCTTCGTGATTCTAGGCATCACTAGTCAAAGTGATACTAGGTTTTGTCTAAATGTCCTTCAAAGTTTGCGTGAAACCTAGGCGTATGTTTGTGCAAGTCATTCGATGTGATGTTGAAATAACCTAGTGTGTTCTAGAAGTAATGCTATGTAGTTATTTTTATGATTCAAAGAACACTCATATGAACACTCAAATGCAATGATCACTTAAATTGTCACTTTGCCAAGTTTATACCCTAACTATGATTCCGGTGAAGGGTCCAAAGTGGATAGTGACAATATCGTATCAATACATAGGTCAAGTTAGAATTATAACAAGGCCTAAATATTAAAGTGGTACTGATGCAATATCTCGACGAGGTATACTAAAACTAGTTCGAATGCCAATGAAAGCTAAGTTTTCTGAAAATGGAAGTTATGAGTATGTATAGCGTAACAACACTATCTTGATACATTAACTGAGAAAGAAAGGTGTTAGTATCAAGATGATGTTATTTCGGTATATATAAGGCAATATTGACACTCTAAAAAATACTTATATGACGCCGAACTGAAACTAGGTATGAGTATAGAAAGAAGTTTTTAGTTGCATGAGCAACATAACCGCACAATAAAGAGACTTATATCTAGTTCTCAAGAAATTGAAAACATGATGTAAGTACCAAAATTGTGTGACTAGAATGCAAGAAAAACTATCAACCTAAGGAGAGATAAATGATGAACCAAAATCAAATCGCAGTATTGAAGATGATCTTGAAATCAAGATCAAAGGACTATCAAAGATACAAAAACGTACTTGTGCACTTTAGACATTTAACAACCCAACCGCAAACATGGATGGGCGTAAATAGATAAAAAATTGGTGAGTACTATCTTTGATAAGACACGCGAGGTATGCTTCCTTCTCACCTCAAAAATGGGTAGCGAGAATGCAAGGGTATAGATCAAAAGGTGAAAATAAACTAAGCGCCACTTGGGCAAAGTTTCACCTCATCCGAAGGTGAGAATAAACTAAGATAAGTGAGACATTGTTTAATCCTATGATAAAAGACACTTAGATCTAACTTACATGGGCTCTTTACCTTGTTCGAGAAATAAGGTTCAGACTCCAAGTAAGTTATCACTTCGTGATGGCTTGATGCGACAATGGATTAGAAAAGTGGGATCCAAGATAGAATGGCTTCCCTAATAAGATCTCTTAACTAGTTGTCCCCAATTTTAGAACTCTCACAAATTTCACTTTGTTCTATTTCTGATGCCTATTCAAACTCTGAAAATGGGTCAACGAGTCAAAAGATATGACCCAAACTAGGAGCACTAAAAATTCTGTGAACAAATCCAGATCAAAAAGATATACCTGTGCACCCTTCAAGGTGTATGTGTGCCATTTTGGGTATGTGCATGTGGGTTATGGTGCTTTCACCCCTCTGTATAAACCTAGCAGGTCTGCAGGGTGCCTACGCTACCCAAGAGATGTTTGTGCTAGCATAAGTGTGCTGCGCTAGGGAATTGGTGCATGTGCTAGGGGAGTAGAAAAAAATGGTAAAAGCTATGACAAATGGTGCGTGTTTCACTGCTAGAGGGGTGGGGTGCTTGTGCCGGTAAAAAGGGTGTATGCGCCATGGTTTGGGCATGTGTGCACTTGGTAAAATTTTTGACAGAGGGCCAAGAATACACAAGGTGCTTACGTGTGGGTTTGGGTGCCTGCGCACCTAGTAAAAAATAGGTTATAGGGTGTCTACACTGGCAAAAGGGTATGTGCGCCATGATTTGGGCATGTGTGCCTACTTTAGGGTACCTACGTGTGGTTTTGGGTGCTGTGCACCTCTGCTAAAAATGATAGTATGAAGGTGCCTACGCTAGAAGAAAGGTGTATGCACACCTGCTTGGAAAAAACAACCAAAAACATGGAAAATGAAATTTTAAAAGTGTCAACAGGTTAGAATTTAGCCATTAAATGCATTTTCTAACATAAAATTAACAAATAAGCATGAAAATGAAGGTTAACTACATAAAACCTAGCTAAAAATCCTAAGGCAAAATATTTAACCCTACAAAAACATGTAAAAAGTTAGAAATTGAAATAAAATCTTCAAAATGACCCCATTAATGGAGGATGGACTAAGTGTCCCACCGGGCATGCCAAATGTGTTCAATGAAAAGTTGCAAAAGCCATGGAAATGGGGTAAGAATCTCTAAAGAAACCCCAAAGGATCTTAAAAAACTAGTTAATGGACCATCAAATAATAAATAAACAAGGATTCATCACTTTGCATGCATTAAACTTGAAAGAAACAAACAACCTAACATATTTAGTAATCCTCTATTCTTGAAATCTTTAACAAATGAACCTAGTAAGGATTCTAAGCAATCAATTTGTGATTATGAGAATGGGAGCTCACCATTAATGGCTTCAAGGCCAATGGTTCTTCCCATTTACTCAATGCTTGGTGTGTAGTGCAATGACAAAGCAATAGCTTAATAAAAGAAATGAAATAAGCTCTAAACCCTAAGAAAAATGCTATAGTTTATGTTAGGAAGAAGGAGAGTTCTTAGAAATGAGAGGGGGTCTAGTGCTATTTATAGTTTTCCATTTGGGAAAGTGGGGGAATTTTGGTGCATGTGGGACTAAAAGGGAGTCAACAAGTTGATTAGTGAGTCAAAGTAATATTTGACTAGGTTTAGAAGAGGTTAATCATGGTTAGGACTAGTTAAACTAGGTTAGGCTAGTTAATCTTGTTTAGAGAGGAATTAGGGTTTTGAGAGAGTTTTGAGAGGTCTAATCAATCCAATGAAATGGATTGATAGTCTAGGAAGTTAGTAAAAGTGGTATAGAAGAGGATGAGAAGATGGTTTAGCCAATAAGGGACTATATCAACCCCATTAATTAGTTTATAGGAGAAATACGACCAAAAGAATGTCATAAATGATGAGTTAGAGGAGGTCTAACTGATGGTATGTGTCAATTTGTAAGAAGGAGAATAATTAGTGTAATATTAGGAATAATAGTGCTTTGACCAAACTACATGTGTCTACAAAGCTCAAGAAATTATTGTATGGACTCAAACAAGCACCAAGGACATGGTACAATATGATAGAATCCTATCTGATTAGCAATGGATTTAGTAAAAACAATAGTGAGCCCACACTCTACATCAAAGAAATCAATGGTTAGATTTTAATCATTTTTTATTTGTAGATGATTTAATGTTTATTGGAAATGCAAACAAGGTCATAAATGAGTTCAAATCAGCCATGAAGAAGGATTTTGAAATGACTGATTTGGGATTGTTGAAGTATTTTCTTGGCATTGAGGTCAAGAAAATAGAGTAAGGCATATTTTTCTCTCAAGCAAAGTATGCAAAATAAATCTTGCAAAGATTTAGAATGTTGGACAGTAAACCAACATCTACACCAAATTGAATAAAGCATGAAATTAACCGAGATGATCGCAACAACAATTTGGATCCTACACATGTTCAAAAGCATGGTAAGAAGTTTGATGTATTTAACTATAACAAAACCTGATATAATGTATGTAGTTAGTCTTATTTCTAGATTCATGTAGACTCCAAAGGAGACAATGGTAAACAGGAAAATGTATTATGAGGTATATGAATGACACAAGGAATTATGGAATTCTATATGCTACTAATGATGATTTTCAATTAGTTGGATATACAGATAGTGATTGGGCAGGTAGCCTTGATGATAGAAAGAGCACATCTGGATATGTGTTTAATGTTGGATCAAGAGCCATTTCATGGGCTTCAAGAAACAATCAGTGGTTTCATTGTCTACTGTTGAAGCAGAGTATATTGCAGCAAATTTATCCGCTTGTCGATGATATGGTTAAAAGAATTCTCTCATATTTACATGAAGAGCAAAAATGAGGTTTTGTTATTTTCTATGATAATATGTCTTCGATTGCATTGTCAAAGAATCCAATATTCCATGGACGAAGCAATCATATAGCAATAAGATATCACTTCATTCGTGAATTAAATGAAAAAGAGAAATTGAGCTTGAATTTTTAATTCGATCAAGAGATAGTTGACATTTTTACCAAACCTCTATCAAAAGAAAGGTTTGAGCATTTAAGAGCAAGTATGGGCATCATAGATGTCCAAGAATTTAAAATCAGTCCTTGATTTGATTTTGTTCATTCTCAAGATTAATGGGAAGTGTTAGAATTAATGGTGTTTGGTAATCTTGAACCATTTGTAAGTTTTCCAAACCTATTTTCCTCACCCACAACTACTTAGCTGATAGGCATTTATTTATATTTTTGGCCATTTGAATTTTGAATTTATCGAAAATTCACGAGACAAAGTGTAAGGTTAAAGCCACGGGACAAAGGAGTATCTTGGAGCCACTTAACAAAGGAAAAGAAAAAGTTGCGCAATATAGCGTGGATCCAATAGTCGAGAGCCAACACATGTCGATTTCGACACCTCATTCTCTAGATATTTTGGGTGGACGTGAAACCCCGAACTAAGTCAAATTATATTTCGTTGGGTTGTTTTAATCAAAGCAATCAACGGTCATAAATCGACCAACCAAGGTAGTGACATGTGACTACATCTTTGATATGTAAACTCTTCAACTTTGAAATTATCCATAGAATCACAAAATAAATGCTGCTGTTCTAATTTCTATTAGAAAATGATAGAGATAGCTAGTGGATGAATTATGCTTATGCTTAGAATCCACAATTGCAGGAAAGGAAAAAATTTAAGCTCATAAACACCAACAATTTTTATCTTGGAAACCTCTAGAGGAGGAAAACCAGGTTGGGAAGGGAAATTGCTCTTTCTTCCCACTTTTATTGGCCAATTCAAAATAACAAGTACAAAATTTATAATAAGTATGAAAGAGAAGTAGATAATATCTCACACTTCCTCCCAAATACTTGCTTGCTCTGTCTCAACACTCCTTTCTTCTACAAAACACAATTCCAGCACTAAGAACTTCTTGCTCACTTGCTTTCATGCTTTGATGATCCTATTCTCTTCTACAAACATGTATTTATAGCCTTTCTCATGTCCTCCCATGCACTGGAGAATGGGAAAGGTCATGGAGGAGAAGAGACATGGACAACCTTCCAAATTCTGGGTTGTTCATTTCATATTTTTGTTTTCTGTCCGAAAGAGCCGGACTACCACCCAATGTAGACCGGCGGTCCTAGGACCACACTTCCTGGTTGGGTGGTAGTTACAGAATCGCCGCTTCTGCACAGAGTAGCGGTCATGTTACTAAAAAGATAGAACCTCTGTGTATTATTTTTCCTTCTTCGTGTTTCTGATTTTTGATGAAGTAGAGTCATTTTGGATCCCTATGGATCACACATCCCCTGATTAGGAGGATTTTGGTCCCACAAAAGCTTAGTGGGGGAGTAGATGAGGAAATAATTCCCTCACTTGCTCCTTGGAGTACCACCGAGACTGCCTTGGTGTCTTTCCTTTTAGTCCAATCTGCCAAGACTCCTGGGGACCTCTCCTAGTCTCTCTGACCTTTTGCAACACTACATCCTCCTCCAATCGCCTCATGAGTCTAAGAAGCAATCCTCAATGGAAGGTAGCAACTGTAGTCCTTCATCTTCATCTAGCATGGATGGCTCATATAGGTGCAAGTTCTCATAGTTTACTATAGAGTACATCCTCATAAATGATGGTAAATCAAGTCGAAAGGCATTTTCTCCAACCTTGCTCCAATATGGTGAAGGGCCCATATCATAGTGGCTTGAGCTTCCATGCTTGACCTTGTAGTCTCTCCTTGCTCAAGTAAAGCCAAAATCTATCTCCAACATGAAGTTTATGTTCCCTCCTATGCTGATCATGCCTAGCTTTGTACTTGGCTTGAGATTTCTCTAGTTGTTCTTTGAATTTGAGATGGATTTTCCGGATCCTCTCAATAAATTTGTTTGCTCTAGTCACCTCTGTGTCTTGTGTCTCCTCTTCATCCTACTGCCCAATTGTTATGTCTAGTGCATTTTTAGGTAGATATACCAAGCATGCTTTAAACAGTGACTTCATAGTGGATGTGTGTACTACCCGGTTATAAGAATGCTGAATGTAGGCTAAGGACTCATCCCAAGTCCTTAGATATTTGTTGTTATACCCTTTGATCAATTATACCAAAGTCTTGTTTACCACCTCTGTCTATCCATTTTTATGTGGATGGAAAGATGTGCTCCTTTGTAACCTAGTATCCATATTTTCCCACAAAGTAGTCCAAAACTTCCCCAAGAACCTGGAATCCTTGTAAAAACAATAGACTTTGGCAAACCAAAATGCACCCATACATTAACAAAGAAAAGATTTGTTGCCTCATGTGATTTTACTATCTTTTTACATGCCATAAGAATACACATCTTACTGAATCTATCAACAACAACATATAGATAGTCATGGCCATGTTTAGACATAGGTAATCCTCCTACAAAATCCATAGAAATGTCCTCCCACGGATGAGTAGGTACTAGCAAAGGCATATACAAACCCTCCTTCCTAGTCTTAGGCTTGTTGGTATAACAAAGTTTACATCCACGTATAAATTTTGATACTTCTTCTTGCATATTGGGCCAATACACATACCTTTGCAAGTGGGCTAGGGTCTTACCAACACCGAAATGTCTCGCTACTTTCGAGGTATGTGCTTCCCTCATCAATAGAATTCTTTCTTCTTTTGGCATGCAAAGCTTCCCCCATCGGTAGAGCATCTCGTCCTTGAGATAAAAATCTTCAATCCCTATCCTTTCAGTCCCTTGGGACTGCAACTACTGAAATGTCACCCCAAAGTCTCGTCCTGGGCATATGCCTCTCCATAAGCTTCCTTCGTGAAGGGCTTGATCTAAGAGATAGTGGCCAAACAGAAAACTTCTCTGTGTGGGTGGCCTAGACAACATGTCTGCCACCAAGTTTGTACTACCCTTCTTATATTTGATCACCAGATGGAACTACTAAAGGAACCCCATCCATTTGTAGTGCCTTGCTTGCTGTAATTTAGACTGTGCTTGCAAATACTGGAGAGGTTTGTGGTCAATGTGCACAATAGTTTCTTTACCCAACAAATAATGCTTCTATTTTTAAATTTCCTGAACTAGTGCATACATTTCCTTATCATATACTGAATATCCTTTAACTTTTGAAGTAAAAGTTTCAGAATGATAACATATAAGTTTACCTCCTTGAAGCAACACTGTGCCCATGGCGTAATCACTGGCATCTGTCTCTACTTCAAAAGGTTGCTGCAAATTAGGAAGAGAAAATACTGGAAAATGACTAATCTTGTATTTCAATAACTTAAGGATTTGTCTTGTTGCTTACCCATGTGAAAACCCTTACTCTTTGCGGCCACTGTGTGTAGAGGTGCTGCAATCACAGAGAAGCCCGAATGAACTTCCGCATGTAATGTAATGCTCCCACAAAACTCCTAGTCTCTGTGGCTCCTGTTGGTGTTGGCCAATTAGTGATGGCTTCCACCTTCTTTGGATCCACTCGTAGCTCTCCTCCTCCAACCACGTGCCCAAGATAGACAAGTGACTGTTTGGAAAATTCACATTTCTTCATATTATAAAGTAGTTGTTTCTCCTTAAGAACTTGTAAGACTTGTTGTAAATGAGTTAGATGTTTTTCCCATGTGGCACTAAAAATCAAGATATCATCTAGATATACAATGACACATGAATATATGAAATCCCACAATACATCATTCATCAATCTCATAAATGTAGCGGGTGCATTGTATAACCCAAAAGGAAGTACTAACCATTCATACAAACCCTATTTTGTTTTGAAGGTAGTCTTCCATATATCATCCTCCTTCATCCTGACTTGGTGATAACCAGAATTGAGATCTAACTTCGTGAAGAATTTGGCATGCTAAAGCTGGTCCAAGAGATCATATATGCGGGGAAGTGGATATCATTTCTTTATGGTGATCTTGTTCAAAGTGTGGTAGTCGATGCACATTCTCCAAGAACCATCCTTCTTTGGCACCATCACAATAGGCAAACCACATGGTGAGGTGCTCGGACGTATCACCCTTGGTCTAGTAGTTCCTGGAGTTGTTTCTTTACTTCATTACTCTCAAGCAAGGATTTCCTATATAACCCAATGTTCGGTAGAGGGGACTCGGCAATAGCTGAATCTCATGCTCTACTTCCTGTTTTGGTGGTAACCCACTGGGAGCCTAAAATACTTCTTGAAAAGACTGAATAATACTATCCAAATCATGCTTTCCCTAGTTAGAAATCTCTGAAACTTCTACCCCATCTTGTTTATCCTTTAACAAAAGTAAACAAAACTGATTATGATTTTCCTGAATAAGTCATTTTTCTTGGTTAGCACTCACCATAGTAACTCGTGTCTTATGTTGGTGTGCCTGAATGTTGTAGCTAATCCCATCCTTGACCCATCTGTATCGGTTTTCCCTTCTCATAAATATAACATCCCTTGATATACAAGTAAGGACTCCCAAATACAACATCAAAAGCATCAAGTGGAATAACGTCAGCTTCCAAAACATCAATATACTGGGAATTTATCCCAAACTTGACCTTACATCTTCTTGTTACCTAAATTTCAACACCCTTCTTTACCCAACCCAAAGGACAAGGGTGTGGATGCTCGTAAGTCTCAGACCAAGATTATTTACAACTGCTTCGAAATCAAGGTAGACGAGAACCAATATCAACCAAAGCATTTACCTTAGTTCTCTTGATCTGGATTTTGATCTAGAATATTCTACTCATCTCCTCTTCCTAGTGTCCATTGTTGTGGCCGTGCATCCAAGCCTTTCATCTACATTAGAGTCATATTTGATTTCCACCTCCCCTTCTATTTTTATAGCTGTCATGGACTTCTTTGAGTCCTTGGTTTGGTTCTTCGATGTAACTCCGATGCAACTTCCAACATGTAGCGTCAATATGACCATTGATATCACAATTCTTGCAAAAATTCTTAGGATCTTTACAAGTATTCAAAGTAGTGTCAGCTTGTTTACCTTTCCCTTTCCACTTACCCTTGTTACTTGTTTTCCCATACTCTTTTTCTACTGATTTGTCGACTGATTTTCCCTTGGCTTTGCTTCCCCTTGCTTCTTTTCATCATCTATGTAGTATGCTTGCACACACACCTCGTTGAGATATTTGGGCTTGTGGAGATGAATTTTCTTTGAAGGTGAGTGTGAAGTCCTCCCAAGTACTTAGTTAGAATATCCTCATCCTCCAAGTCCATGTTTAGCAACATGGCCTGCCTCCGAAACTCCATAGTATAGTCCTGCACACTTTGACCACTGCCTTGTCTAAAATACTGCCATTTAATCATTTGGTTAGTCTTGTGGCCAATAGGATAGAAGTTAGCTCTAAGTAATTCTTTAAATTCTTGCCAAGATTTCACAATAGGATGCTTCTTCTTTTCACAAGTGGTTAGATGGGTTTCCCACAAAACTAGAGCATGTCCCTCCATTTTGAGACGTGCAAAGGTGATCCTCTATGCCTCAGTGACATTATGGACACTAAAGTAGACTTCTAACTGTTTTAACCATTTATCAACCAACTCTGCATATACTTGACCTTTAAATATTTTAATATCAACTTTCGTCTTGACTTTAAAAGGAGTATGATTAGATTTTACCTTTTCTCTTGCATTTGAAGTCTCTTCTTCATGCTCTTCCCCATAACTTTCCTCATGGTGGCTCCTTCCTATGCCAAAATTTTCAGCTAAGCCCCAAACCACTGAGTCCATGGAGTCTTGCTTGACATAAGTTGTCTTCTACAAATCGGCAAGCTCTTCTTGCCTTCTAAACATCCTATCCATCATGGTCTCCAACATCTCGATTCTACAGACCAAGTTATCTTCCTCCATTTGTCCCCGAATTCTCTATTTCCACTTCTTTGTAGAAAATAGCTAGTGAATGAATTATTCTTATGCTTGAATCCATAATTGTAGGAAAGGAAAGAATTTAAGCTCATAAACACCAACAAATGTTATCCTAGAAACCTCCGAGGAGGAAAAACTAGTCGGGAAGGGAAATTGCTCTTTCTTCCCACCTTTATTGGCCAATTCAAAATAACAAGTACAAAATTTATAATAAGTATGAAAGAGAAGTAGATAACATCTCCCACTTCCTCCCAAATACTTGCTTGCTCTCTCAACACTCCTTTCTTCTACAAACACAATTCTAGCACTAAGAACTTCTTACTCACTTGCTTTCATGCTTCGATGATCCTATTCTCTTCTTCAAACATGTATTTATAGCCTTTCTCATGTCTTCCCGCACCGGAGAATGAGAAAGATCATGGAGGAGAAGAGACACAAATAACCTTACAAATTCAAGGTGTTCATTTCATATTTTTGTTTTCTGTCCGAAGAGTCAAGACTACCACCCAAAGCAACCGATGGTCCCAGGACCGCCACCCTGGTTGGGCGCGCTTACAGAAATGCCACTCTATACAAAGTGATAGTCAAGTTACTAAAAACATAGAACCTTTATGTATTATTTTTCCTTTTTCATGCTTGTAGATGATTTGATGAAGTAGAGTCATTTTGGATCCCTATGGATCAATCTTAATGGAGCCAACAATTTAATTTGAGTTAAGCTCATTTGTGATGTGAAGCCGCATCTAATAGATGAAGAACATGAGGCTAGGCAGATTGAAAAGTGTGAAGAGCGTTGATATTTCCCATTGGTTTGATTTTCACATTCGACAGGGTCTAAAATGACAAGAGAGAAGGGTGTGGAGCTTTCCCATTGATTTGACACTTTGAGTACTTGAATGGGTCTATAAGAAAATTTTGATAGCCATGAAGAATGTGGAGCTTCCTCATTGGTTTGTGCTTCACAAGTATGACAAAGGAGACTGACATTTACGATGATGGTGGAGCTTTCTAATTGGTCTAAACTTCGCGTCGCATAATAGAGGATACATAAATCTCAACACCACAACCAATATAAAACTAACACATGGTAGATTCTCCCTCTAATTAATGGAAATGGATTTGAGTGGAATTGAAAGCCGCAAAGAGTGGGAGCTAATTGATCTTTCAAGTCCTTGTCAAAGGTCAATGTCTTTTGAAAGACACAAGGAGATATATAATTGGCTCGAAAATTATAACATGAAGATGATATAGATATATCAAACAACATAATATACAAAGAGAGAATATACAAAAGGGAATATACAAAGAAACAACTTGAGGTTCTAAATAGAAGAATAAAGACATGTGCGATGTGAAAGAACCGAAGAAGAAAGAACAAGAAAAATATTCAGAGAAGAATATAAAGCAAAGGTAGCTTGAGGCAAATATTGTAAGAGAAACAAAAATAATGTACGAGTCGTAGCTCGAGCTCAGAAGTAAGCAACTTTTAAATTGAATATATAATATTTTTTTTTTTTTGTGTGTGTGTTTTCTATTTTGGTTTTTCCCTCGCTGGTTGCAAATGGCACCATATTTTGCCAACAAAATTTTCAAATAAATTCATTCATAGTTTTAAATAATATATTTAAAGTGAAAACACAAGAATGTGTGGTATTAATATGACACCAAAATGAATTATGTACATGTAATAATGTTGAAGTTATGGAGCTTGATCAAAGTTGAAGTGGGAGTTTGGTTTTCTTTGATCTATTTTTGGGGAGGAAATCATGGCCATGGATAAAAATAACATTATCTTATTAATAAACCTGAGTTGTTATTAATAGACTAGAGTTGTTGTCTTTATAAGCATGTGATATTTAGCTTGCTTGTGGTCAAGAAAATTTTATAAGCATGTGATAATTAGGTTGCTTGTGGTTGAAGAAAACTTTTACAAAGAGGTACACAAGAGATGTGTGTGTGTGTGTGTGTGTGTGTGTGTGTGTGTGTGTGTGTGTGTGTACTCTTTAGAGCATGAAAAAGACAAAGAATTGTATTGTATACCTCAGATGAATAAAGGAGATGGTCAGGCTTATTTCAGGTGAATGTAGCCCAAATTGGGTGAACCACGTTAAATCTTGGATTTATCTTGTGATTGCATGCTTCTTTTATTTCTATTTTAATTTCATTTTATTTCTCATCCGTGTTTTGATCCTAACAATTTGGTATCAAATTAGGATTTTGGTTTGTTAAAAATCTCATAGGAGGTTTTCTTATTTGAGTGGGAGCAATGGTAGAAGATAAAAGTTCGAGTTGAGAATTTTAACTACCAGAACTTTGAGCTATGGAAAAATGTAAGTGGAGGACTACCTATATTAGAAGGATCTTTATCTACCATTGAAAGGGAAAGGTTTGAAGCCATCAACTATGAAAGATGAAGAATGTGATGTTCTTGATCGGAAAGCACTGAACGATACAGGTGTGCTTTTCTGACACCTACAATAACTTTCAATATTTCTAAGGAAAAGGCAACAATAAATCTAATGGAAAATTGGATGAATTTTATGAAAAACCCTCACCTCCATAAGGTATTTCCCATGAAAAGTTTGTTTAATATGAAGATGTCAAAAAGTCATTTAGTAAATGATGATTTGAATGAATTTAACATAAGATTACTAATTAATTAAGCTCTGTAGGAGTAAGTTTTGATGATGAAGTTAGGGATCTTTTAATTTTGTGCTCATTGCCTTAAAGTTGGAATACTTTGGTTATTCTTTGTGAGTAATTTTGTTTCTGATCAAACTCTTTAAAGTTTGATGATGTTATTGGTGTGATTCTTAGTGAAGAGATAAGAAAAAAAACAGATGTGAGTCATCTCGGTAATGCTTTGAGTGTAGAGAACAGGGGAAGACAAAGGAAAAAAATAAAAAGTTTTGAACACCATGGAAGGTCTAAGAAGGGAAGATCTAAATCTAGAAGCAGGATGGTATGCTGAAATTTTGGAAAAGCAGGACATGCAAAGTAAGATTGTTGGTCTTTAAAATAAGAAAAGATCAACAAGAAGGGAACAAAGAGGAAAATGTAGCAAGTGATGTGTTACAAGATGCTCTTATTCTTTCTTTGGATAGTAAATTGGAATATTGGGTTTTAGATTCTGGTGCTTCATTTCATGCAACTCCTCATAGACAATATTTTCAAGATTATGTTCAAGGGAATTTTGGGTAGGTATATCTTGGTTGATGATGAGCCATATAACATTGTTGGAAAAGAAAATGTTCATGTTAAATGGTAAAGAATGTCAGGCATGTTTCTAGCCTAAGGAGGAATCTAATTTCTGTAGGCTAATTAGGAGATGAGGGTTGTATGGTTATATTTACAAAGTGGATTCTTGAAAGCTACCAAGGGTGCTCTTATGGTTGTAAGAGGTAATAAGTAGGTACTTTGTATTTATCCACTATTAGTAATTGACCCCTCTTCTATTTTAACTACTACATGTATAGACACAACTCTATGGCATCACGGACTTGTCCATATGAGTGAGAAGGGGATGAAGATTTTACATTCATAGGAAAATTTGTCAAATTTGAAAAACATAGACCTTGACTTTTGTGAGCATTGTGGGTGTGGGAAACAAAAGCGTGTGAGATTTATCAAGGTTGGATCAACCAAGAAGGAGCAAAAGTTAGAACTTGTTCATACAGGATATGTGGGGCCGACTCATGTATCTTCTCTTGGTGGTTCACGATATTATATTACTTTTATTGATAATGCTACTAGGAAGGTTTGGGTTTATTGTATAAAGAAGAAATATGATGTATTTAATACTTTCAAAAAGTGGAAAGATTTAGTTGAGAATGAAACATGTTTGAAGTTGAAGTGTCTCAGATCAGATAATGGTGGAGGGTACAACAACAATAAATTTAATAACTATTGTTCACATAATGGAATATGTAGGGTGAAGACAGTTCCTAGAACACCACAACAAAATGGTGTGTTAGAAAGAATGAATAGGACTATCATGGAGCATGCAAGGAGCATGAGATTACATGTTGGATTGCCCTTACAACTTTGGGACAGATGTTGTAGATATTGTTGTTTACTTGATAAATAGAGGACCTTCAAGTGCTTTAGAAGGTGGAGTACTAGAGGAGGCTTGGATCGGTAAGGAGGTAAACTATTATTTTCTGAAAGTTTTTGGTTGTGAAGCATTTGTTCACATTGATAAAGAGAATAGGACCAAGCTAGAAGCTAAGTCAAAGAAATGCACTTTCATTGGGTATGACACTCGATGATTTTGGATTTTGGTTGTGGAGTTTGGAAGAGAAGAAAATTATTAGAATTATGGATGTTATTTTCAATGAAAGGGTTATGTACATGGAACAACTAAATGATAAGAAGCTGGAAAAGTTTGAGTATGTAGCGCTTGATGAGATAAAAGATAGAAAATTTCTCAAAGGGCTGGAAAATCAACAAGTTGGCATCAATCCTGACACAGTTGGTGTTGATTTTGTAGATCAAAATAAGTAAGAATAAAGCAAGAGCCTCAAACTCCAGAAAATCTTGTGAGACATTCTACTAGGGTAAGTAGACCTCCTACAAGATTATCTTCATATGAGATTTGCTATTGTTTATTGACGGATGGTGGAGAACCAAAAAGTTTTGAAGAAGCAATGCGTATGTTGTCCACTCAAAATTCCCCGCTCTGTCAAAAGTAAAAATTTCAAAATTTTGAGTTTAAATGTCTTTTCTGTCGAGCTGGTGGTGTGAAAAAAGTCTTGAAGTCGAAAAAATCTAAGTTTTGGGTCATTCTGTAAGTATTTCGGGCCTGTCGGACATTTTTGTCCCGCTTGTCCCAAGTACAAAAGTGCATTTTGTTCCCCGATCGGCCGAAACCTCCGAATTTGTCCCATTTTCGGGCCCGTCGGAAGTTTTTGTCCCAAGTGTCCCAAATTCTTGTGCGAGATGTTCCATTTCGGCCGAAAACCCGAACCGCAGACTTTCGTGCACTTTCTTGTCCCAAATGTCCCATTTCAAAAGTGCGCTCTGTTCCAATTTCGCCCGAACCGCCGAGTCAGTTTCTCAAATTTCTCAAAGTTCCAACTTAAAGTGCACTCTGTTCCATTTTCGGCCGATTCGCCCGATTTCGTCCCAACTAAGTTCAAGTGCGTTTCTGTTCCCCGATCGGCGAAACACCCGAACCGCGTACTCCAGGAACTTTTTCTGAAATGTCCCAAGTCCAAACGGGCCTTGTTCCATTTTCTACCGATTCGCTTCCAACCGCGTCCTTCGGAACTTTTTGTCTCGAATGTCCCAAAGTTAAAAAGTGCACGCTTGTCCCATTTTCTGGTCAAACTCCCGAGTCGCGTACTTGAGCTCTTTATCTCAAATCAAATCAAAAATGCAAATCGTTTCCATTTTCGGCCGGTTCGCCGGACATGTCCTTCGCGCATTTTCGTCCCAAATGTCCCAAAATGCATTTGTGCGTCTTCTCCTGATTTCGTCCGAATCGGCCGAGCCGCGTGTTTCGCGCATTCGCGTCTCACATGTCCCAAGTGAACCTAATGCAATTCATACTTAGTTTTTCCCGCTCTACCCGAATATGCTAAATATGAATTTAAGTTGCGGCTCTGATACTATCAATCCGAAGATCAAATTCCAAGGACAGCTGGCAGAAAGACGAAGCTTTCAAGACGCTGGTTATATCAGTTTTCAAAGATATCCATTGTCATCTTCAAGATGAAAATTCTGGTGTGTCCCTCGTGGCAAAGACATAGCTGAGACGTGGAAGAAATTCAAGCGGGTTTCTTCGTTGATGGGTCCCTCTCAGTGACCGGCCACCTGTCTTCTTCCCCATACGTTTCTCTTCTTCCCTTTCTTTTTCAGTTTTCTTTGTAATAGGTTGAGGTATTGCGGTTGGAAGTCCTTAACGGTTCTTGATTAAAGAAACGGTTACGAAGAGTAACTGATCTGCAAACTATATAATGGCATTTCTACGCCATTCGAAGGGGGAAAGAACTTGGCATATTTTCTCGAAAGTGTAAATAGATCGAAAGAAATCAATACAAAAGGGCTTTCCGTTCATCGTCTATCTATCTCTCGTTATCTCTGTGTTTTCATTTAATATTGTGAAGATCATTTTGTCTCTAATTTATTAGTCTCTCTGTGCATCGTCTAGGTTTTGCAAAATACAATGATCTTGTATAACCAAGAAGGAACTTTGTCCTTGATTAATGAATTTGAAGAAGGTTATTTACGAACTTTGTGTCTTTAAATTTAATCCTATTCACCCAATGCAAGTGATCTTGTCTTAAATTCCTTGAAACTTCGCATACATAAAGAATTATTCTGCTATCTATAATTCCGAATGTTGCTATTCTCGCTCATCCTCTTATTTCCTTTCCTCGAATCCTTTTGTGAATCGATGATCCTTGTGGAAAACACTTTCGTAATATCCAAGTTCAACCATAAAATAATATTTTGTACATTTGTAAATACGTTTGTTTCTGAATAAGGGAACCTCTCCCATTAAAGAGGAGGGACTTCTTGTCCCCTGACTGTTGCTCTTCTAAAAAGTCCTATTTGAAAACCAACAGTTTTTGGCGACTCCGCTGGGGAAAATCACATTCCAGTTCTGTAATTTTTGATCATCCTTTGATCTGGCGACTCCGCGTTTCACTCGAGGGAGAAGGGCCCTTGGTATCGAAGATTCTCAGTTTCAGCTTTTAGAACAACAAGGTTTTCCTTTCCCTTCAAATTCAACAAGAAATAGAAGGACCCGTTCGACAAGCACTCCACCTGTTCAAGATAGAAGTCCTACGGGTGGTATTCCTTCAGAGCCTGCTAGTCCCAATCTACGAGCTTTGATCCTTGCCGGTGTTACAGTTCCTCTCCAAGCCGTTTTTCCAAGAATGGCAGCGCCATTACCATGGGGTCATCGTGTCGGGCCTCTGGCCCTTGCTCAGCCTTTGCATGAGTTACCCAGAGGAAACCGGAAGAACTTCCCCAAATTCAAAGGCGATGGCAAAGTGCACCCTGACGAACACATCGCAGCCTTCGTTGTTGCATGTGGAGTTCTGGGAGTCGAATATGAAGACGTCTCCGTAAGGCTGTTTGTTGAGACGTTACAAGATAATGCTGCTGATTGGTTCTATCACCTTCTGGTCGGTGCTATAACCGACTGGGACACAATGAGAACTCAGTTCGAGAACCGTTTCAAGCTGGCAGAAGATGTGCATGCCTTGCTTGCCCAGGTCTCTCAGATAAAGAAAGATTCACAAGAGCCCATGAGGGAATTTGTGGCCCGGTTCAACAGGTTGGTAAATAAAATTCCAACGCCTACCCGACCTGTCGACCAAATTCAAAAGTGTTTCTTCCTAAATGCTCAATCGCCCAAAGTTAGTTATGCACTAAGAAGGGCTAATCTCGGAACACTAGCTCTGGATCAAGAACTGGCTGTTAGTATCGAAGATGACTTGATCATGTCAGGGAAGTTGAGAAGAGACCCTCCCAAATCTAAGTCTGCTGCTTCTTCCTCTTCCACCCCTGGACCTAGTACTGATCCATTAGTCCAGAAACTCGCAAATGATCTTGTCGCTATAAAGAAACAGTTGGCTCAGCATGCCCCGTATGCAGATGTTCCAAGAAGAAATTTTCAGCCCAAAAATCGTTTGCTCTTCCTCACACAAGACTAGCACTTGAAGGACCTCCTGTTAAGGTTCCTGTGAACGCAACCTGTGAAGTTGAAGAGCCAGATGATGATGAAGCTTGCGAGGAGTTTGTGGAGGAATTTGATGATGAAGCAGAGGAACTTGAGGGATCTCGGGTTAATTTCTTTACCACTGAGGGCATTGATGATTATGATGAAGTGGTAGCAGACATGAACAAATGAATATTTTGTTTGTCATGACTCGAAACGAAAAAGCGAGGGAGAAGGTGACCCAGCCACCTAAGAAATCCAAGGAGCAGTCGGCAACTATCCCTGTAATTGCAAGAAGAGGATCTCCTATCCCTACTTCGTCTACACAGAAGGTGAGTCCTATCAATCCAGTTACCAAAGTTGCTTCTTCTTTTTCTCCTAAAGTTGATAAGCCTAGAATTCCAAATGATGATGGCCCGTCCACTTCTGGATCCTTTGATATTGTTGATCACCCGAAAAGACCAAGGTCCAAATCTCGGTTGAGTACTATCAAACCCATCCCAAAGCTTTTGCCAAAATGATTCAATTTGTAAATTCCAACTCTAAGACCACCTCTAAAGGCCTTTTACCTACTCCTCCTTCGTACTACTACCCAAGTCTGGTAGTAGTCTGCTCACCTCCCCTGTGACAAATTAAACCATTTTATGTAACACTTCTCATAGGCTGCCATAGGCTCAATAATTGTGTCATAGATTCGGAGCCTCGATAATGTGATGCCTACTAAAGTAGCTAATGCTTTAGGCTTGACCCTCACTCGTACTTATGGGTCCTGCTACTCCATGGAGAGTAAGGAAGTGCCTTTGGTTGGAAGGATTAAAGATGCATAAGTGGCCTTTGCTGCTTTGCACGAAAAGAAAGTCTTGGCTGCCATCCTAGTAGCGAGACATTCCTCCTTCTTATGGAATGTTGCTAAGTAGAAACTTCGTAAAGATGTGGGCGGAGAGATTCAAATGGATTGGTCACATGCACTCATACCGCTAAATGGACACATGAAGAAGTTACTACTGAGAAGGGGCTCTGAGTATATTGTGCGTAAAACGGATGATCCTAAGGCACAAATACTCTATGAGGATATGGGGCATGGTAATTACATGATTCTCGTCCCCCGATGAAATCCAACCCTCCAAAGTAGCACCTAAAGATCCCAATGGTGTTTGGATTTTAGAATTTGATGGAAGTTGTTCCTCACTGGGTTCGAGCTGGTGTCCTCGCTAGTGTCACCCGAAGGATGCCTACATCCTTTTCATTTAAGTTGCAGTTTGAAAACACTAATAATACAAGCAGAGTATGAGGCTCTCATTCTTGACCGCAAGTGGCCAAAGAACGAGGTGTGAAGAACCTTCGGCTCGTGGTGATGCGAGTTGATTGTAGGCAGGTCGAAACCTCTTCGGTAAAAATGGGAGGTCAAGCATTACCGAATCAGGTTTGGGATTCCATTGAATTCCTTGATGCTTTCTCTATTGAAGCAATACCTAGAGAAAGAACAAGCAGGCTGATTCAGCGGCCGTCCTCTCTGGTCACTATCGATTCCCCATCCTGAATTCTCTCGGATAAGTTCACTATTGAAATGTTCCACCGCCTAGTGTACACGACAATACCAATAACTGGCAAGTTTTCAACGATGACCAGCATTTGCTTTCCTTCCTGGAACTCAAAGGTAATTTTGAACAACTGTATTTTGAGGGAAGTGACAACCTGCCTCGTGAAAGTGTGTCCTTTGACCAAGCTGTCACCCAAGGAGAAGAAACAGATCAGGAAGGGTGCATTAAGCTCAAAGGAAACAAGATTCCTAAAGGGTTGGTGAGTTTGGAGGAACTATTTGATAAGCATGACAGGTATGTGAAATCTAAAGCTTCTACTGGACCTCAGCAATCAGCTGAGTAAGATTGATATTGGGAGTTCTAATGACCCTAAGCTGGTAAATATTGGAAAATGTTGTACAGCAGATGAAAGGAGAAAAGCAATTGATCTTCTAAGAAGGTATAAGGACGTTCTTGCATATTCTTATGAAGATCTGAAAGCCTTCAAGCCAAAAGATATGCAGCACTCGATTCCTCTCAAACCAGGAATTAAGCCTTTCAAGCAGAAACAAAGGCAGTACAACCCCAAAATAGCTGACACCATCTTTCAGGAGATTCAGAAGTTGTTGAAGGCTAAAATTATTTTTCCTATTCACCATTCGACATGGATTGCAAATATTGTGCCTGTCAGGAAGAAAAATGGTGAGATCCGCATCTGTGTTGATTTCAGGAACCTGAATCAGGCTTCTCTGAAAGATAATTACCCTTTGCCTATGATGGATCAAATATTGCAAGCAGTAACAGGATCTGAAATGTTATCTATGCTTGATGGATTCTCTGGATACAATCAGGTAGAGGTTGATACTGCAGATCAACACAAGACAGCCTTCACCACTCCTTGGGGTACCTTTGCCTACAAGAGAATGCCTTTTGGGCTTATTAATGCTGGTGCCACTTTCCAGAGAGCTATGGATCCGCTTTTGGAAGCTTGAAAGGGAAGTGTATTGTCATATACCTTGATGATGAGATGTTGTTTTCCAAGACAAGAGCGGATCATTTTGATCACACGAGACATTCTGTTGAGATGCAGAGAGCATGGAATCTCTCTGAAACCTAAAAAATCAGTCTTCTGTGTTACATGAGGGAAAGTTATTAGGACACATCGTTTCCAAGGATGGTATTAAGATTGATCCTAAACGAGTTCAAGCCATCCAGCAAATTCCTCTCCCAACCAGTAAAAAGGGCGTGCATTCCTTCTTCGGTAAGATCAATTTTTTAAGAAGATTCATTCCTGATTTTGCAGAGTTAACTTTGAACATTTCTCAGATGATGAAAGGAAAGCAAACATTTGGTTGGTCTTCTGAAGGAAAAGAATCCTTTGAAGGTATCAAGAGAGCTATCGCTAAAACTCCTGTTTTAGCCTGTCCTGATTTCAATAGAGATTTCATCATCTATTGCTATGCTACAGATAATACCTTGGCTGCTGTGTTAACTCAAGAAGACTCTAATGAGCATGAGCTACCAATCGCATTCATGAGCTATATTCTGAAAGATCATGAGCTGAAATATACTATGATGGAGAAACATGCTTTTGCGGTGGTTAAAGCTGTCAAGCAATTTTGCTTTTACTTCCTCAACTCCCATTCCATAGTCTTTGGTTCCGATACCACTTTATTAAGTCAATTCTCACACAACAAGAATTTGGATCCAAGAGAGGGAATTGGGTTGCTAAGGTCCAAGAGTATGACATTGACATTAAGCCGACCAAGCTGGTTCGTGGAAAAGGTCTTTGTGAGCTCATTGCTGAAGGAGCCAAACATGAGTTGCTGGAGGAGAAAGCTGACCTTCCTACTGCATTGCATTCCGAGTTCGGTTGATGAATGGTATGCTGACATCGCCCATTTTCTCACCTATGGGGAATGCCCCTCTCATTTAACTGCCAAAGAAAAGAGGACTGTTAAATTGAGGTCAGCACAATATGTATTGTGGGAAAATGCCTTGTTCAAGCGTGGTTTAGATGGGAGATTTTTGAAGTGTGTGGACAAGGAACAACAGAGAAAATTGCTCTCAGCTTTTCATGATCAGGCATGTGGAGGGCACTATTCATCAACGGTCACTGCTCACAAGATACTCCGTGGAGGTTACTACTGGCCTTCCTTGTTCAGAGATGCATCCAAGTGGGTGGATAAATGCGAGGCTTGTCAGACTTTTGTGGGAAGACCTAAACTGGCGTCGTTGCCTCTCAAGCCAGTTGTGATTGAGGAACCATTTCAACAGTGGGGTCTAGACTTCATTGGTACACTTAATCCTGCTTCCAGTGCTGGTCACACTCATGTGCTAACTGCCACTGACTACTTCACCAAATGGGTGGAAGCTATTCCAGTCAAGAGCACTACTTCTGAAGTGGTATGCAATTTCATCAAAGAGAACATCCTGGTGAGGTATGGTGTACCTAATAAGATTGTAACAGATAATGCCTCGAATTTCTCTTCAGCTGAGATAATGGACTTCTGCTATGGGTATGGCATTTCTTTGGCTCATTCTTCAGATTACTACCCCCAGGGAAATGGTCAAGCAGAATCCACAAACAAAAACCTGGTGACTATCATAAGAAAGTTGGTCAATGAGTCTCAACGAAACTGGCACAAAAAGCTCTATGATGCTCTTTGGGCAGACAGGATTACACCAAAGAGAGCTATTGGAATGTCTCCTTTTCAAGTGGTATATGGAGTAGAAGCTCAATTGCCAGTGACAGTGGAACTGCCAGCCTTGCACCTAATGAAGGCCATTGAGGATACTAGTTTCAGTGATGCTCTGGATAAGAGGATTATGTACCTGCATAAACTGAATGAGGACAGATTGGAGGTTGCTGATCGGATATCTGTTCACCAGCAAAAGATAAAGGTCCTGTTTGACAAAAAAGCTAGGTTCAGAGAGTTCCAAGTTGGAGACACCGTGCTGTTATGGGACAAAAGACATGAACCTCGTGGTAGCCATGGAAAGTTTGATTCCCTGTGGCTCGGACCCTTCAAGATCAGACATTTTGTTGGTGAGAACTCTTTCTATCTTGATTACATGGATGGTTCGCCCCTCCCACTTCCTTATAGTGGGCAGTATTTGAAGTTGTTCAAGTCCTAGGTGACTAGGGAGTCCCTTTGTATATTCTGTACAGTGTTTTCCTTCTGTTGTTTTGGTGTGTTTCCCTTCTGTTGTTTTTGTGTGTTGCCCTCTGTGTTGGTCTGTTTTTGACTCTGTTGCCCAAGGGATAAGGCACTGGTCTGCTTCACCAAGTTTGTCTAAGTTCTTGCCTTGTCTCATTCCTTGAATTTATGCCAAGTCATCCCCAGAAGGAGCCAGCTGTTGTCCACTCAAAATTCCCCGCTCTGTCAAAAGTAAAAATTTCAAAATTTTGAGTTTAAATGTCTTTTCTGTCGAGCTGGTGGTGTGAAAAAAGTCTTGAAGTCGAAAAAATCTAAGTTTTGGGTCATTCTGTAAGTATTTCGGGCCTGTCGGACATTTTTGTCCCGCCTGTCCCAAGTACGAAAGTGCATTTTGTTCCCCGATCGGCCGAAACCTCCGAATTTGTCCCATTTTCGGCCCATCGGAAGTTTTTGTCCCAAGTGTCCCGAAGTTACTTGTGCGAGATGTTCCAATTTCGGCCGAACCGCCCGAACCGCGTACTTCGCACTTTCTTGTCCCAAATGTCCCAATTTCAAAAGTGCGCTCTGTTCCAATTTCACCCGAACCGGCCGAGTCGCGTACTCCGGAACTTTTTGTCTCAAATTTCTCAAGTTCAAACTTAAAGTGCACTCTGTTCCATTTTCGGCCGATTCGCCCGATTTCGTCCCAACTGTCCCGAGTTCCGAAGTGCATTCTGTTCCCCGATCGGCCGAAACACCCGAACCGCGTACTCCGGAACTTTTTGTCCCGAATGTCCCAAGTCCAAACGGGCCTTCTGTTCCATTTTCGGCCGATTCGCCCGAACCGCGTCCTTCGGAACTTTTTGTCCCGAATGTCCCAAAGTTAAAAAGTGCACGCTGTCCCATTTTCGAAACTCCCGAGTCGCGTACTTGAGCTCTTTGTCTAAAATCAAAAAAATGCAAACTATTCCATTTTCGGCGGTTCGCCGGATTGGACATAGTCCTTCAGCGCATTTTCGTCCCAAATGTCCCAAAATGCACTTGTGCAGGCGTCTTCTCCTGTTTAATCCGAATCGGCTAGAGCCTCGTGTTTCACGTATTCACGTCCTCACATGTCCCAAGTGAACCTAATGCAATTCATACTTAGTTTTTCCCGCTCTACCCGAATATGCTAAATATGAATTTAAGTTGCGGCTCTGATACTATCAATCCGAAGATCAAATTCCAAGGACAGCTGGCAGAAAGACGAAGCTTTCAAGACGCCGGTTATATCAGTTTTCAAAGATATCCATTGTCATCTTCAAAATGAAAATTCTTGTGTGTCCCTCGTGGCAAAGACATAGCTGAGACGTGGAAGAAATTCAAGCAGCGGTTTCTGAAGTTGATGGGTCCCTCTCAGTGACCGGCCACCTGTCTTCTTCCCCATACGTTTCTCTTCTTCCCTTTCTTTTTCAGTTTTCTTTGTAATAGGTTGAGGTATTGCGGTTGGCAGTCCTTAACGGTTCTTGATTAAAGAAACTTACGAAGAGTAACTCGATTCGCAAAACTATATAATGGCATTTCTACGCCATTCAAGGGGGAAAGAACTTGGCATATTTTCCAAAGTGTAAATAGATCGAAAGAAATCAATACAAAAGGGCTTTCCGTTCATCGATCTATCTCTACATATCTCTGTGTTTTCATTTAATATTGTGAAGATCATTTTGTCTCTAATTTATTAGTCTCTCTGCAGATTGCATCTTGTCTCGGTTTTGCAAATACAACGATCTTGTATAACCAAGAAGGAACTTTGTGTCCTCGATTAATGAATTTGAAGAAGGTTATTTAGAACTTTGTGTCTTTAAATTTAATCCTATTCACCAATGCAAGTGATCTTGTCTTAAATTCTTGAAACTTCGCATACATAAAGAATTATTCTGCTATCTATAATTCTGAATGTTGTTTTCGCTCATCCTCTTATTTCCTTTCCTCACCTCCTTTTTGGCTCGATGATCCTTGTGGAAAACACTTTCGTAATATCCAAGTTCAACCATAAAATGATATTTTGTACATTTGTAAATACGTTTGTTTCTCGAATAAGGGAACCTCTCCCATTAAAGAGGAGGGACTTCTTGTCCCCACCGCTTGCTCTTCTAAAAAGTCCTATTTGAAAACCAACAAGGTAGAAACACGAAAAAGTGGGAGTTTGGAATGGATAAGGAGATGGACTCCTTGGAACACAATCGAGACTTGGGATTTGGTTCAGCTTCCTACAAGAAAGAGAGCATTACAAAACAAGTGGGTTTACAGGTTGAAGGAAGAAGAAGGTGGAAAAAGAGGTACAAGGCAAGACTTGTTGTGAAGGGATTTACACAGGAAAAAGGTATAGAATTTGATGAAATTTTCTCTCCTGTTGTTAAAATGACTTCCATTAGAATTGTTTTAAGTTTGGTAGCTATGGAAGATTTACATCTTGAACAATTAGATGTAAAAACTAATTTTCTTCATGGTGATTTGGAGGAAGAAATTTATATGGAGCAACCACAGGGATATGAAGTCAAGGGGAAGGAGAAATTAGTGTGCAGATTGAAGAAGAGCTTGTATGGCCTTAAGCAAGCTCCAAGACAATGGTGGTATTTGAGATTTGATAGGTTCACGATAGAACAATGTTACTCTAGATGTCATTCTGATCACTTGTGTTTATTTTAAGAGACTAGATAATGACACCTATATTATCTTGTTGTTGTATGTGGATGACATGCTTGTGGTAGGGTCAAACATGCATGATATAAATGAGCTAAAGAGACAATTAGCCAATACATTTGCCATGAAGGATTTAGGTGCAACAAAGAAAATTCTTGGCATGAGAATCAATAGAGACATAAAGAGTAGAATATTGACTTTGTCTCAAGAAGAGTATGTGAACAAGGTGTTGGACATGTTTAGGATGCAAGATGCAAAACCAGTAAGTACACCATTGGTAGGGCACTTCAAGTTGAGTAAAGAACAATGTCCTAAAACACATGAAGAGATTGAATATATGTCCAGAGTTCCATATGCTTACGCAGTTGGAGGTTTGATGTATGCTATGGTATGCATAAGACCAGACATTTCCCATGCAGTGGGAGTTGTCAACAGATACATGAGTAATCTAGGAAAGGAGCACTGTAATGCAATCTAATGGATTCTAAGATACTTGAGAGGGACCAATAGCAGACAATTGTGCTATGGAGGGTCAGAGGTTTTCTTACACGGATATGTTGATGCATACATGGATGGAGATTTGGATGGTAGGAGGAGCACCACAGGTTATGTATTCAATGTTGGTGGCACGATAGTTAGTTGGATTTCTAAACTGCAGAAGATTGTTGCCTTGTTTACTACAGAGGCAGAGTATGTTGTTACAGGAGAGCAAACAAGGAGATGATATGGATGCAACGGTTCATGGAAGAGTTGGGAAAGAAGCAGGAGGATTACAGGTTATTCAGTGATAGCTAGAGTGCAATTCATCTTGCAAAGAACTAAACATTCCATTCAAGAACCAAACATATACAACTTAGGTATCACTTTATTAGATCAGTTTTGGAGGATGGACAATGAAGTTGGAGAAGATCCATACAAGTCAGAATCTTGCTGATATGTTGACAAAGGCGGTGACAAAAGAGAAGATGGAAGGTTGTTCAACTTCGGTAGGTCTTCAAGATTGATCTTGAAGAAGAGAAACAAGTCGAGAAGAGTTTGAGGGTGATCTATAATAGTGGGTTGTAAGTCAGTCTCCAGTGGGAGATTGTTGAAGTTGTGGAGCTTGATTGCAAGTTAAAGTGGGAGTTTGGTTTTCTTTGTTCTATTTTTGGGGAGGAAATCATGGCCATGGATAAAAATAACATTATCTTATTAATAGACTGGAGTTGTTATTAATAGACTAGAGTTGTTATTTTATAAGCATGTGATATTTAGGTTGCTTGTGGTTGAAGAAAACTTTTACAAAGAGGTGCACAAGCTATATATATGTGCATGAATTTACTCTTTGGAGTATGAAAAAGAGAGAGAATTGTATTAAATCTTGGGTTTATCTTTTGATTATTTCTTTTATTTCTGTTTTAATTCCATTTTATTGCTCATCTATATTTCGATCCTAACAAATAAAACATTTTAAAATTAAAAATTCTTTTCTTCTTCTTTTTTAATTAATTGACAAAATAAGATGGTAAACAAAATGAAATGAATTAACTGCACACTACCACCACCACCGCGGCTGTTGCCATAAAACTACAGAGTAAATTCTGCCATGATGCAATTCTTGAACATCACACTACGCGTCAAGCAAGTTCTCAAAATCTTAATTTGCAAGAGATTATATGGTGGTTATTACGAATTGACACCTGTGTATTGATCGGTCGACAGTTACATCAAAATCTCGATTGTATTGATTACATTGTCTGAGATCTCCATGCATTTCTAAGTTTTTCATTACTGTCTTATATATATATATATATAGAATTCGACAAATCAGCTCTTAAGCATGTTGGTTAACTTAGAATAGGCAAGACAAGTGCAAATTGTCTCTCCAACAACTATAAAAGCTGGTTTAGAACTGACAATATGAGCGGCCATAGCCACATAAAAACTTCAAAAATTATCAAAATTATTTACTACCATATAGAAACTACAAAAAAATTTATAGCCCAATATTAATCTTGATCACACAACCATTGAAATATTCAGTTGATTGTGCTGCTCTTTCTATCTTAAAAGCAAAGAATCAGGTCACTTATCTCACATGCAAACAGACCAACTCAACCCGGGATTTTAAAAAAAGATAACACAGTGTATTTTTGACTAAATTTGCAATGTTAGCTAAAAAGATTGTATAATTGCCGATCCTTATAAGAAATAAAGAAAACTCATGAATTAGGTTGGTTATGAAGTTGAATGCATAAGAATTTTCCAAGAAGAGACATTGTTTTCATTCAAACAATGAATCTTAGCCCTTTATATCTGTGGAAGAAAAAAACAGACACCAATTGAGATGTTCAAAGATTTGGAAGCTGGTAAACACAATTTAATTCTTATTCATATCTAAAGATCTAAACAAGCAAAGAAAGGAACGGACTAATCTGAAGACATTTCACCTGTCCTGTACAAAAATGGCAGGCGTGGTTTATAACAATCAAGTTGAACTGAATGATGAGTTCTTTGCACGTATGGCAACTTGAAATAAAAACCTAAAAATTATGTAGGATGCACAAGGTTGTGTATTGTGGAAGGAGAACTTTCATAACTCTCATAATAATGACTGTTATTTTGTTGCTCATGTTGCCGCGCCTCTTGAAAATCCCATATAGAACCTGAGAAAGACTGGTCTAATATAGACTCAGAGAAGGAGTGATCTTCCACTTGCTCTTGGATTTGGCTCTGGTTACTCTGATTTTGCAGGAGGTAACTGTTTTCTATGAAATCCTGCAATGGGACTCCAATGGGATCCCATAATGTTTCATCAAAGGAGGCCAATTTGGAGGAGTGATCTAATTGGCATGAGTGTAAGGGATCAGAAATAGTATCTGAAGCTGATGGGCATATATGATTTTTGCCATTCCTTGTAGTAGAAGGACCTTCAATTACTCCCAGCTGCTCCAGAAACTCTCTTAGGTCGACCTGCTGGGAGCTTTCCACTATCTCAAGAGGATCAGCAGCGTCATCAACACTCATATGACTAGGGGCTGAGCCCTGCTGCAACAATGGCGTAGAAGAATTGCACTTGTTCTGAATATTATTATTATCAAAACTTGGTGGGAATGGGTTTCCAACACCGGGCTTCTCATGATCCTTTACACTGCCATTATTGTTCAGGTATTTCATCTCCTCTAGCTTCTGGCGAATGTGATGGAGATTGGGTAATACATTGGTATTCATACTAGTGCATCCTCTCCTATTGGTCGAGTACTGCTCTACTGGTCTACAAATTCTGAGGGGGTCGATAGAATAAGATGAAGATTTCCTTGAGAGATCAGGAAAACTGCAACCCAATGGTGGGAGGTTCTTATTCAGTCCGAACATATACTGAGATCTAACAGCACTATGGTCTGCAAGCATTGTAGCCAACATTGACCCACCAGAATACTTAATTGGAGAAGTTTGAAATTGCTTTTTCTGTTGTAGATTGTTGTACCTTTCCGGCAAATTCAGATAAGCATCTGCGCCGTATAATCTTCTTGCAGCTTCGTCATAAGCCATGGCGGCTTCCTGTGCAGTAGCGAAGGATCCAAGCCAAAGCCTGGTTCGTTTCTTGGGCTCTCTGATTTCGGCCACCCATTTCCCCCATGTCCTCTGTCTTACTCCTCTGTATTCACACATTGCATTCTCAGGCCCTCCTTTGCCTCTTGTAGCCCCTTTTTCCAAACTTTTGTAGGCTTCTTAAACATGTCATAGCTTCTCTCCTGATTCAATCTCATCACCTTTACACGATCACTTTCCATTACCATTTCTGAACAAGTACAAAATATTCTTCAAGCTATTCCAGGAATTTCGAAAAGTTTATCCAGAAATGCTCTCCCACTTTCCCTTACACCACTTGTTAACAACCAAATATCTGCTATACAGCCAAAAAACAAGACGCAGAGGACATAACAATAACATAAATAACATGCACACAAAAGATATATGGTAGGTTTACGGCGTACCTAATACATTGCAAATGCTGATGAATCCCATCACCCACAAAGAACAGGGTAGATATTCAATGTAAATATGTCAAATTCACACAAAAAAATGAAGGCCTAGAGAGAGCGTGAAGAAGAGAGTAGCTCTATAAAATTTAAGAGTATTCACGTGGAAATTCATAAATATCTTAGTGGCCGTTATATTCTATTCGAATTGATCCGTTTCCTTTGTATTAATAACTTCATTTACTTTATTTGTTAATGTTAAGTATATTCTTATCTTTTTCAATTAATATTTATAATATATAATTTTATTGCAATTCCTAGTCACTGTGTATTGGCTGATCCTTTTGACTATTAAAATAAATTAAAAAATAGTTGTTTTAACTATTTTATCATATTCATTTTTCTTTCATTTACATACTTTCTTATAAAATATTGCATTTAACAATTTTGAACCATAAAACTTTTTATTAATTTTTATTAATCGGCTGAGAAAATTTAGTGAAATTAGGGCGAGGTTATTAAAGTGATTTTTTGAAAATGGCTTTACATTACACTTTTTCGAAGGCCCTTAAAAAGTTGGTGAATGACGTGCACATTCTCACTTTCATAATCTTTTTAAGTTTCGATGATATGAATGTGAGGGTGACCACATAGAAGTCATAAATTAGAATAAAATACAATAAATTTACATATACATTTAAACATTGTTTGCAAAATGGGGTGGAAAAATGTTTTTAAAAAAATCCTTCAAGTGGATTCATTAGGTAGGTAATATTTTAGCACATTCATTCATATTGAGGTAATTAACATTGATAAAATCAAATTTAATATAGAGGTGGGTCAAATGAGAGGTGGCCAAAGGAGAGATGAGGTTAATTTTAACATTAAACTAAAATATTTGACTCCTAGTTTTGAAAACTAAATACCTTAAAATTGTAAAGGGGTGTTGTCATGAAGTTAAATTATAAATTTTTTTTGAATAATTAAATGGTGATATTGTAGAAGATTAGTAATTGAATATGTTTTTCAATAAAGTGATATTACTTCACCATCCTAATTATTTGAAGAACTATTGATAAATGAATGAAGTTTAACATCAATGTAATTGATAATATGTCTTGAATAGATTCAAAATATATTTCTAGAGCAAAGACATATTATGAAAATAATAATTGAGTGGAAAACATGATATATTAGGGTAGAAATCAAAATATTTTCTATTTGATATATTAAGGTAGAAATAAAAAGGTGTAAGTAAAATTGCAATGGTAAAATAGGTAAATAAGGTACATGGAAAAAATATGGGGTATATTCATTCTAATAATATAATAAGAGGTGGTATTATCAATTAATAATTGAGGTAAATACTATCATTAAGGGTATTCTTTAATACCCTTTGAATGAACGTGTTATATATAATTTTACTAAGTGAACTCCCCTCCCCGCTCCCCACCGCCCGCATCTCGGTACTCTCTTGTTCGTAGATGTATAAATAAGCCCTAATTTAAATAAGTAAAACTTATTGAAATTGCTTATAATTTAGTGTAAATTGACTATTTGTTATTAATAGGTAAATGTTTTTCTTGAGTTATACATTGGTAGCCATAAATAGGGGCTTAGTCCTCGAACAAAAAAGGCACAAAATCCAAATAGGTAGACAAAAAACAAACTCAAACCCGCTAAAAAAGTGGAACCCCACTACTATCCACGTAAAAAAACCCTAACAACCAACATCAAAAGTCAAAAATAGACCACAAAAGGTCCACAAAAAAACAAATTATAAATAATTGGGAAAGCCCCTTAAGGGGCTATCCAAAAATAGTCCCCACATTTCTCCCAAAACGTGAAAGAATATCTTCCATCATTTTTTGAGATCCAACTCTCACCATTTCCTCGTGTTCTTATCTCAATCTTTCAACCTCTAATATGTGAATTTTTGTTTAGGTGGAAATCCTAGTTGCACCTTAGATAATTCACATTGTAGTAAAGTTGGTGGACGAATCACCCTAAATAAAATAGCTTTTGTTTCCCCTATAACCAACTCCTCCCCTTCCAAGAGGGGTTTTTTCAATTATAGCTCCTATCCATCGTAGTCTTCTCCTTATTGCAACATCAAGAAGGACCCGAAAAGAGATTTGCACCAAAAATATCCCATATTTACACCACACAAACTTGGGATCCTAAGATTCATCCATTTTACTCCAAATCTATTGAACTATAAAAGGATGGTAGACTCTTGCAAAAAAAGCATGAAGTTTCTCGATGACAAAATAGATTACATTGGAAACATGTGAAGGGGAGACCTTCATAGTTGATGTATTGAGTTCATAAAACCCTAGATCAAATGAAATTGATCAAGTGGAAAATGGATTTAGATAAATCAAAGAGAACACACTCCTCACAAACCTTCCTCATAGGAATTCACATCAATCTTAACATAAGATCCAACTCTATTAACTAACAACTTGATTTGATTCTCATTACACAAGTATGTAACATATGGTACAATCTCAACCAAAGAGGATTCACTAAAACTTATGCCATTCGAGGATTAAAAATCATAGATTACTGAGACATAAGAAGAGACCAAATTTTTCATAGAAGAAAGGGCCCAAAGTCACACAAAATCCTAATCAAAAGGTTTATGGAAGGTCACCTAGAAGAAACAAAACCCATCATGGAGAAGGAGGGTAAGTGCATGGAAATGGGGGACCAAAAGGGGGTAAAAAAGGGACACATTTTTCCTAAAATCAGTGAAACCTAAACTTCATCGAATAATTTAGCATGCCTATGCTCTAAATTTGATAAAGTGATAAGAATAAGTACAGATCTCGAATCTAGTTTCTAAACTACTATTTTTTTTAAATGGTTGAGATTAAGAGGGTCAAATGTGTTTTGCACACAAAGTATGTTAATTTTTGTGTCAAAAAGATAAGAACCTACTATGTGTGCGCCCCACCCCTTTTTTTGAGTTCTATAAATTATTTTTCAAATTGGTAGAAAGTTAGCTAAGACCATGTACGAGGTCCCACTAATTTTTCATAATTTTTAGATGAATATATAATTTTTTAATTAATTTTCAAAGTGCACATATCCCGAAAATGAAATATTTGTGTGTTCACCCCATAACTTTGAGAAAAAAAGTCATTTTTTTTTTTTTTTTTTAGTGCGTGTAGAATGGAGTTTAGAAAAAACCAATTTTTTTTAAAATTTGGATGAAAAAATCATAAATTGTGCACCAAAACATATGCATAGGTTTTTGCAAGAAAACAAGGCATTGGTAAAAGAAATTATGGATGAAAGCCTTAAACTAATCAGATTTTAGAAAGAATTATATCATCATCAAGGTAAAACCGAGATTGACATCGTAGTATAATTTATTTTTGAATATTATGTTATAATGCATGAGTTTTTGGGGTGAACACGTGAAATTTTGATGTTTTTCTATCAAACACGGTTTTAATCATGCATAAATAGTCCAAACCTTTGGTTTGGAAATCCAAGGAAAATCCAAGCCTTTGGATTGGGAATTTCAAACCCAAAAAGGTGAAACGTGAGCGCGTTATAACGCTCGCATTCTAATGTGTTATGTGGTATATGTGTTTGTGGCATGCTTCTATTTACAAAAATAAATGTTTAAGTATAAGAAATAATAATAAAAGAAAAACTTATACTTTAAATTTATTTTAGTAAATATAAGATGTTAGGGTCACTCTGCACCTTATGGAACTAGTCTCACAGTTCCATCTGTCATGGTTTAGAAGATAGTTTTTCATATTCTAATTTGGTTAGTACATAGGTATTTTTCATAATTTCAGCTTTCAAATATGGAAGATAACTTCCTCCTGAGGCCTAAAAAGACCATTATAAGCTAATCAAATACCCTCTCTGAGAGAGTTCAAGAAATATATTAAGCATATGGAGGTGATGTCAAATAATCTTGGAAGTGTTGGAGGAAATGTAGGAAGATTTAGGAATATTTTTAGGGCTTACTAACTTAGGGTTAGGGTTTAGGGCTCGGGGTTTTAGGTTTAGGGTTTAGGGTTTAGGGATCATTGTTTAGTGTTTAGGGCTCATTGTTTAGGGTTTAGGGCTCAAGGTTTAGGGCTCAATGTTTAGGGTTTAGGGTTTAGGGTTCATGGTGGTAAAAATAAGGTTTAGGGTTTAGGGTTTAGGAGGTTTTAGGCTCGGGGTTTAGGGTTAAGGGTTTAAGATTTATGGTTGAGGGTTTAGGGTTTAGGATTTAGGGTTTAGGGCTCAGGGTTTAGAGTTAAGGGTTTAAGGTTTATGGTTGAGGGTTTAAAGTTTAGGGTTTAGGATTTAGGGGTTAGGGTTTATAGTTTTCAGGGCTCATGGTTTAGGTTTATAGTTTAGGGTTTAGGGTTTAAGGTTGTAAAAATAGGGTTTAATATTTAGGTTTTATGGTTTTGGGGTTAGGGTTTAGGGTTCAAGGTGGTATTTAATATTTAGGGTTTAGGTTTTGGGGTTTAGGGTTTAAGATTCGGGGTTTAGGGATTACAACTTAGGGCTTAGGTGTATGGCTAAGAACAAAAAGGGGTTATCAATCGCCTAGTAAATATTTCTTGTTTAGTTATCAATATGCATTACTCCCATATTTGAAAATGTTTCTCTAGATGCAAAACATTCGATTCGGACACTCGATGATTCCTAAATGTCCAATCCTACCATAGATCTCGGTAGTCCTCGATCTCTGGATATAGGGAGACACCATTACGAGACAAACCAGAACTTTCAAGGAAGAAGAGGTTCTTGTGAATATGAACATGTATCAAAGTGAATCATGAATGTGAATATGATCATGTGGTTATTTTTTATAGCTTCCAATGGGTCATCTAGGCTTGCATAATACCATACATGGAAATATGAGAAATGTGAAATTTGTTTCAGAGTGTGAATAAATTGACATTCAAGAGCGCAAGTATATGTGGGGAAAAACATAGGTTTGACATAGATGTGTAATATGCATTGCAAGGCACATGGTAGATGCCATATCCATTTAGTTACTTGTCCCACCCCTCATAAACAAGGTAGTTGTACAAGAAGACTCAATTGATAGTTGTACAATCAGACTCAAGGTAGATGCCATTTTTGCATATTTGAGCCTATAGAGCTTGTTGCATATTTGAGCCTATAGAGAATGATTGAAATTGGTACAAAATTTTGGAGGGAAATGCCAGATATCCAAGATTAATTCGGTATAAAGAAATGTTACCCAATACAACTATCTCCTTTTTTTTCTATAGCTTGTGAAATATTTGGAGCTCCAAGAGTGTTATAAATTGAGAATAACAAGTCCAGTGGTATTTTTGGGTCTAACGGATTAGGATACCACTTCAAATTTGATCATTTTTATGCTCTTTTGAATAATTCTTTCATTTTTATAGTTTGGACTCCAATGTTGAACATCTATGTGGCAACAACCATATCTATCATGAGAAATGTGAAGTTTTTGGAGTATGTATAATCCTTACCGAGTTAGTGAGACAAATCGGACACTTTCAAGGAAGAAGAGGTTCTTGTGAATATGAACATGTATCAAAGTGAATCATGAATGTGAATATGAAAATGTGGTTATTTTTTCCAGCTTCCAATGGGTCATCCTGGCTTACATAATACCATATATGGAAATATGATAAATGTGAAATTTGTTTAAGAGTGAAGAAATTGAAATTCAATAAAGCACAAGTATATGGGGTGAGAAACATGTTTTTCAGAGATGTGTAATATATGAGGTTTGTTGATCCTTGTAGTGCAGAAGATCAAGAGCAGTTTTCAATTTGTAATCACTATTGTAGACTAAAGATCAAGTATAGAAGATCAAGACCATTAGAGCATTTTTTCCCTAAACAATAAAACCTAAACCCTAACCCCTAAACCCTAAACCTAAATCATGAACCCTAAACCTTTAACCCTAAAACCTAAACCTTAAACCCTAGACCTAGGTTCAACTCTCGGTAGTGCACAATATCTACTATGTAGTTCTCAGCTTTTCCTTTACATCTTATATTACTTTTAAACTTGGATAATATCTTATATTTCTTCATATCTTATATTGCATTGCTTTCGTATCTTATATTGCATTGCTTTTTTATCTTATATTGCATTGCTTTTGTCTTATATTGCATTACTTTTATATTTATATTACTTTTGTACTCGATAAAGATCTTATATTGCCTTTGTATCTTATATTGCTCTAAACCCTAAACCCTAAACATTAAGCCCTTAACCTAAACCCTAAACCTAAACCTTAAAACTTAGGCCCTAAACCCTAAACCAAACCGTAAACCCTAAACATTGAGCCCTAACCCTAAACCTGAAAAACACTAAACCATAAACCCTAAACACTAAAGCATGAATCCTAAACCTTGAACATTGATCCCTAAGTTCCCTAAACCATAAACCATTAAACCCTAAACCCTCAACCATTAACCGTGTAACATTACCAACAAAGGAGTTCATACTGGTATTATGGTTTGATGAGAGTCGACTCTCGAGGATCATATTCATATTTGGTGTATCGTCATCAAAGAGGGAAACTCCCCTGTCAAATCGGTTATTCAGTATTATGTGGAAGATGAGAAAAGAAAATGAAAGCTGAAGAATTATATTTCATGGGTAATTAGTACTAAGTATCAACAAGAATAATATGGCTTTTGACTACTCGACTAGGAGGGCATGACAATATTAGGACCATATTTCCTAGTCTCATGCCTAGAACCATCATTGAGTCTTGCTTGTACAAAATAAGCATAACAACATGGGAATGGTTAAGAAAACACAAGGGTTATCAATCGCCTAGTAAATATTTCTTTTTAGTTTTAAATGGGAGTCAACTAGCCTATGGCTTAGTGACCTTCTATTCATTAATAATTCCTTTTATGATAAACCCATGGATGCTTTCAAAAGCGCCTTCAAAAAGATAGGGGTAGTCATCAATCCTAGTGAAGGGAGTGATGTGATTTCCAAACAACTTGAAATGCATACAGATTTAGAGGTCATAACATGAATTTACAAATATCTCTATCATTATAAATGGAATCCAAGTAATGGTGTCTCCATGTATCCAAAGATCGAGGACTACTAGGGTCTATGGCAGGATTGGACATTCAAGAATCATTGAGTTTCTAAATCAAAATGTCGTTGCATCTAGAGAAACATTATCAAACATTGGATTAATGCATCTTGGAAAATAAAATTGAACCTTAGAAATCCTCTCAAATTGTCGTATAGGTCCCTAGTCTAGGTTGTGTTCCTAGTCCTATTTTTGTTTTGAGTTCTGGTTCCGGTCATGGTCATCGAATATGGAAGTTTTAGGAAAGGAATCCACACTTGAATAATTATTCCCATTTATATTGTTGGCAATGCTAATTAGCATGGCAATGCTTGTGGAATTTAGTTGGTGGAAGGTGGGGTTGTGCCCTTGTTGGTTTTTTCTCATGGCATCATAGGTATCCTTTTTGGTATTATCGGAGAGAACTCCCATGCTTGTGTGATAAGTTTAAAAGCTCCCTCGGCTCTTGGGAACTTGTTTTATCAAGATGCAATAACAAGGCTAGTTTTAGTGGGTATTAACAGAAAAAAATAAACAAATTTGATTGGAATTACTTATGAAATACATTCCTTCGCTTTGAGCTTATCTTTATAAATGCAATTCGACTTTCCAAGTTCTCCATATTTGCCAAATTTGGGTCGAATTGACATTCTGGACCTCTAAAAGCGTGAAGAAAATGGCGAGTTCATTTCCCCAACCTTTCTTGAAGCAAATTTAAATGAAATGAAATTTGGAATTTGGAGGTGGCACGTGGTAGACATTGATTGTCCTGCCACATATTTACTTATTGATGATTAATTGTTATTAGTTGGATTTATTTTCCATTATTATGATAAGTACATTTTTGAGATTTCCAAATCACCATCAGGTTTATTCATGAGAATACAATTATTATTGTGGCATGGTGGATGCAACTCCTTAAAGCCTCCCATAATTACAAATACCTCTCCTACGGAACCTCATACAAGTGGATATATGCTAACCAAACTTGTCATACCTCCTTGAGATTGAGAAGGGTGTTTAGGGATGCTTTTAGCTTGCATGAAGATTTTGCAGAGTAGACAAACCAAGAAGTGACCAGTGAACCTTGCTCTTGTGCAATGTAAGGGAAATTTTGGTAAAGGCAAGTGAGAGGAGTCTTTGGATGAATGTTGAGCAACTAGATGAGTGAAATAGGTGGTTTAGTTATCTAAGAACATGATGGAATGATAAGAATATCTCAGAAGAGAGGAATAATTCAAATGTGCCTAGATTTGAAACTTCTTAGTTGAGGAAACAAACCCAATTGAACTAGTCAGGGATAGAGTTGGACCAAAACAGAGCACTAGAGGAAATTCTTGGGATAGGGATAACACTGAGAGAATGAAGGAAGCCTTGAGGAAGACCTCATGATTTTTCTAATTGAACCCATTTTCCTCATGATGTTTCAGATCCTTCACAGACCTCATGATGACCATTCCCTTGATTATTTGAATCGAGAAAAACTTATATATGTGTTTTCATTTATTATGTGTTATAAGGAATTGCATGAGTCCATATATTTGAGAAATTGTTGCTACCTTTGGGAGTTGTGAGATTTATAAAATATAGTTTTGACACATCTAAAACTCCTACAAATGTCAATAACCAATCAAGAAGACCCCAAAACCTAAACAATGCCTATATTCTTTCACAAAACAAATATCGATTGTATAATTTAAACCCTAAAAGCTTGAAGGTTGAATGTTGAAATCCTAAAAATACCTATGTATTGACTAGATTAGAATATGAAAAACTATCTTCTAAACCATGACAAATGGAGTTGTGAGACTAGTTCCATAAGGTGCAGAGTGACCCTAACATCTTATATTTACTAAAATAAATTTAAAGTATAAGTTTTTATTTTATTATTATTTATATTTATTATTAAATATAAATAATAATAAAAAGAATTTAATTATACTTAAACATTTATTTTTGTAAATAAAAGCATGCCTCAAGCACATATACCACATAACACACAGAAAACGAGCACATTATAACATGATTGCGTTATAACTCACTCATGTTTTAGGATTGGTAAAAACCAAACTAGATAATTCATAATGCTCTCACGAGTTTAACAAAACATGCTTGCATTTTGATCAAAATCAAATTTGTGTCCTCTTTTTGGCCCCTCATCTTTGTGCATATGCCCGGAGGAAACCTCAATTGAGATCAAAAATATGCATCCCACTTAGAAATCTCATCCACTAATAGAAAACAAGCCCACAAATTTACTAAATAGACTTGCGCAATGTTTGAATCCATATCTAGAAAAAAGAGAGCTAAGGAAATTTACAACCAATGAAACTTCAAAATCACACTTATATATCACCAAGTTTAAGGGCATGTAAAAATCCTCATAATTTAATGAATCAGTTTCTTCATCCTCTAACCAAGCAAAAGGAACTAACACATCTCTCTCCACCAATACCAGGGTAGAATCAACCATGCAAAGTGTGTGGCTATGTGGAAATTACAAAATTACTCATGGGGATTCATAAACCAAAACATTACATATCACGTGAGTTCATATAGGGGTATTATTTATATTAGTAAAAATGGACCCAATATATTACCCCATATAAATGGGTATAAGGGACTAAAATATGGAGGTCTTTAAAAAACTTATTGGGGGTAGGGTATGTGGTGTAGTAGGGAGGAGAAAGGGGTAGTTGTGGGGAAAATAAGAAGCCCTAAAATGAGATCATTTTTGTTGTGTTTTTTGTTTTCAAAGAAATATTGTATTTTTTAGAGAAGCAACTCATTATTCTATAGTAATGAAACTATACAAATCTCTATGTTGAGACATCCTTCATTGTATAATTGCTAAGTTATATATATTTATTTTCATTTGATTTGAATTTCTTAGGATAATGGATGTCATTAAGATTAATAAATTTAATTGATAAGAATGCAACCACATATGACACTCCACATTACTAGAACAAGTTTAATTAGTGTGAAAATGTAGATAGAAAATGAATTCCAAGAGACATTAAATTAAATTTCAAATGCTAAGGGTTCTTACTTTTCATGTCTAATGTGAAGTTCATTAAGGTTTTAAGTAGAAATATAATTATTTTTGTGAAAATGTAAGCTATTAAATCCAATAGGTGGAAATAAAGGGGGTATAAAAATTTCATAGGGAAAAAGGGTAGTTTGGATATGTGGTAAAAATAAGGGGCATTTTATAATTGAAAATATGTGTTGGAAGTGGGTATTATTAGTTGAATATTGAGAATGTAGATTTGGAAATAGGGGTATTATTTAGTATCCTACAAATGCACGTGATAGGCCATAAGTTTACATAATAATCCCCATGAAATTATTAGTCTCATTGATTATTAGATGATCATTTGGAGGTAGGGACAAAGTAGAGGATACACCCACACACAATCTAAACACATCCGACTCCCTCCCTTGTAGTCGTGACTTAATAAACCCCATCAATAATGTTCTCGGCTTCGAGACCCCAAGATCAATCTTGAGGTTCCAACATCATGGTTCAAGATTGCATATTTAGCTTGGACTAGCTCAACAATGGCCTTTACAACAGGGGCCTAACTTGCGTCATGCCCCATTGTCATGTTCGAACCTACTTGAGTTTTCCCACCAAGCATAGTAGGCCCTCTTGATTTGTATATGCCACAACATCTTCCACAACATTCTTGTGTATTCCTTGCACCCCTAGTGAAGGTACCTTAGCTTCCAAATTGGGGAAAAATAAAACAACTTTCTAGTAAGCCCGATAAATCTAACGCCATCACACTACCTCCATTTTGACCAACTCCTCTTGACACATGCCCATTGGATTTGGGAAAAGGAAGCCCCAAGACATGCCAAATCTTGTCAACAAGCTTCTAGTCATTATTGATGAGATAATCAACACCAAACATGGTGATTTTTCTACATAAACCCCTCTACTAAAACACCAAGTTGTTTGTCTCTTCTAGTTCATCTTCTCCAACAAGAACCTATGTTGCCGAGGATATCACAAGCCTGCGAAGGCCATTGGTAGAACATGTTAGTGCCTTGAATTTGATTTTGGGGTTCCCTCACAACTCATCGTCCCAAGATTAAACTAAGTATGTAGTTTAAGTAAGTGTTATTGTTTATAATTTAGTGTTGTTATAAGTTATGTATTTGCTTAATTTTAATGAATTATGAGGTGATAATTAAATAACATCCATGCTTGACAAGATATCATAGTTGAAGTTTAACCCGCAATTTTTTCATATTCAAGATGATATCGTTCATGTGCAACTCATTTCTTATGTCTTAATGATATCCTTATTGAAGTGATGGGGATAAATTAGTTGTGAGAGTTTTATCATGTTAATTGAGTGACTATATAAATAATAATATTTTGTATGTTAGTTTACTATTTTTTTATTCCTTGATGGTAACAAATGTTAACATTTTGGAGCCAAAATAGTTAATATGACTTATCGAAACATATTATTCATATATATTTAATTTGTCTTTAATTGTGTTAAGAAAATATTATTAGAGATTTATTGTTATTGTTACTATCAACTATCTTCTTTTTCATATCTTTCAATTATATATTATTATTTTTTTATGAAATATTTTCTTTCAAAAATTTGTTAATATTGTAATTTTTTTCCATTTTTTCACAGTGTCTTAAAAACAACATATCTATATATGATAAAGATACCTATAAAATAATTCTTCCAATGACCACATATTGTAATGTCTTTGTTGCTCAAAAAATCACAATAAGTGTTCAAGCGTTTTGGTAAAGTATCATGTTCCCATCTTTGAGCATTCTCGGAATAGCTTCAAAAGATTAACTTGTATTTTATTTCCAACTAGGTTTTCTCGCCTACGTTCACATAATATTTGAATTCTTTGTAAGTATAAATTTGTATGAAGAAATAAAATTATGAGACTTGTTTGCGAGTTCGTTTAATTAGATAAAGGTTAAAAAGATAAAGATCCTTTTAAAATCCATACTGTCTATCATATTTCCAATATGCAAGAAATATCTAGTTCTATTTTAAAAATTTGACTTTCTAACCTATCCTCTTATAAAATTCAAGTTTATGACTCCTTTTTTAAAACATAAATTCTTCATAATCAAGTAACTCACTATTATTAAAAATTATATAATTAATTAATCGAATATTAACTTTAAAATAAATTTAGCAATTTTTTTTCTAATAAATATACATATCAAATCATTGGAAGGTGGAACAATTCATTAAATAAATTTATTTTAATTGCTAGAGGTTTGCACCAAACCATGAAAATTCTATATTTAAAAGTTGATATATAAAATAGAATAACTCCACTATCTTGTAAAAATTGTAGTAGAAGTTAAACATGAGGAGCCATAAGGTGAAAAACAAACATATAATACAAGAGGGAGCAAGGGGAACTTTGAAGCATCTAACCGGACACTCGTTCAATTCTATTCGATTATAATCATTCTCAATAGATAGTTACATGGTCCACCTCTCTTTGTTCACAATGGCGACACTTGTTGTTGTTAAGGCATATAACAAAGCCCAATACAATGCCACTCTTCATACATATATCTTTTCCTCTACTACTATAGGAAATTAGGATCCTATTAATACATCTTCCTTCTGAAGTCTTATTGCATTTAACACTGCTTTTGATACATTTATCTTACATATTATTAAGATAAATGCATTCTTATCTCGCACATTGTCATTTCATTAATATATTAAATATATAGATATTTTTCTAACCCTTAATCCAAAAGATAGAAATAAGAACAACACATCTCTTGTTTAATTGGGTTAAATAGAACTCACTTGTTGATTTTCTTAGCTTAGTTTAAAACCAAGTTACCTTATGGTTTGCCTCTATCATGTTTTCATGGCTTACTTTATGCATTCCATACCATTTTCTTATACTTACGCCAATGTTCCAAAATCCATGTCTTTAGCCACATCTACTATTCCCACATCTATTGTGCATATATATATGGGGGCATCCCATATTCGCCTTCAAAATATTGCAAATTCTAATCTTATGTCTACACATATGTATACTCCTATTCAATTCTTTCCACTATCCTTTAACGACTTACTCTTATCTATGGAGTGTGAAAATATTAATATATTTGATCCCACCTTCCCTCATATTGGTCTTAGTTACCCGCCTCAAAAGTAATTCACATATTTTCCTTGCTTGTCACACTCACTATTACAAAATTTTCTTCCAAGCATAACCTTGTATCCCTCCCTCCCCCTATTGAGGTTGATATAAGAAAACTACATAGAAAATCATTTGACACAAATTTGCATTTTCCTTACCATTGATGTATTGGTCATGCCACTAATAAATTTTTAAGATTTGACTTGTTACAAAAGATCTACTTGAAACCAATTCTATCTCCTTCAAAAACATGATACTTGCCCTATCAATATGCTACCAAATTAGTGTTCCCCCTATTGAAAATACTTTTCCAAGTATGGATAAGGATCCTAATCCTACAAACTTTCTTATTACATATCTACCAAATTAATGTTCACTATTTCTTACTATTGTATAAATTCACTAGTTTCTAATTAAGTCAAACTATTAATTTATAGTACATGTGGCTTGAAGTTTTTACCGCCTCTTTACTTTAATAAATAGGTATCTCCTTTAGCAAAATTGATAAGACTAACACTACTATTTGAGGCTATGATAATATAATATGATATCCCATGGGCACAATCACCTTGGATGTTTATGTTGGCCCTAAATTGGCACCCACTAGGTTTTATGTTATGGACAATGCTATTGATTATAATCTCATCTTAGGGTGACCTTCAAGTTATGTTATGGGGGCCATACAATCTACTTATTCTTAATGTATCACCTTTACACATGATGGCTATGGGTATGCACTTAATGTAGATGAGGATCCTTACACATATTGCACTATAAAAATGCTACCACTAATAATATTCTTGTCACCCCTCTAACATTTCCCATTTGTATTGAGTCATTACATACATATAGGGTTGGTACATTAAACATCCGTCACATGATATTATCTCTATTGTCACCCCTTTGGACACGGTTATATTTTAAGTCATGAACAAAATAGAATGGAAAATCAAGCACTAACAATACTAATGATCCACCTATATCATCATCTTCTAAAATTTTGCAAGATCACAATACTATAGATGAAGATATTAAGATATAAAAATCCACTTACACATGAAGCTACGAAATATTTATTGAGAAGCAAGATGGAATGCCTATTATAATTTATCATAGTGTTTATTCAACACTTTATTTGTTAATGATGATATTTATAATTTTATTATGATCTTTATCTTCATGATTTTATCAACCATCTATCTACAATGATATGATTTATCAGTAACTCTTGACTCATCTTATGTACCCACACAATACTTTATTTTTTGGGCTATAGTGAGCTAAATATCTGAAATATTTCATGTGTAAACACACATAGAGGATTTTGACATGTCATCCTCCATATTTCAATAACTCCCATGTCATGCATGTTCTTCTTGAGATTATTGATATCCTTCAACATATGACCCATTTCCTCAACCGAAATGGATACATGAAATCAAGATTTCTACTTTCACTCTTTGTCATAACATGAAGTACACCTTTTACAATCAAGATGTTAACATTCAAGACATCCCTTATGAAGCCCATTTTCCCACTTCTCTTGAAGCTAGAAAACTAGGTTCTACACTTAGGACACATGATCCTCTTCATGAAACACCTACAAGCTCTCTCCTGGGACCTCATCTTAAGGTCCCTTTCATAGAACTACACCTTGTACACATGTTTTTATAGCCTTGGCTTCAAGCACTACCTCTTAATCATATCATCCATGATACAATATTGATACCCATGCCTCCTACACTTGCAATACCACTACTTTACCCTCTTGATCCTATCATGCGGTAGCTCATTCTTTCCTCTTTCTTTATAAAATTACATATATGTTAAAAATTTAAATATATCTAAATAATTTTATAAGCACAAAATTATCAAATATTATCAAAATACCAAATAATGACCAAGATATGACTTGATTTTCTAGTTATGTACTTTACACATGTGTTTCATATAATTTGATAGATAACACATCCATATATACCCTTTACAAACATGCATTCATGAAGTATTTTTAAGCATGATGTAATTAATACACATCACTATATGGTGATTAGATGTTATATCTCTCCTCTTACTTAGTTTCCACTCGGTATATGGGGTCATCTCTTACGTTATCGATGTTATTGTTTCATTACATAAATACTCTGTCACTTTCACATTATGCTCATTTTCTAGATTGTACAATAAACTATTTATTTGTACTAACGCAACTAACATGTGTGCCTTTCACTAATATCTCTTGATATATGTGTCTCTAGGATACTATCCACTATTGTATTCAATTTCTTGTTTATATGCTTGTTTTCATGTATACGAGCTATGTCCAAGTTTCTATGTGTGTCTCATGTGAGACACTTTGGTGTCCCTTTCTTGTGACCTCTATTAACTTTTCTCATTCCATTTTTGTGTGTGACACTCTTGTGTCTCTTGTTTAGGTCTCCTATCTTTTTATAAGACTAACATATGTGATGTTTCTTATTATACTTATTGTCTTCTATACTTGTATGTTTTTTTCCTCTACAAATTTTCTAATATCCTATGTTTATATTTTTTGTGTGTCATAGTTTCTACCATGCACTATTTTCCAAGAATGAGATCTCTATGGTGGCCACCTACACAACCATCAATGCGATTCAAACATGGTGATATGCTATATATATCCAACATGAACACACAACATTCATTTTGATCCAAGTATTCCTTTTGCACATCTCACTAACCTAAAAATATGGGGCATTGATTGGGGTTATCACATGGAAATATATGTGATTCAGGCACATATAAATAATATATAAATTAGAACAAAATATAATAAAATACAAATACACAAGAAACAAGAATACGAACAAATGCTTATTAGAATCATAATTTACATAGTACAAAACCATCCAATACGAGTTGGAAATGCTAGACATTAATGTCTAAGATGGATGATTTTTCTTGGGAAGGATCTCAATAAAATATTCATATTTTTTGAAACCATACAAAATTTAAAATGTTTCTCATAAAAATGTAGGGACAATTAACACAATTCATGGAGAGTTTATTACATTTTGATATAAAATGTGGGGGCATGCGTGTTTCATTCCCTTTTAGATTTTTTCATATTGAGAAATTTTAATCTACATAGTACATGGGCATGGGAATCTTATTTATTATGTATTAAAAATTACATATTTGATACACATGGGAGATTCTGTGGTGGGAGAACAAGTATAATTTATTCCCTTTTGACTTTGATCTATTCTAAAAATTAAGCCCGGATCCATCTACAATGATGTGGTCCTTGGGTTGAGGATTTTAGGTGACTAAAAATACATGTAACATTGTTCTTCTCACTCTTTCATGGAGTCTTTCGGGAAACAATAAATATTTTTGACAAACTCCTTGTTTTAGAATGTTATTTGGGGTGATTTGGCATCCATGTGACACCCTTCTTTGGTGTTGGGACACCTTATTCCCTTATGGCTTTGGCATCTTTATCATAAAATTGGGTATTGATAACCCCCAATCATCTAACATCTTAGCTCCAATCTCTTCATCTAAAAAAATCATCACAGAGCTTCTCTTTTAGCAAGACAAATACGTGCACTCCTTCCTTTCTTATTTACTTTACAAATTTACAAGTTTCAATTTCAAATTACAAGTTTTAATTATAATTTAAAATGTGATATAAAATTTAATTATTTTTTATGGATATTGACTACACTTTTTGTTCCAAGTTTCACTTTAGAGATTGTTCCAACACTCAAGCAAATCAAGCACCTTAAGAAAATAAAAAAGTGTGTTTACATGTCCGAGTATATTTTCCTTTAAGCATACAATTTAATTTCATACTCAAAGGGGGTTAAACATAGACATCTGAAGTTGGAAATTTATTACTTGAAAAATAAAACATTAGCTTTATACCAAATTCATTCAATGGGTGTGCACATTTCAAGATCAATTGCCTATCCTTAGTCCTATGCATGACTCTCTCATCATTTTTATTGTTCAATTCTCACAAAATTTCTTATATTAGTCAACAATAGTATATGAAATCCAAATGTTGTACCTAGAATTTTGCATAACCTTAATCCTTATTTGTACATGACCTCCAAATAGGGACCAAACAATCCAAATATTTAGTCCGAAACTCGTGGTTCCATTCCCAATCACCCACCAAAACTTTATCAATTTGATATATTTTTATGGGTACTAAATTCTTGTTGGCTTGGACTTAATGTGAAATTATACCTAAAAATCCTATCTAAGCCACTCTAATGCACTCATTTATTCACCTAAATTTTAAAGATAACTCATTGCAAATAGAATTATGAAAATTATTCAAGCTCTCTAAATTATTTTGAATCAACATCACTCTCTGGAGAAGACCCTACACAATTTTATGCATTCTCAACTGGGTTTTAAAGCCACACTTCCTGATCGAGGGAACAAACAATCCAAGTTAAGAAAAGTATGTAAAGCCATTTTTTACATTATCAAGCGATCAAATTGCCAAATCTAGTTGGATTCACACACACACACACACACACACACACACACACACACACACACACACACACACACACACACACACCATCTGTTAAGTGGATAACTATGTATGGTTTGAGTTTTCTTAGAAGTATTACGAATGTGGGTGGTGTATGGATTCCACGTTAACCCAAAATATCCTTTTTACAGGGTATCCTACCCATGGGTACGATTTGAATATTTTTCAATTCAACAAAGGGTTTTGTACATGTATAACACATGGGGTTTTATAGAAAAGCATATTTTAGATGGTTGTATAAGAACAAGAAGTTACAAAGCACCAACAATTAGTTATATAAAAATGCTAAACACATATGGAAAATAAAAATTTTCATACAAATTTGACGGTTTCATACCTTAATTTACACTTCCAAAATCCAAAGTGAAGCATATTCATAACAATACCACACTTTTCATCCATATATCACTTTTATATCAACTCCTTGAGCATATAACTAGGTAATTATATCTCCCTTCTTATGTGTTATTGCATTTAACACTTTTTAAAATTGATTTATCTTACATATTATGAATGTGTGTGTGTGTGTGTGTGTGTGTGTGTGTGCGTATTGTCTTGTGCATGCACGTGTGCTATGATAATGATATTTAATTAATAATATGAATATATCTTATGTTGCTAATGCTTAATCTAAAATATATGTATATGAAAAACATACCTTTTATTTATTTATTTTGGGTTAAATACCCTAAGGAAACAATAAATGTTAAGATAAAACAATAAAAATGGAAAGAAAAAGACATGCCAACTCATCTCATAGAAGGATGTCTACAAAGTAAATTCCTATAATAGACTTGGGAACCATAATATAGATAATAATTTCATGTCATTTCTGTAACATATGATGCTCAAGACATGTGAAATAGAATAAATTATAATGATGGAGCTCTTGATCCATCCCTCACGATTGAAAACACATGCTTGAAACTTCATATTTTCTCATGGTTGATCTAGGGAAACAATGTGGATGAATTTTGATTTCGGTGTTTTTTTGTGATGGTTGCTATGAGAAATAGTGTAATTTTCTCCTCTTTACCTTCTTATAGAAAAAGAGGATCCCTATATAGAGGATCCTATATACCTTCATATGATATAGATTAGGGTGGATGTGTATTTATAAGTGACCATTCATATGATATCCTAATCAGGCTGACCCAAATGTACCACCTATGATAAATAAGTTAAGCCATCCTTTTCATAAGAAAATGTGACCATTTTTGAAGTCAAATATACCAGGCATACGTTCATAGGTTTGAAAAAAAATTATACATAAACCTGGGACCACGGGGATTCACTTAGTAAATTGTCCAAGGTGTGAAAGGAACCCTTAATTCTCTACCTCTAATTATTCAATGAAAAACCCCCTCCTGTTATATTAATGATATGAAACTATTCATAAGACCCCTTTTATTTCTACCCCAAGCATATTAGACAAAAATACTATGTCCCACTTTTTCCTTTAGAAAGATAGTTTGAAGCCATTGAATACATATTACTAGATTTTATTTTTTATTCATTTATCAATAGTTCTTCAAATATGTCTAATAACTAGAACCAAGACTAAACACCTTGGTTAAGAATCAAAATGACTAAACACATATTTTGAATATCTTAAAAACTATACCAATATTTTAGTTTTATATTAAAAATAAACCTCTATTTCATTGCCCATCCATATTTTATGTATTTTTAAAATTATTTTAATTATTTATTTACTAGTTAGTTTTACAAATATCACCAAGTGGGACACACTTATATGGTTTGACCCAAGGAGATACGATGGAGAATATATGTCATGTAGTGGGACTAGGATGCATGACAGAGGAGGAGGGTTACTTAAGATTTTCATTTTGTACAAAAAGAATCAATTTCATAATGAGTGGAAAAAACCTTATTGCCAAATATTCGAACCAAATTTTGGGTACTACAATTTCCCACTTTCAATCTAGTATTGAAAATTCACTTTATTAAAATAAAATGTAAACCTCACATCTTGATCGAGATGATGGTCGTGTAAACTCTTTCAAGAGTGTTTTCTCCAATCCACATAAACATATAACTCACATGGAAAATATGCATAGATTAATGCTCTAAAATTATGCATACAAATATGTAAATTGATTTTTATTTTATTTTATAATTTTAAATTATTGAAATAAAGTGAAATGTACATAAAAATGACTACATGTAATTGGTCATGTTTAATTATGTACCCATTTTCCTAAATGTGAAGAGTGTTATATAAATTTCCCCCATAAAAAGTGATTGATATCATCTTGTTAATAATCTTTCCTTTTGATATCACAAAACATTTACTAATTTAACGACCTTTCCTATAGATCAAATACTTTTCTAGCTTAATATCCTTACTAGTAGCACACAAAAATTTCTTACTTAATATCCTTTATAATACAACAACCATATTTCATTTCTTGCACCAATCTAGCCTTTCCAAAGTAACTTGATATGTCATTCAACTTTGTGGGTTGTTGAGGCCAAGTTCAAATTTATGGTTTGTTGGGTCCAATTCTCCAAATTTGAATGTGTGATATGATTTCTCAAAGCTAATACGAAAATTGAATAACATTGATATCAATTATGTAATTCGATTTTTAATATTATGAGATGTGAGTAACTCTAATTTGAAATGTGTGATAAATGTGAATAACTCAATGTGAATAGTGTGAAATTCCACAAATCTATCTGAATATATTTATTATAAATTGAAATCTATGCAAGCTTATGAATAAGCTAATAATATGCCCAAATTATTTTTGGTGATGGATGATGTTATGTGTCACTGAAGTTAACAAGAGAATGTTGGTTAATTGTATCATGTGTAAAAGGCATATTGAGATAATTATAATATATAATGTATACTAAACATGGTTTCATAAATCAACATGCTAATTAGATAATAAAAATTATATGTTTCATCTCAAGAGTAAGCATATTGTGAAGATTATAAGATATATATGGAAATCATTAGCTTTAGTATAGTAGTAAAAACAAAATAAGTATGCTAGCATACACATGACTCAACACCAATAGATCATTTGTGACTCATGACAAGATACAACATAATGTGCTTGTTAAAAGACATTTGAAAAAATAACTAACGTGATATCATGATGACTAAAAAATGAATAATATTAGTAACAATCACATAAGAATCATAATATCATGAAAAATTTAGTGAATAATCATTATATACATATAATCATGAAGCCTAGAGCATACAAGTGTCATATAGTATAAATGAAGCATATCCCAAATATTATAGACCAAAATGTGCCAAATAATATAGATAAGGCATACTTTGTATAGTTTTTATGCCATACTGATAATAATGGAACAACCATGCTAGATAATAATCATAGAACAATCACACCATATAGTATATAAGTTATAGAGTAGACATCTTACATGATCAAAGAATGTATAGTAGTTAACAAAGTATATACAATAATACATGTGATAAATCAATGTTGAAAGACATCATAAACAATAATAAGTATGGAGTGTGAAAATCCAATATATAGAAATAAAAAATGTAGTCATCAAGTGTAGCACAATAAAACATCTAGAGTAAAACACATGACATGAAGTATAAGGAATCATAATAGATTCAATAAATATTTATGTAGCACCAATAGACAAGAGTATGAATAATAAAACCTATAAACACCTTGTGTAAAATTCCCTCAATATGGAAGGTTTCCCCTAGGTTTAGGAGTTAGTAATTCACACATTATATGTGTATGTGTCCATGGAAAAGGTTTTCATATAGCTAATTCATGTATACCATTTAAAGTAAGTACATAGAGAAATATATATGTAAAGTGCTAAAGCATGATTACATTAACATATGATTTTATGTAATACCAAAGAAAGTCAAATGTTGGTTGTGTTTTTATTTTTGTGTATCTGAATGTTACTATATTTGTAATTTGAATAAACTAAAAATATAGAAGGTGTTATAAGTAGTGGGCCATATGTTGTGGACAATATGATAATTGGGATGGAGCCACTGAGAAACTATGATTCCCTCAAAAATAATATCAAACTCCTAAAATGCGGTGCATCATTGGGTAATGCATATGTATTAACTTGATATTAAGTTTCATAAGAATGAGTAGTGTAAAGTCAAGTAAAAACCATTGTTGTCAATATAGAAGAAACAAGTATGTGACAAGGAATTTCTATATAAAAGTGTGAGTAAGAGGAACATAAGATGACTATCTTTTGATCCCATTAATGGGATGATCATTTGGCTTTTTTAGCAAGAGGTGCAAGTATCATATGTCACGAGTCTAGAGTGTGAGAAGTGGTTGAATTATAGTTATAATCAAAGAATTAATCACATGTAGTATAATGACTTAAGTAATCGGTGTTCGGAAAAGGCATATACATGAGTCACAAGTAATGAATAGTTGTACTAACCCATTCCATCAACTATGTATTAAGAAAGTGTATTGATGTCTACATTTCATGGGTCATGTTTTTCAAGAGCTTAAATAATACTAATGTCAAACTAATTTGCATCACACATGACTATATGTAAGATTTGATGAACTTGAGGAGGAGAAAGCTGTCAAATCTTGATCAAAATTAATGAGTACTAGTGCATGTGTTTTTGGATCTATAATGAAATATGATCAACTAGTTTATAGTGTGAAGTTAAATATAATGCAAATGTTATTTCTATATGTGTGACAATATAGGGTGGAAAAAGGTTATAATAGCTAATATGGTGGATGGGATGGGATATGTAGAAGAAAAACTCAAAATTGTGACCATTTTTTTGTTGGGAATGTGCTTATGAAAATTTAAATGAATAACTCTCCCCCATGTTTACGTGTCTTGCAAAACATATCATTGATAGATATTGTTAGGAGCCACAATGGGGGTCAAAGCATATAAATGTGTCCCACATTTTTGCACTTTTTGTACATTCAACAAAATAATTCCCATAACCTTGAAACATGACCAAACACAAGTAAAATGATCAAACATACATATTTTCAAGAGCTTAAATATACCAAGGTGCATTGGGGAATTCGCAATTTACACGAAACTTTTAAATTTTTATAGTTTTTGAAAGATTTATTTACTAGTCAGATTTAAAAATTATTTTTGGCCACCAAATGGGACACAATTATATGCTTTAACCCGTGGTTATCATAAGATGTTCCACTTGTAAAATTAGTTTAATTCCCCCAAGTGGGACCAATTATTGTCTGCTGAGAGCTATCATCCATAGAGTTATATATATATATATATATATATATATATATATATATATATATATATATATATATATATATATATATATATATATAATAATAGTGTTCTCAAAGTTAGTAAGATGCGACACGAAACATATGTGCTTAATAGTTCCATCTTCAATCATGTCACTCAAAATTATATGTATCGGAATAGGATAAAAAATGACAAAAAGCTAATTAAAAATTTTGTTTCTGAGGAGGATATATGGAATGTATATCAATAGGATAAAAAATTACTAAAGCATTATCAAGAGTGTCATCAATTTGTATTGGGTGTATGTCAAGATGATAACAAAGGATTGGAGGATCTTGAAAGATAATATTGTGTATCAAATGGTTATCAACATGATTAGCTTCATTTCTGACAAAAGACTCATCAATATTATCATCATCTTTAATATTATGTATTGGTTCATAAATAACTAGAGGTTCTTTCCTTCACCTCAAGAATGATGCTACCCTTTCAAGATATTATTGCAGGGGGATTTTGAATTACATCCAATGTCTCAAAGGTAATGACCCTCAACTTTATATGGATTTTGGAAATGCCTAGGTGGAGGGGAGTTTTAATTTGAGGGGGGTTGAAATTAGTATTACAGAGGAAACGATTGTTGATGTTATTGGGCTATCTCTGGAGGGTATAATTTTTTTAAAGATAAAACTAGGCGCAAACATGAAATAACTACATTTTTGGCCCTAGTGAGATAATATTGATGTATGATGATGACATAGCACACAGTTGTCTTCCGATCATTGGGTAGATGTTTGTCTTGTGGTTATGAAGTATCTCACGTTAGAAGGAAAGTTCAGGAAGATATTCTCCTATCACTTATCTATTCTCAACTATTTGAGAAGAAATTAGGCCATGAGTTTTCCCTTTTTCCTTTTAAGATCCCTTTCTACTTCAATTTCTGACTTTAAAAATGACAAAGTGGACGTTCCCCTACATCAAGGTCTTATCTTATTACTCTTTCAAAATGGTAAACCCTTAATTCCCATTCAACCTCTGGCTATTAGTGAAACAAAATATGATAATGAAACCCTTGTTGTGGCCATGGATCATCTTAAGAAAGGGGGTGGGAAGGATAATTTAGATGGAATAGCAGATGTCCTCTACAATTTGAAACAGGGTGTCCAGGAAAGGGGTGAATGTTACGGGACAGTAAAGAAAGAGATAAATCTTGTGGAATGGGAGGCCAAATTGTTGTGGAAGGAATTCACGGTGGACACCATTATTCTTGTGAAAAAAACTCATCCAAGAACTTAGGGACTTTTACCACAAAATCAAGGTTAAGAACAAAAGGATTGGGGGTCTGAATCTTTGAGATTGTAATGCAAGAACAAAGGATCTCTATCTTGTAAGATCAAGTTGCCAAGGTTGAGGGAGGTAAGTAGAACATGAGGTTTGTGTTGAGTAGTTCAGACAACGAAGATACTATGGACACTAAGGTCAAAGACAACACTAAAAAAAAGGCCTAAAAGGGTCATCATTAAATTTATAGATCAAAGGATATGGCTTAAGTATCGGGACTTGTAGCAAATGCCCTCCCCGAAAAATAGAAATGAAGGAAAACCTTTAGCTAACATTTTGGAAATTTTACTCGTGTTGGTCTTTACTAATATTTTCCATGGCTTTTATTTTTATATTAAAAAAATGATATTATAAAATGTTGCAGGCCCTTGCTTGGTCTGGATTTATTCTAGGGCTGCCTTCTTGTCAATTTTGTTTGACATGGCTCCCTTTTCTTCCTTTTGGTTGGCTTTTGTGACCTCGCTTCTCTTTTTGTAAAGGGTTTTTTGGTCCCTTCAAAACCAAACTTTATTTACCTTATCTAAAAAACTAGAGGTTATTTAGAAGGGATAATATCCGTGAGTTGAGACTTATTAAATGTGGTAGGTCATTTGTATTTTATCATGTTCATAAGTGGAAACATGATCATGATGAGAAATCTCATCATATTGTGAGTGTTTATAAATCAACTACAACCATAATGTCATTAGCAATGAGATTCTAAATTATGTCACAATTATACACATCGGTTGGTTGTATGTCTAATGTATCTATGGTAATCAAAATATGCATTACTAAAATTTGGGTGATGTGGATTGCTAATGTCAATCATTACAACTAAAGGAAAGGTTATCAAAGCATGTTTAAGTAGTGGTCATAACACTACATGAAGAGGCTCATGTAACCATGTCCATTTCCTATATGGAGGAGTGGGAGGAGGTAGGGATAAATTAGGTCATATATTTTAAGTAATTAATTTTCTCGAGCAATTGCATTATTTGGGAATTGAGAATCTAGATAGGGTTTGATAAGATGTGTTCTTAAACCTCAAGTTCTAATGGTTTCTCAATATCATCAAATTGTAGAGGTAGAATATGCATTAATATCAACCATTTTTGTGTGTAATGTATGCACATGTGACAAAGAGTTCACCAAAATGTAATATGAAATTAGGGTTTTGTTCATAATCTAATGTAATATGTGATAATAATAATTCAAAACAAATAAAAACAACCATAATAGTCCTAAAGTATGCCACTTTCAATTTCCAATAGTTTTATCAATGACAAATAAATAAAGCATGATTAAGATTTAATGGCTACTGAGAGGGACTAGACATATACATACATGTTATGTGATAGTGTTCATAATGTACACAAAAGCATATTAGGGAGTTGTCAAGTTATTCATACAACATCTTAGCTTGAAACTTGGTGCAAGACATGTTTATGTATATTTGAACTTGTCTACTATGACAAAGAACATCCTTTATAATTACATACTCAATTTGAATGATGGGCTCTAGTTTAATGATATATGATGATTTGAAGATGTATATATTAATTTTATGACTATGTTGTGATGAGATATATATTCTTCTTGATTTGAAAACCTAATATTATGCCTTGGACATATAAAATGGGTTAGTAGACTTTGGGTTTGACCACCTTACCACACCCTCCACAATGTGATGAGTGTTATGCTACATACCACTACTTTGAAGAGGGAGAGGATCAATACAGAAGCCTATGTAGTTATTTTTCTCATGGACCCATGATGAGATGAGAGAGAGAGAGAGAGAGAGAGAGAGAGAGAGAGAGAGAGAGAGAGAGAGAGAGAGAGAGAGAGAGAGAGAGAGAGAGAGAGAGAGAGAGAGAGAGAGAGAGAGAGAGAGAGAGAGAGAGAGAGAGAGAGAGAGAGAGAGAGAGAGAGAGAGAGAGAGAGAGAGAGAGAGAGAGAGAGAGAGAGAGAGAGAGAGAGAGAGAGAGAGAGAGAGAGAGAGAGAGAGAGAGAGAGAGAGAGAGAGAGAGAGAGAGAGAGAGAGAGAGAGAGAGAGAGAGAGAGAGAGAGAGAGAGAGAGAGAGAGAGAGAGAGAGAGAGAGAGAGAGAGAGAGAGAGAGAGAGAGAGAGAGAGAGAGAGAGAGAGAGAGAGAGAGAGAGAGAGAGAGAGAGAGAGAGAGAGAGAGAGAGAGAGAGAGAGAGAGAGAGAGAGAGAGAGAGAGAGAGAGAGAGAGAGAGAGAGAGAGAGAGAGAGAGAGAGAGAGAGAGAGAGAGAGAGAGAGAGAGAGAGAGAGAGAGAGAGAGAGAGAGAGAGAGAGAGAGAGAGAGAGAGAGAGAGAGAGAGAGAGAGAGAGAGAGAGAGAGAGAGAGAGAGAGAGAGAGAGAGAGAGAGAGAGAGAGAGAGAGAGAGAGAGAGAGAGAGAGAGAGAGAGAGAGAGAGAGAGAGAGAGAGAGAGAGAGAGAGAGAGAGAGAGAGAGATCCCTAAACACCCCCTAATAGCCTATGATGTATATGTATATGTATTTATATGTGACCGTTTGTACGATTTAACACTCAAGCAACCCAACTAAGCTAGGTTACTATTATGAAAAAGTGACTATTAGAATTATAAGGAACATGTTTGTGAGGGTTGAATAGGTTTTGGTTGAACCTATCTTAGACCTATGAACTTATCGAGGTTTTGAAAGGAATCAATTCTAAGAAAAATGGAATTTTGAATAGATGTTTTATAGCATGTTAGTGGTTCCTAATTCCAACTCTAAATGATTGTAATTGGTTGGGACTAAGATAAAATATAGACTAGGAGGGTTCATTAAATCATCCATTTGTGTTTAACTTGGATCAATGTAATGATAAATGGACAATTCCATATTGTCAAGTACTTAGACCAAATTCCGGTACTAAAAAATCTTAAATAATATAGCTTTCCCTCACTTGAAATTATTTCAAGTAAAAAGCTTTAAATGTGTCTAGAGAAGACACATATCCAAACAATGCCATATGTGTATACCATAAAGGAGATCATATACAATATATTATCTCAGCCAGAGATATGTATCCATTTTTAAGTACCAATTTTCTAATTTGTCATCCACAAAGTGTTTAGATGTGGGAATAAGTTATGTGATTAGAGAACAAATTCATGAATTCACAAGTCTAGTAGGGAAAGGACCCTATAATCATGCCTAAACCAAAATATGTACATTTGATTTCCCATAACTTGCTCATAAAATGCCAATAGTTGAATTTTTATTTGATGATATTTTTTTAGAACCAACCATAATGTGAGACATAGGATTCTAATTATTAGTACCTTTTTCACATGTCATATAACTACCAAATGTTTTAGTAAATCAATTTAAAATATAATTTTTCCTTAGATAATTAACACATGAAAAAATTGGTAATGTATCCCTATCATTAACTACATAATGATATAGTTTTTGATGTCAACGAGGCACCTACATGACTCTACACACCTTAATATTAAGGTGCACACTTATAAAAGGTCATCTTGCCTAAGATCCTCTTCCAAAACGGATGAACATCACCAATATTAAAATTCTATCATATAGGACATTTGATTGGCCACGATTGAATCCGGTTATTATATACACACCCACTTGGTTGATATTCAACAATTAGGAAAATGACTTGTATATTTTTGATACACCCTATCTAATTTAAGTTAATACATAGATGGATCCTAGAATAAGTTCAAAATGCTTGAGGGTTATATTATTTGTTTGGCTACATTGGCAAGCTATTTTCAAATTTACTTTTAACCTTTTAAAATATAATTTTTCCTTAGATAATTAACACATGAAAAAAATTGGTAATGTATCCCTATCATTAACTACATAATGATATAATTTTTGATGTCAACGAGGCACCTACATGACTCTACACACCTTAATATTAAGGTGCACAATTATAAGTCATTTCGCCTAAGCATCCTCTTCCAAAATGGATGAACATCACCAATTTTAAAATTCTATCATATAGGATATTTGATTGGCCACGATTGAATCCGGTTATTATATACACACCCACTTGGTTGATATTCAACAATTAGGAAAATGACTTGTATATTTTGATACCCCCTATCTAATAAGTTAACACATAGATGGATCCTAGAATAAGTTCAAAATGCTTGAGGGTTATATTATTTGTTTGGCTACATTGGCAAGCTATTTTCAAATTTACTTTTAACCTTGTTTTTTATGTCTTTATTAGAACACATCAATATATTAACAATATCTATACATGATGGTTATAATAAAAAGATGGCCAAATAGATCATGGCCCAAGAGAAATGCTATAAAATAAATGTAAACAACCAACATGCCACAAATGGAAACCCATGAAACTTAGATTACAAAAGTTGGAAACACAAAAACATCAAAAATGCCACAAGTGGCAACCTAAAAGACCAAGATTACATAAGACAAGTGGTAGGAGAGAATTGAGCACAAACAACAACCGCACTGAAAGTGGGAGGGGTGGATCATCTTTGAGAGGGAAGGCACCCAAACCATATGTTTCCTCTATCGAAGGATCTAAAGCGATCCACCCATTGGGATTTTGAGAATTATCCCGAAAATTCAAGGCACCATAATTCCCGAACTCGGAGGCGAGAGAACTAGAACAATAACACCCTAAGTCAAAGATGACTAATATGACAAACCAACAACAACCTTCCCCCGAGGAGGTGGCAGACTCCAACCACTTCAATGTGTTAGAGAGTGAAGAAGTGACCACCAACAAGGGAGGAGTGATGGTTGTGTGAATGACTATGTGTACGTCAAGCTATAATAAGCGAGACGGATCACTCTTAGAGGATCCGGTGGTACTCGACTCATAATGCAAGGTGCATTCTCATATTGGTTAAACAACTACCGCATGAAATTGAACTCAAGTGCGATTTACGTGCTTGGGCTTGAATACGAAAGTACACAACATAAATAACAATGATTTTTTCATTAGTAGAAAAATGTCATGAAATAGATTCATTGCTAGAAATAGTTGAATTCCTAGCTTTTCGTAATTGAAATAGAATTATAGCTCTGAGAAATTCCAAAGAGAGGCTATATAAGCTATCCAATAAGAGTGGTCACCAAAAATGGCCATTTTCCAAGTAAATAATTTAAGATGGAAAGGTTGGAATAGGGAGTGAATCGATCTTTAGAAAATTTGGGTACATGGGCATGACCAAAACAAATATTTGAAAGTCTCCAATCTAACATACACACGACACTTCGAATTAGGAATGTACTAATATGTTTGAGTTTCTCTTCCATAAAAAAGCCTAAGTATTAATAACACGACAAAAATGACAAATTTTAAGCTCATTTTAGAATCCAGCACCCGATTGAAGCGAAAAAAACCATGCTCTTGGAAAGAAATTCAAACCCTAACGAGAGTTTAACTTGCCCTCTTTTATGTATTTTTAGGCATTTCGTATCATTTTTGTATACCCTTGTATAGGTTCTTGTCTAGAATGGAGATACGATGACATGCATCATGCTTGTATAAGAGGGTGCAAAGTTAAGGATTCATGCACGTTTATAGATATATTCACACATGTATAATGGAAGGGTGAAGAGAAGGAATTTGTAGGATAATGAGCAACATAGGGAACAAATCAAAATTGAAAATGTAAACTCAAAGTCATGAAGTAATTGAATGCGTAAAGCTTTATCGTGAGTGTGCATGTGTTTCCACGTGATTCACAGAATAGACTCGATTCTCCTCACAAGGCAACGAGGAATTTAGGATGGCATGTCCTTCTTTTTCCCGTTAAAGTTCACATTCTTTTTCTCGTTAATGAATGAAGTGGGCATTGGAGCCCGTGTGATTTGATATCGTTTCTACTTAGTTTTCAATGCCTTTCAACACCACCTCTTTTCATTTCTTCTCCTCACGAGTGCCTATCTAATCCTTGCAATCACATAGATCCTTCTACGAGGCTGCATTTTCTTCATACAAGTTTTCATGCGTTTATAGGGTGCAAAATTCCTATCACCCTTTGATCCCTACGGTTAGAGGGGTTTATAATTCCTAGTATCCACAACTATGTTTATCGAGTTTCATAAGGTTAACAAACTAACCATTCGATTAACGGCCCCATCTATATATACTTGGTGAAGGCTTCTATTTATTGATATGGGCGAGTGAACTAGAGATATCGGTGAAAATTTTCGATAGTGTCCACCACGTTTTGCTTGGCCATATATCTTATCTATAGGGGTATCAACACGATGATCAACCACAATATATAGAGTGGGGTTGAAATAACACAACAATCCAAGTAAGTTGAGTCATTCGAGATATCTATACTTCTAAGTGATTTTCAAGAGGTGAAGCCCACACAATTAACAAGCCGTTTTCACTTGTAAAAAAAAAATACCGTAATAAATCATCACATATAGCTTGATCAATGAAATGCACATCGAGTAAGGATGCATTCAAATTTGTAGAGAACTTGGTATTGGTATGATCTATTTTACTAACAATACAACCTTTGAACTAACTATTTTCCTTATGAAATAAGATAGTCCCTTCAACTTGTAACTACTTTAATAATAAGTTACCCGTTTGTGGATAGAAAAACTAAGGGATATATTTCCAAATATAAATGTTTTGAACTATTGAGGTCTCTTATTATAGAGTCTAAAACCTTATCACCTCCCTTATCATAACCTAACTAATTATTTATTGTTTACATAAAACCATATTCTAATATAATATTAACTCTTTATTAATGAAAAATTTATTTAGACCCAATTAGTTAGGGAACATCGAGAAGGTAAAAAATCTCTCTATTATATCTCGGCTCTCTCTCTTATGATCTGGGCGGGCGGTAAAAAATTTTAAAAATCATTTTTACCATACGTATCATCAATATTCTATTAAGAGTCACATTAGTCCAAAATTTAAAAAGTGCTTTCTTTTCAAATATTTACCATATGCTTTGACTAATGTATTTATGTTCATGTAACTTAGTTAATAAATGTTTATAGTCAAAGAAGGGAAATTGTAGGTTTAAATTGCAAGTGAAATTCCATATGAGTTGAAAAACACTACACATTTCTCAAAACTATTTGAGAAATAAAATATATTTTTAACAATATTCAAAATCTTATTTTATTATTTCATCTAGACGTGAGTATCATATAAAAAGATGTACCATGACAAATATACATGTGGGATTTGGTAGAAGAATAAATTCTTCCATAAAGTTAGTGGCTTTAACCTACCCAAACCATATTTAGTGTTTTCAACTATATTTAATCCCAAGAAAATTAATAGATTTGTTTGATTCCAACCTTACTTAAAAATCTCTACGATTTCAACCTTCATGTAGTTCATTTAAAGTTACTTGTTTTATTCGATGGAAGAGTTGGACAACTTAATTTTTTTATAAATAATTTATATAATTATAATTTTTATTATTGCAGTTATGAATGATGGGATATATGGAAAATCCATTTCCCTTCATGACAATAGGAGTTGGCTTATTGAAACTATCTATTATATTTTATTTGAGTTTGAACTGACTCATTTATGTTATTGAAAAATGAAGTATTGTTAAAACCTTAATTCCATAATGTATCGCTTAATAATGTTAGTATTGGCTTAATCCCTAAAGCACTTATTTCAATCTTAATCTCTATATCTTTAGTGCTATCACAAGATTTGATGTCCTCATTGCATTGCTTAGACACTCACAAATAATCTTACATCAATCACAAGAAGTTCATTATTCATTATTATCATGTATAGAACTTTATATCTCTTCACTTCCCTCATAGACCAAAATGTCCAAAAATTTGGTCAAAAAATTGAGCATTGATAAAATATGAACACACAAAGAGAGTAAAGTTACACGAGAGAGGAACCAAATATGAGCCAAAGATTGCTTGTATATTGAATGTATTTAAAAATAGCTTTACAAGAGATGTATAAATAGGAAGTGGGGAAGTGTAACCACCACCTTAAAAGGTGGAGAAGTGTAACTCTCATATATCCTGCCGACACCTAAGCAAGCTAAATACATGTGTAGGAAAAACCATGCAATGGAATAAAAACCTACACTAACACCCCCATTAAATGTAGCTTAGGTGGATAGAATAATTGGGTCCCAAAACATGGCCTAATGAGGTACACAAGAACATATAAAGTGGATAAAAGGAGAAAACCCGTAGGACAAACTCTTCCCAAAAGAGAGAGAAAGTGAAGTGCATAGGAAAAAACCCTTAGTAGATAAGTCCCTAGAAGAACATAGGTATGCCCCCTAGAAATAGAGAGAGAATGGAGGACTAGCCCACCCCTTCATAAGATGAAGCCTCATGAACTCCCAGGTGGATCTTGCGAAATGAAAAACCCTACTACTAGTAAAGGAATCAATGACAATCACTACATCCCAATAAAGAATGCTCGATGCTACACTAAAATAATATGGATCAAAGGTAGAGGTAACAAATAAATTCTAAAAATTCCAATGCTCAACTATGAAAAGTGTTGATGAATCAAATCAGTACTAAATATGACTTAGATTGGTTCCCAACATAGATTTGAGAAATGAGCTAAGAACCAATTACTCCTTTATACGATGTCAACATGAATGATGATGAAGGTGAATCATAGGACTCGGGCTTGGTGTATGTGGTTTCACCATATAAGCATGTAGTGGTGGAAAAAATACATCCAAAGAAGTAGAAGAAACAACTCTATCGTAGTCGAGTTGACATTAAGAGAGATGACAAATATACTCAATAGTGTCATCAATATATGAAAGGTGAGATTCCACAAATAGATATGAAATTTCTAGTAAGTATACCTCCTAATGAAGTGGATCCTATTGATGTGGAGAACCCACATTGTAGAGAATCACTGGAAACCCTTAAGGAAGTTAATTTGAAATCTGATGAAACAATAGGTGATGGAAGTATGTCATGCTATAAATAATCACTGAAATTCCACAAGGAATAAAATTTGAACTCTGATGAAATAACAAGTCTTTGGAGAAAAGTCCGGAGAAAGAGGAGAAAAAAGTTCTCTATGGTGTTATCTAGATTCGAAATGTGGGACTCTACAAATAATAAGAAATTTCTAGTAGGTATGTGTCCCAATGAGGTGAATCCAAAATACATATATGATCATGCTATAAATAATCACTAGAAGATCTCAAAGAAGTGAATCTCCACTCGAAGTAACAACATGTAGAAGAGTAATGTCACGATTTTACTATAAATAATCATTTGAAGAACTCAAAGAAGTGATTTTAGACATTGAAGTAGCAATCTAGTTGTCTTTAGTTGTAGATGGGGTGTCAGGTAAGAGGAGGAGGAATGGTAATAATCTCATTATCATCCACACATGAATGGTTTTATGAGGAAGCATCAATTTCATATGGAGAATCATGGTCTCCATACAACTGTTGGATGAATTTCCAAGTAGTGAAAGGGCACTCAGTGTACACAAGATGATGTTGAATATCCTTAGGAATAGTGAGACATATTATTCCATAGACCATGTCATTTTTGTTCAACCACTTCTTCTTCTACTTATAGTCATTAGGCTTAGGAATGAGTCCAAGAAGATAGGGCATTAGATCATGAAATATGCAGTGATCATATATCCCTTGTTTCTAAGACAATTAATTCTCCAAATTTAGTGAGACAATAAAAATATGGAAGTTAATACCAAAACCACGATGAAACCCCAAAAATGGAACTATAGTTTAGTTCGTTACTATGTTACCCAAAGATATGACACTTTATAATGTATTGCAAATTCATTTTTCAAGGCTTCAAAGTTTATCATAGAGTATGTTTAAGAAATTTAAAGTACCAACAATGTGAAAATCTTATAAAAACACAAACTTTCAAAAAATGGTACCTTAAATGAATGTGCCAACATAAATTTATGAATTTATAATTTCCTTACTCTTATAAATTTCAGCACTCCCTCCTTTGCCTTAAAAAGGTTTGATTTCCATGAGTTAACCCCTTGGGCTGGTTGTGAATAGGATATGAACCCATGTGACCAAGGGATAATGATAGGAAATATACAATAACCACCTCAACTCCAGGAAAGACTTGTGTGTAGTAGAGGTATAGGTATAATCACACCTTCCTCCACACAAGTATATTGTTCAATAGAAGGATGATATGGCCATCATGGCAAGTACAAAACCTTAATAAGATAGATTCAATGATCGACCTAAATAATGAATGCATTCACTAGATCTTGCAAACTAAAAACACCCACTTATTTTCTAGAAAAATCAAGAAAGCTTTGAACTTTATAATGGTACAAAATTATGCCAAATATGCCGAGAGATGACCATGAAAACCTGAAAAAAATACCAGATTTGGCCTACTTCAAAGCATACTCAAGTTTGTTGTTGATCCTAGGGTTTTGGTACAATTCAACCTCAATAGAGTAGTTTGTTTCTCTAAAGAATGTATAGAATAAACATTTTCCTAAAAACCCACCTATTTCCTCCAGTCTTTTTGATTCTATAGATCATCCAAAGATGTGAGAGAAGAGCATACTCATAGATCAAAGGATCTGCAATAAAAGCTTGAAAAACTCAAGTTTCCAACAACATAAACCCAAAACACTCGGCATTCAATTCCAAAATGAGCTCTAATACCATGTGAGAATGTGGGCCAAGATCGAGCATTGGTAAAAACACATAGAGAGTAAATTTTTTAGAGAGAAAAACCAAATATGAGCGAAAAAATTTCTTGCATTTTGAATGCTTTAAAAAATAGTTTTATAAAAGGTGTATAAATAGGAAGTGGGTAAGTGCAACCGCCACCTTAAAAGTTGCATAAGTGTAACTCCCATATTTCTTGCTAACATCTAAGCAAGCTAAATATGTGTGTAGGAAAAACCATGCAATGGAATAATAAACCTACACTAATAGCTGGATTTTGAGCCTAGTTATTCATTTTTTCGAGGTTGAATTGACTCACTTATGTTATAAAAAAATGAGGTATTATCAACACCTTGATTTTGTAATTTGTCACTTAATAATGTTAGTATTGGATTAATACCAAAATCAGTACTTGTGCACCTATTCTAAACCTAAACGGTATATCCTTAGTGATATCACAAGTCATTCTCTCCTTATTGTAAAATTACAACCACAAAATCCTATATAATCAATTCAAATATGACATTCACCTAGCACTCTCAAGTACAAATAAGTAAAAAGGCATATAAATCTCTCCTGAATTTACCTATAATAGTACCAAACATTACAAGAAACCCCTACACAAGTCTAAATCACTCCAAACCAAGTTCAAAAGTCAAGCTTCCCAAGTGAAAGGTCCTCAAAGCTAGGTCAAGCTAAAAAAATCCTAACCATTACAAAGCATTATCAAGTGATCGGGTTATCGATTATAGTTTTATCCATTTAATATTATATCTCTAGGAGGAGAACTATGTGTATTTTGAGGCCTCTTTTAATTAGTGCCAATACAGAATTATATATATTTCACTTCAACCCAAACACTAACCTTTTTTTGCAACTTGGATTTTACCCGTGATTAGGGTTTTTGGTCATTTCAATTGATTATAGGGGTTTCACACATTTTTAAGACCTAACATCTTACCAAAAGCATATTCCATTCCTTTTCAAAGGCAAAAAAATTGCAAAGTTCCATTAACATCCCATGAAAAATAACAAGATAGAGGATGGAATTGCCAAATGATTTTGTCCATAAATAAAGGTTTTATCCAAGAAGACAATGCATAACCAAAAATATATATAAATAATTTTACATGACATTTTCAACTAGTTTATCTATTTGTCACACATAAAGAAGCTAATAGATAAGCCAAGTAGCTAAGTTTACTCATCTTCTTATGCTTTAGTATATTTAGCAAATGTTCGATTGATCTATTTTGTTGTAGACACCCATTTCTTGGCACCCCTAAGTGACATATCCACACCCCTCAAATTTACTCTCTAAACACCAAGCCTATCCCATTATTCTATAAACCATATTTTATCCCCATAAAACTATATCTTACCCCCATAAATAATTATTTACCCCATTCTAACCTCCTAAACCTCCTAAAACCTATTTTAGCTACACCTCCCAACCTCCCAACCCGCCTAACACATCTCTACCCATCCATACTCACCCCTAATCCGAAATAACCCATTTGGAAGTGGTTTTAACTAATTACATGCGAGTTTCCCCACTTTTCTCGGATCACCAGTGATTCTAACTAATTGTTGACAATTCTATATAAGCACATCAAATGCACTAAATTAGAGATCATTGGGCGTTGTTTGTAACACCCTGATTTTGTAAGTTATCTTGGTGAATATTTTTCATACTTTTATATATTTTGCTGAAATGAAGGCAAACATGTTAAGATATATTCTGATCTTAAAGGAATGTGTTGCTAACTTGGATTCTTGCATGCTGTAATTTATTGCATAGGACAACAGTTATTGTTGCTTGTGTGTTTGCTGATGTGATGACAAATTGTCGTATACTTGCTAAACTCTCTTTGCTGATTGACAGCACACCTTGAATCAATTCCATTGATCCAAAGTATGTTGTGGTATTCTTGTGATTGCTTTGTCGATTTACTCTTGAACCGAACCGGAGGTTGATATAAATGTGCAGCGCCTGATTGCAGGTATGAGTAGCTGGCACGTAAATGCCAACGACAAAGGTTCGATTCTTGAACCCGGTACTGTCGTACTTAAGACCTCGTGAGGCAGGAAATGTCTGGACACGGGTGGCTTTGGCATGTGAAACAAAGGACGAAACGCCCTGCACAACATTGACATGAGTGTCAGTTGAGAGACTGGATTAGAGGTTGATTAATGTTAGTGGTTAGAAGGAATTAAATCCTAAGCTAATCCTAAGTTCTAACATACATCCTAAACTACTATCCTAAGTGGATTTTTAAATTAAAAAAAAAAAAAAAGAAAGGAAATAAACCTAAGTCCTATTAACCTAAAACTAAACTATGACCTAGGTTGAATACTAATAAACATCCTAAACTAATCCTAACCTAAAGGGGACGCGCAGACCCTTGGAGGGAGAGGATAAGGATGAAGGGGTATTCAATGGCATTAAATGGGAGTCCCTACGTGGACAGTGTCAGTTTGGCGGGAACAGGTAAATGGCGGAGGTAGCTAGATGGCCATGCACTAAATTTGGTTTTTCATGCAAATTTGAACTTGGGGGTTCGCCAACCCAAGTTGGCAGTGGCGTGGGAAATTAGGAAAAAGGCAGAGCCTTTAATGCATTAAATTCTCTTGGTCCTCGCGACCAGCTCGCCTTGGAAGGCGTAGGAGGGAAATGTTGATTGTTTATTGTGTCGATTTGGATTTGGTGAAGTTGCTCTGCATTTGGTTTTTTTGTTTGGTTCAGTCGAACCAGTTTCTTTGGGTTTATCACTGTTCTTTGGAAAATTGGAGGTCAATTTGTTCTTTGAGCTTTGAAGAGGAAAGGATTGTTGGAAAGCTCGTCTTTCGCCGAGGAGGAAATATCTTCGGCAAACACAGGTTTTCTTTGAGTTTTGGAAAAGAAATTGCAGGCATGTTAAGCCCTTCTCTTTAAAAATACTTGCTTTGTTTAAACGTCTCATTAAAACAACCCTGCTCTTGGGTTTTGGGTTTATGTGATTGTTGTCGTGTTGATACGATTTGGATTTCGTTGATTCTTGCTTTGTCATTTTTGGAAATGATAGGTAAAATCGTCTCTCTGTTCTTTGTGTTTAACTTTCTTTGCATTTCTTTGAATGGAATACCTCCATGTTGTCTTTGGTTGTTGACGTTAAATGGAAATTCGAAATGGGTTTTCTCTGTAAAATGTTATATGGGAACTGTGCAGGCAGTGTGGGTTGTTTTATTGCTTGCGATTGTTCTTTTTCATATGAACTTTTGTGATAAGATTGTATAGGTTGTGCGGCGGCTTGATGTCGTTTACTATATTGAAATTTTCTTAAAAGAAATAAGACTTTTTTTTTTTTTTTTTTCTCATTGCTTTGGGATTAAAAGGGAATAGCATTTCTTTTTGAAATTTAAGGGATGGGTTTTAGAGTTTTATCCGAGCAATGCGAGATCGGTTAGAAGGATATGCTAGTAATACAATTGTTCTTTGTGCTTCTTCTTTTATGTAAATGGATGAATACGATTTTGAGTATTCGTGAAAGCCGGAAAAGAAATTGTTTTCTCTTGAACATATGAATGATTACGATCCTTCTTCTTGTGATGAAAGGTTGGTTGTTTTGTGTTGTATGGAAATGACTTGATCATACGGCTCGGATCAGTAGTCGTGAAAACGAGCATGACTTGTATTTCTCATGCATTAAATAAATCAAGTTGATTCTTCTTTGAAGGGGTTAGATGATTTGTTGTGTTTCATTGATGCTTTGTTCGACTTTTTAGTTCATTTGTCTTTGTGAAAATGCATTTTACTTGGATTGCTTGTACAAAAGAAGGAAATGCTTGGGAAGTTGTCTTCTGTTGGACCTGTTTTGATTATACTTTGTTGTGCATCTGATATTCTATGCGGGTTTTTAATAATAAGGGTATTATTGGATGAAAAATCGCATTTTTGAGTTCTGTACATCATTGTGAATAGAAAAATGGATTCGGGTAGAATCATTTATTGGTAAGGAATTCTTCTTCTGTCTGCTGTTTTGATTTGGTAAAATCAGTAGTCAGGTGGTTATTGAACTTTACCAGTTCAGTCGGTAGAGAGGACAGTGGCATTTAAATTGTTTCTGAGTGCTGAGTTTTCTGTACAAATGAAATAATTGAATGTTTCTTGTGGTCTCTGATTTTGCACAGTTATTTAGAAGAAATGAAACCGGCATGAATAATTCTTAGTGAGTTGAAGAAAATGGTTGTTTTCTTATTTGAATAGTTAAAGAACGAATTCTTCTCTTTAGCTGTCTGAGTTCTGGAAATAGCATTGAAGTCTTACTGTGCATTATGATTGGACTTGCTGTAGGTAACAACAATGAATAAATTTTATTTTGAATGGAATGCGTTCATAGAATTAGAAAATCACGTGAATAATTGATTGCATGATTGTATAACTGTTTATCTGGTTTACCATACAGTGAAAGAATTATGGTTTCTTCTAGTACGGTAAATATATAGTATGCATCCTTGTACTATTTGATCTATGATAAATACGACGATGTACTAACCTATTTTGGATATGCATATGAGCCTGATTTAAATGAAGTATTGATAAGGACGATAAATTCTTCCTTGTTTTCATTTAAAGCTGATTATGAATGAAATTACTCTTGCTGCCGGAAAGTGAATTCCGAATGGATTTTGTAAGTTTCACTCTGAACTGTTATCTTGATTTGTGTCTCGTTTGGATTCCATTTTTAGGACAGTCATGAGGAAGGAGATAGTAATGTGGATGAATGACTTGGAAAATGATCTTTTCTTCTTTCATACAGTTGAAAATTTGTAATCGTTATTAACGAATTTTGTAGTGCTTAGATATGAGCAACTATATGCATTGCTTTGTTCGCTTTCTCGTCTGTGCGTGATTGCTTGGAATCTAATGTGATGCATGAACTGAAAGGAAAGTAATGGATTTACATTTTAGTTAGTTTTACCCTTTGCATTTATTATTAATGAAAGGTGTGGAAAGGATAATAGTATGTTATATCAGCAGTATGCTACTTGTATTCCTAACTTTACAAATATTGTAATTTGAAACTTGCAACGGTTATGTGGAAAATGGGACAGCAGTTCTTTGGCTGATTGTGATGGTATTTTGATGGTTCATTGTTATGCGATCATTCTTTGGTGCCTATCTCTTGATTGATGTCTTCTTCGTCGTTTCATAAAAGCGAGTTCTTTTATTGAGACAGTTAATTGAAGCACCTCATTTTAATGATAAGTGCTTAATATGCTCGATTCATTAACCGACCGTGCAAGTAATTTTGCGAGATGGAATTTGATTAGAATGAAGACATGGCTGTTTTCTCGATGCTTCTTGATTGGTTGAAGATGAATTGTATTTGTTTACTTTTATTCCTCTTTGAGGAATTGTAAAAAGAAGAAAGTATATTCTTCTATCTATGAGTTGTAATGATGTTTTATGTAAACAATGCCCTTTCACTGGATTGGCAAATGTATGGATTATGAAATAGATGATGAATACCAATACAAGTGTGATATTTTAATAATTATATCGAGTTGATATTGTTGATTAAAGTGAAAAGATAATGTTATTCTGATTTGGATTTATTTAATTGTCCGTGGATGGATGCTAAATGGGAATTGATATCTATCCTTACCTTATTGCAACTTTTAAGTTGAATCTACGCAATTAGTTCATACTTGGGTAAAGATGAATTCTTAATTGACATTAGAAAGGATTAGGAAGAATATGATTCCATAACTGATAGGTATTCAGGATTAGCTTGGAAGCTAAGGAATATCAATTAACTTCGGAGTAATCAAACTTCGCTTTCGAACTCCATTAATGACCTCGTATGTTAAATTCAGAATAAAGGATATGGGATAAGTATATCCATAACTAATGGACCTTAACTGTGTAAGGTTAAGGAAAATAAATGAATACATTTATTGGGAATTAGACCTCGTTTAAATGATGTCTAATAACTAGAATTCTGAATTTAGTTACAGTTGGGAAAAATCTTGGTTAAGTTTAACAGGTTAAACTTATCACGTCCGTCGGTAACGGGCTGCTTAATCCAATGATTAAGAAGAGAACCAAGTAGAGAAATGCAGCCCTTCGGTACGAAGGAGAAGATGCATAGCAAGCTAAAGGACAGATTTAGTCTCTCTTAGCTATATACAACTGTAACGGGAACGAGGATAAAGGGATCAGCATGGTTGCTGAAAGTTGATTTTAAAATATTAAGATCATATCCAAATCACTTGAGCAGGATGTGTACTCTCGATGGGAGGATTCCGTAGGACATTGACATACGCCGCCTACTACGAAGGGTGTCTTCATGAAGACGGGGTCTTCATGACGACACAATGTTATAGCTGACATATTACAATGCCCTCCCGAATTAAAACATCAAGATTACATAGGCTGAATGTGAAGTTCTTGGCAAGGGATAGGAGTATGATCACGTATACGGAGTGACCCCGGGATACTAAAGATAACTAGACACACGGAGTCATGGGGAACGACACCATATGTCTGCGTATCTTTAGTTACCGGGGGTGCCTTCCTATATTTGTTCATCTTGCTAGTTGGAAATTGGAAGTTTAAAACTGACCTTAAACTGAGAGGACTGGTAGGAACCAGGAAAGACCATTCTAGATAACAGGTGAAGTGAAGTGAAGGACGTATTCCATTGATGTGTATCACATCTAGGAATATGATCATGCAAAGCATGTGAAAGTCTTTGGCCAAAGTATCTCAAGTGCTGGTTACGTTGTCCTTATCACTTAATTTAAGATGTGTTGTCCACTCAAAATTCCCAGCTCTGTTAAACGTAAAAATTTCAAAATTTTGAGTTTAAGTGTTTTTCTCTTAAGTGCATAAGTCGTGAAATTGAGAAAATCATGTTTTGGGTCATTTTGTTCTTTTTTCTAGGCTGTCGGACATTTTTGTCCCGCGTGTCCCAAGTTCCGAAGTGCGTTCTGTTCCCCGATCGGCCGAAATCCCCGAAGTTGTTCCATTTTCGGGCCCGTCGGAAGTTTTCGTCCCAACTGTCCCAAAGTCAAAAAGTGCAAGTTGGAACCTTTTCGGCCGAAACTCCCAAACCGCGTACTTCGCTCTTGCATGTCCCAAATAGCCCAAGTAAAAAAGTGCAAGTCGTTCCATTTTCGGCCGAACCGGCCGAACCGCGTACTCCGGAACTTTTTGTCCCAAATGTCCCAAGTTCAAACGGGCCTTTTGTTCCATTTTCGGCCGGTCCGCCCGAACCGCGTACTTCACGCTTTCCTGTCCCAACTGTCCCGAAGTCAAAAAGTGCGCTCTGTTCCATTTTCGGCCGAAACGCCCGAGTCGCGCACTTCGCACATTTTTGTTCCAACTGTCCCGAAGTCAAAAAGTGTGCTCTGTTCCATTTTCGGCCGAAACGCCCGAGTCGCGCACTTCGCACATTTTTGTTCCAACCGTCCCCGAAGCCAAAAATGCAAATCTGCTCCAATTCCAATTTCGCCGAAACACCCGAACCGCGTCCTTCACAAGGCGTTTCCCCAAATGTCCCAAAATACATTTGTGCGTCTTCTCCTGTTTCACCCGAATTGCCCGAACCGCGTGTTTCACGCACTCACGTCTCACATGTCCCAAGTGAACCTAATGCAATTCATACTTAGTTTTTCCCACTCGACCGAATATGCTAAAATATGAATTTAAGTTGCGGCTCGATGCTATCAATCCAAAGATCAAATTTCAAGGACAGTGGCGTAAGGACGAAGCTCTCAAGACGCTCGGTTACATCGTTTTCAAAGATATTCATTGTCATCCTCAAGATGAAAATTACGTGTGTCCTTGTGGCAAGGACATAGGCGATACGTGGAAGAAAATTCAAGCGGCGGTTTCAAGACGGTGGGTCCCTCTCGACCGTCCCACTGTCTCCTTCTTCATTCTTTTCTCTTCTTCCTATTCCTTCCGTTTTCTTTGTAAGAAGTTAAGGCGTTACGATTGGCGGTCCTTAATCGTTCTTGATTAAAGAAGCGGCTACAAAGAATAACTGATTTGTAAGCTATATAATGGCCTTTCCACGCCATTCCAACAGGAGGAAGAACTTGGCATATTTTCTACGAAAGTGTAAATAGCTCGAAAAGAAATCAATACAAAAGGGCTTTCCGTTCATCGTCTATCTATCTCTCGTTATCTCGTGTTTTCATTTAATATTGTGAAGATCATTTTGTCTCTAATTTATTAGTCTCTCTGGTTGCATACTGTCCGGTTTTGCAAATACAACGATCTTGTATAACCAAGAAGGAACTTTGTGTCCTTGATTAATAAATTTGAAGAAGGTTATTTACAGAACTTTGTGTCTTTAAATTTAATCCTATTCAGCCAATGCAAGTGATCTTGTCTTAAATTCCTTGAAACTTCGCATACATAAAGAATTATTCTGCTATCTATAATTCTGAATGTTGCTATTCTGCTCATCCTCTTATTTCCTTTCCTCAGTCCTTTTGTAACTGATGATCCTTGTGGAAAACACTTTCGTAATATCCAAGTTCAACCATAAAATAATATTTTGTACATTTGTAAATAAGTTCGTTTCTGAATAAGGGAACCTCTCCCATTAAAGAGGAGGGACTTCTTGTCCCCTGACTGTTGCTCTTCTTAAAAGTCCTATTTGAAAACCAACAGTTTTTGGCGACTCCGCTGGGGAAAATCACATTCCAGTTCAGTAATTTTTGATCATCTTTTGATCTGGCGACTCCGCATTTTACTCGAGGGAGAAGGACCCTTGGTATTGAAGACTCTCAGTTTCAGCTTTTGGAGCAGCAGGGTTTTCCTCTTCCTTCCACAAGAAATAGAAGGACTCGTTCGACAAGCACACCACCTGTTCAAGAAAGAAGTCCTGCGGGTGGTATTCCTTCAGAGCCAGCTAGCCCTAATCTTCAAGCTTTGATTCTTGCTTTGGTGTTACGCCTCTCTCAAGCCGTTTTTCAAAGAATGGCGGCGCCATTACCATGGGGTCATCGTGTCGGGCCCCGCCCTTACTTCACCTTTGCATGAGTTACCTAGAGGTAACCTAAGAACTTCCCAAAATTCAAAGGTGATGGCAAGGTACATCACGATGAACATATTGCAGCCTTCATAGTTACATGTGGGGTTTTGGGAGTCGAACATGAAGACGTCTCCGTGAGGCTGTTCATTGAGACGTTACAAGACAATGCTGCTGATTGGTTCTACCACCTTCCGGCTAACGCTATCACCGACTGGAACACAATGAGAACTTAGTTCGAAAACCATTTCAAGCCGGCAGAAGATGTGCATGCTTTGCTTGCCCAAATTTCTCAGATAAAGAAAGATCCACAAGAGCCCATGAGAGAATTTGTGGCCCGATTCAACAGACTGATCAACAAAATTCCTGTAAATACTCGACCTGTTGATCAAATTCAAAAGTGTTTCTTCCTAAATGCCCAATCACCTAAAGTTAGTTATGCACTAAGAAGGGCTAATCTCGGAACGTTAGCTCTGGATCAAGAACTGGCTGTTAGTGTCAAGGATGACTTGATCATGTCAGGGAAGTTGAGAAGAGACACTTCCAAACCTAAGTCTGCTGCTTCTTCCTCTTCCACCCTGGACCTAACACTGACCCATTAGTTCAGAAGCTTGCAAATGATCTTCTTGCTATAAAGAAACAACTGGCTTAGCACGCTCCTTATGCAGACGTTCCGAGGAGAAATTTCCAGCCCAGGAATCGTTTGCCTGCTCCTCACACAAGACTAGCACTTGAAGGACCTCCTGTTAAGGTTCCTGTGAACGCAACCTGTGAAGTTGAAGAGCCAGATGATGATGAAGCTTGCGAGGAGTTTGTGGAGGAATTTGATGATGAAGCAGAGGAACTTGAGGGATCTCGGGTTAATTTCTTTACCACCGAGGGCGTTGATGATGGAGATGACTATGATGAAGTGGTAGCAGAGACATGAACAACGAATCTTTTCTTTGTCATGACTCGAGAACAGAGATAAAGCAGAGGGAGAAGGTGACCCACCACCTAAGAAATCCAAGGAGCGATGGCAACTATCCTTGTAATTGCAAGAAGAGGATCTCCTATCCCTACTTCGCCCACACAGAAGGTGAGTCCTATCAATCCCGCTACCAAAGTTGCTTCTTCTTTTTCTCCTAAAATTGATAAGCCTAGAATTCCAAATGATGATGGCCCGTCCACTTCTGGATCCTTTGATATTGTTGATCACCTGAAAAAGACCAAGGTACAAATCTCAGAAGCTGAGTACTATCAAACCCATCCCAAAGCCTTTGCCAAAATGATCCACTTTGTTAATTCCAACTCTAAGACCACTTCTAAAGGCCTTTTACCTACTCCTCCTTCTACACCACATGCCCAAGTCCTGCATGCTTGTCACCTCCCCTGGTGACAAAATTAAACCATTTTATGTAACACTTCTCATAGCTGGCCATAGGCTCAGTAATTGTGTCATAGATTCTGGAGCCTCAGATAATGTGATGCCTGCTAAAGTAGCTCATGCTTTAGGCTTGACCCTCACTCGTACTTATGGATCCTGCTACTCCATGGAGAGTAAGGAAGTGCCTTTGGTTGGAAGGATTAAAGATGCACAAGTGGCCTTTGCTGCTTTGCCTGAAAAGAAAGTCTTGGCTACCATCCTAGTAGCAGACATTCCTCCTTCTTATGGAATGTTGCTAAGTAGAAACTTCTGTAAAGATGTGGGCGGGGAGATTCAAATGGATTGGTCACATGCACTCATACCTGTCAATGGACACATGAAGAAGTTACTACCTGAGAAGCAGTCTGAGTATATTGTGCAGAAAACGGATGATCCTAAGGCACAAATACTCTATGAGGATATGGGGCATGGTAATTACATGATTCTGTCCCCTGATGAAATCCAACCCTCCAAAGTAGCACCTAAAGATCCCAATGGTGTTTGGATTTTAGAATTTGATGGAAGTTGTTCCTCAGCTGGTTCTGGAGCTGGTGTCCTGCTAGTGTCACCTGAAGGATGCCTACATCCTTTTTCATTTAAGTTGCAGTTTGAAAACACTAATAATACAACAGAGTATGAGGCTCTCATTCTTGGACAGCAAGTGGCCAAAGAACGAGGTGTGAAGAACCTTCTGGCTCGTGGTGATGCAGAGTTGATTGTGAAGCAGGTCAGAAACCTCTTTCAGGTAAAAAATGGGAGGCTGAAGTATTACCGGAATCAGGTTTGGGATTCCATTGAATTCCTTGATGGTTTCTCTATTGAAGCAATACCTAGAGAAAAGAACAGCAGGGCTGATTCACTGGCTGTCTCAGGGTCACTGCTGATTCCTCATCTTGACTTTTCTCGGGATAAATTCACCATTGAGATGGTCCATCGGCCTAGTGTACCTGATAATGCCAATAACTGGCAAGTTTTCAACGATGACCAGCATTTGCTTTCCTTCCTGGAACTCAAGGGTAATTTCGAACAACTGTATTTTGAGGGAAGTGACAACCTGCCTCGTGAGAGTGTGTCCTCTGACCAAGCCGTCACCCAAGGAGAAGAAACAGATCAAGATGGATGCATCAATCTCAAAGGAAACAAGATTCCTAAAGGGTTGGTGAGTTTGGAGGAACTATTTGATAAGCATGACAGGTATGTGAAATCTAGAGCTTCTTCTGGGCCTCAGCAATCAGCTGAGTATGATAAGATTGACATTGGGAGTCCTACTGACCCTAAGCTAGTGAACATTGGGAAATGTTGCACAGCAAATGAGAGGAGAAAAGCAATTGATCTTCTAAAAAGGTATAAAGATGTTCTCGCTTACTCTTATGAAGATTTGAAAGCTTTCAAACCAAAAGATATGCAGCACTCTATTCCTCTGAAGCCTGGAATCAAGCCTTTCAAGCAGAAACAGAGACAATACAACCCCAAAGTAGCTGACACCATCTTTCAGGAGATACAGAAGTTGTTGAAGGCTAAAATTATTTTTCCCATTCACCATTCAACATGGATTGCAAATATTGTGCCTGTCAGGAAGAAAAATGGTGAGATCCGCATCTGTGTTGATTTCAGAAACCTGAATCAGGCTTCTCTGAAGGATAATTACCCTTTGCCTATGATGGATCAAGTATTGCAAGCAGTAACAGGATCTGAAATGTTATCTATGCTTGATGGATTCTCTGGATACAATCGGTAGAGTTGATCTGACATCACGCAGATCAACACAAGACAGCCTTCACCACTCCTTGGGGTACCTTTGCCTACAAGAGAATGCCTTTTGGGCTTATTAATGCTGGTGCCACTTTCCAGAGAGCTATGGATCTGGATTTTGGAAGCTTGAAAGGGAAGTGTATTGTCATATACCTTGATGACCTGACAGTGTTTTCCAAGACAAGAGCGGATCATTTTGATCACCTGGAGACAGTTCTGCTGAGATGCAGAGAGCATGGAATCTCTCTGAACCCTAAAAAATCTGTCTTCTGTGTTACAGAGGGAAAACTATTAGGGCACATTGTCTCCAAGGATGGTATTAAGATTGATCCTGAACGAGTTCAAGCCATCCAGCAAATTCCTCTCCCAACCAGTAAAAAGGGCATGCACTCCTTCTTCGGTAAGATCAATTTTTAAGAAGATTCATCCCGATTTTGCGAGAGTTAACTTTGAATATTTCTCGATGATGATGAAGGGAAGCAAACATTTGGTTGGTCTTCTCAAGGAAAGGAATCCTTTGAGGGTATCAAGAAAGCTATCGCTAAAACTCCGCTTTGGCTCATCCCGATTTCAAAGAAAGATTTCATCATCTATTGCTATGCTACGGATAATACCCTGGCTGCTGTCTTAACTCAAGAAGACTCTAATGAGCATGAGCTACCAATTGCATTCATGAGCTATATTCTGAAAGATCATGAGTTGAAATATACTATGATGGAGAAACATGCTTTTGCGGTGGTTAAAGCTGTCAAGCAATTTCGCTTTTACATCCTCAACTCTCATTCCATAGTGCTGGTTCCAGATACCACTGTTAAGTCAATTCTCACACAACAAGAATTTGGATCCAAGAGAGGGAATTGGGTTGCTAAGGTCCAAGAGTATGACATTGACATTAAGCCGACCAAGCTGGTTCGTGGAAAAGGTCTTTGTGAGCTCATTGCTGAAGGAGCTAAGCATGAACTACTGGAGAAAGTTGACCTTCCTACTGTTCTGTTCCTTAGTTCAGTTGACGAATGGTATGCTGACATCGCCCATTTTCTCACCTATGGGGAATGCCCCTCTCATTTAACTGCCAAAGAAAAGAGGACTGTTAAATTGAGGTCAGCACAATATGTATTATGGGAAAATGCTTTGTTTAAACGTGGCTTGGATGGGAGATTTCTAAAGTGTGTGGACAAAGAGCAGCAGAGAAAGTTGCTCTCAGCTTTTCACGATCAGGCATGTGGAGGGCACTATTCATCAACGGTTACAGCTCATAAGATACTCCGGGGAGGATACTACTGGCCTTCTTTGTTCAGAGATGCATCTAAGTGGGTAGATAAATGTGAGGCCTGCCAGACCTTTGTGGGAAGACCTAAATTGGCTTCTTTGCCTCTCAAGCCAGTTGTGATTGAGGAGCCATTTCAACAGTGGGGTTTGGACTTCATTGGTACACTCAATCCTGCTTCTAGTGCTGGTCACACTCATGTACTTACTGCCACTGACTACTTCACCAAATGGGTGGAAGCTATTCCGGTCAAGAGCACTACTTCTGAAGTGGTATGCAACTTCATCAAAGAGAACATCTTGGTAAGGTATGGTGTACCTAACAAGATTGTAACAGATAATGCCTCGAATTTCTCTTCAGCTGAGATAATGGACTTCTGCTATGGGTATGGCATTTCTTTGGCTCACTCTTCAGATTACTACCCTCAAGGAAATGGGCAGGCAGAATCTACTAACAAAAATCTGGTGACTATCATAAGGAAGTTAGTCAATGAGTCTCAGCGAAACTGGCACAAGAAGCTCTATGATGCTCTTTGGGCAGACAGGATTACACCAAAGAGAGCTATTGGAATGTCTCCTTTTCAAGTAGTATATGGAGCGAAGCTCAATTGCCGGATGATGGAACTGCCGGCCTTGCATCTAATGAAGGCCATCGAGGATACTAGTTTCAGTGATGCCCTGGACAAGAGAATTATGTACCTGCACAAGCTGAATGAAGACAGATTGGTGGTTGCTGATAGGATATTCGTTCACCAGCAGAAGGTAAAGGTCCTGTTTGACAAAAAAGCTAGGTTCAGAGAGTTCCAAGTTGGAGACACCGTGCTGTTATGGGATAAAAGACATGAACCTCGTGGCAGCCATGGAAAGTTTGATTCCCTGTGGCTCGGACCCTTCAAGATCAGACATCTTGCTGGTGAGAATTATTTCTATCTCGATTACATGGATGGTTCTCCTCTCCCACTTCCCTATAGTGGGCAGTATCTCAAGTTGTTCAAGTCCTGGCGACTAGGAGTCCCTTTGTATATTCTCGCATGCTGTGTTTTGCTTCTCTGCTTTTGGTGTGTTTCCCTTCTGTTGTTTTTGTGTGTTGCCCTCTGTATTGGTCTGTTTTTGACTCCGTTGCCCAATGGATAAGGCACTGGTCTACTTCACCGAGTTTGTCTAAGTTCTTGCCTTGTCTCATTCCTTGAATTTATGCCAAGTCATCCCCAGAAGGAGCCAGCTGTTGTCCACTCAAAATTCCCCGCTCTGATAAAAGTAAAAATTTCAAAATTTTGAGTTTAAGTGTTTTTCTCTTAAGTGCATAAGTCGTGAAATTGAGAAAATCTGTGTTTTGGGTCATTTTGTTCCTTTTTCGGGCCTGTCGGACATTTTTGTCCCACGTGTCCCAAGTTCCGAAGTGCGTTCTATTCCCCGATCGGCCAAAATCCCCGAAGTTGTTCCATTTTCGGGCCCGTCGGAAGTTTTCGTCCCAACTGTCCCAAAGTCAAAAAGTGCAAGTTGGAACCTTTTCGGTGAAACTCCCGAACCGCGTACTTCGCTCTTGCATGTCCCAAATAGCCCAAGTAAAAAAGTGCAAGTCGTTCCATTTTCGGCCGAACCGGCCGAACCGCGTACTCAAACTTTTTGTCCCAAATGTCCCAAGTTCAAACGGGCCTTTTGTTCCATTTTCGGCCGGTCCGCCCGAACCGCGTACTTCACGCTTTCCTGTCCCATCTGTCCCAAGTCAAAAAGTGCGCTCTGTTCCATTTTCGGCCGAAACGCCCGAGTCGCGCACTTCGCACATTTTTGTTCCAACTGTCCCGAAGTCAAAAAGTGCGCTCTGTTCCATTTTCGGCCGAAACGCCCGAGTCGCGCACTTCGCACATTTTTGTTCCAAGTGTCCCGAAGCCAAAAATGCAAACTGTTCCAATTTCGGCCGAAACACCCGAACCGCGTCCTTCGCGCGTTTTCGTCCCAAATGTCCCAAAATGCATTTGTGCGTCTTCTCCCTGTTTCACCCGAATCGCCCGAACCGCGTGTTTCGCGCATTCGCGTCTCACATGTCCCAAGTGAACCTAATGCAATTCATACTTAGTTTTTCCCGCTCGACCCGAATATGCTAAAATATGAATTTAAGTTGCGGCTCTGATGCTATCAATCCGAAGATCAAATTTCAAGGACAGCTGGCAGAAGGACGAAGCTCTCAAGACGCTGGTTACATCAGTTTTCAAAGATATTCATTGTCATCCTCAAGATGAAAATTCTGTGTGTCCCTCATGGCAAGGACATAGCTGATACGTGGAAGAAAATTCAAGCAGCGGTTTCCGAAGACGGTGGGTCCCTCTCAGTGACTGTCCACCTGTCTCCTTCTTCATTCTTTTCTCTTCTTCCTATTCCTTCCGTTTTCTTTGTAAGAAGTTAAGGCGTTACGATTGGCGGTCCTTAACTGTTCTTGATTAAAGAAGCGGTTACAAAGAATAACTGATTTGTAAGCTATATAATGGCCTTTCCACGCCATTGCAACAGGAGGAAGAACTTGGCATATTTTCTGAAAGTGTAAATAGCTCAGAAAGAAATCAATACAAAAGGGCTTTCCGTTCATCGTCTATCTATCTCTGTTATCTCTGTGTTTTCATTTAATATTGTGAAGATCATTTTGTCTCTAATTTATTAGTCTCTCTGGTTGCATACTGTCCGGTTTTGCAAATACAATGCGATCTTGTATAACCAAGAAGGAACTTTGTGTCCTTGATTAATAAATTTGAAGAAGGTTATTTACGAACTTTGTGTCTTTAAATTTAATCCTATTCACCAATGCAAGTGATCTTGTCTTAAATTCCTTGAAACTTCGCATACATAAAGAATTATTCTCGCTATCTATAATTCTCAATGTTGCTATTCTCGCTCATCCTCTTATTTCCTTTCCTCACCTTTTGTAATCGATGATCCTTGTGGAAAACACTTTCGTAATATCCAAGTTCAACCATAAAATAATATTTTGTACATTTGTAAATAAGTTCGTTTTCGAATAAGGGAACCTCTCCCATTAAAGAGGAGGGACTTCTTGTCCCCGATCAAGTTGCTCTTCTTAAAGTCCTATTTGAAAACCAACAAGATGCAGGATGTCGATGAATATCAAGAACAAATATTCGAGATAGGCTTCTTAAATGGATCACTTCGATAACCGGAAACGGTTAAGAGAATCGTATATATATTATACTATGCAAAACGAACATGAAGGATCGGTTGTTGCCGAGTCATGAAATGAAGGATAGATGAAACTCCGAGCCATGAAAATGGAAGATCGGCAGTTCCTCGAGCCATTTACAACAACATATAGAATCTGTTATAAGATTGAATGGCATTGAATGTGTGTTCCATATTGTAAATATGCGAACAGGGAACATTAGTTTTAAAAAGAAGTTGTGTGATCCAAACCGTGTTGTTGGGCAGAGAACGATTATTAAAACTTGAACGTGTGTTTGAATTTTAAAATTCATAACAGAGAACGTTATAAATTTTTTTTTCCCTTGTTCTAGTATCTTAAAATGGGGATGTTACATCTTGGTATCAGAGCTGAAGGTTGCAGCTCTTGGACCTAATGAGTCCACGGTATTAATAAGGTTTACATTTTCTTATTGAACGTAAAAATGGTTAGAACAAGAGGGAATGCTGCGAATAACCCGTTACAGGTGGAGAGGCATTCGCTCAAAAGCTTTGGATGAAATCCTTGCTGCCCTACTTGATACGCGGATCATTTGACTGCTTCGAACAACAGTCAATGGGAAATGAAGAGGAGGAGGATGAAGCTGAAATAAATGATCAGCCGCCTCCTGTGGACAACATCAACGAAGGGAATCAGGTGTTGATGATAATAATGTAATTGCTCCTAATCCCCCTGAAAATAAAAGGGCAAGATTAGCAACTTTGAACTTACAAATGATATAAAGAGAATAAGTCCTCCAAAGTTTGATGGAACAACCCTTGGGGACGGAGCTGAGAATTGGCTCAGTGAAATGGAGAAATACTTTGCAATAAGAAACTTCTCCGAAGAGACTAAAGCGATATGGGGAGCATATCAGCTTTCTCATGAAGCATCATCATGGTGGGACAACCGTAAGGTTGAGCTGAATATTGTCGAATCACATAACTTGGGATCAATTTAAGGGTTATTTTAGGCAATGATGGCTGCCTCAACTCTATTTTGATAGGAAAATGACCAATTTCGAATCGGTTGCAGAAGGAAGGCCGTTGTCGGTGACGGAATACTTGGAAGGGTTTACTAAACTCCTTAAGTATGTGCCGCAAAGATTAAGCGATGAGAAGTTCGAATACGGAAATTCATAATGGGACTGAATCCCATCATTGGTGGCGAAGTGGATGTCCACGGCCCAACCACCATGGATGGAGTTGTCGAAAAGGCAATCAGACAGGAACAGAAATTGAGGGCAATATCTCGCTCACAGGGAAGAGATAAGGAAGAAGATTCCCAATTCTTCTTCGTCTCTTGCACCAAAAAGGGGACCTTGGAAAAGGTTTGGTGTGAAAAACAAAATTTTTGTAGATAACAACAAGAAATCATGGGTGAACAAACTTGTAAATAGCGTGCGAGAATAGCTTCACAAAAGTTAATGGCATTGGAAAAAGTCCTATGGAAGCCGAATGATAACCTCAAGGCCAGTAACAAATTTGAGCCTAGAAAGGGCCAGTTGGAGGATGCTTCAACTGTGGAAAGGACCACTATGCGAATCACTGTCCTCTGAAGAAGGATGATCGTGGTCAGCAGCATAGGATACACGCTGCAGTGGCTAACAGACAAGCTGAAAAGCAAGTGACGCCCATAGAAGTTACGGGTAAGTTATTCGGTACACCTGTAGTCATACTTTTTGATACTGGAGCTACAGAATGTTTTATTTCTGCTAAACTTGCAATGAAATTAAAAAGAAAGGCTGAAAGAATGGATAAAACATGGACAGTGCATTATGGGAATAATGCTGTCCATACAGTCGAAATGTGCCTTTTTGGGGCAATTCTTGATCTGCCTAGTTTCTCCACCGAAGTTGACTTGTATGTCACTCCTCTAGGATCATATGATATCATTATTGGAGTTAACTGGTTGGCTGAACATAAGGCAAAGGTCGACTATTATGAAAAACAAATCTGTTGCTTCGATGACCTGCAGAAAGCAGCAGTCATTCAAGGTGTAAATGGGAAGTTGCAGTTAGGAAACTGACGGCTATGCAACTAAAAAGGGCTAAAAACAGAGGCTGCACTTTGTATGCAGTAAAAGTGACAGAAAATGTGGAGGAAGATAATGATTTCATGGAAAGATATCCATTGTTAAGGGGTTTCCGTGATGTGTTTCCGGAGGAATTGCTAGGTCTTCCACCCAAACGTGAGTTTGACTTTGCAATAGAAATCAAACCAGGAACTGAACCCATATCTAAGGCACCTTATAGAATGACTACCATTGAGTTGGTAGAGCTAAAGGCTCAGTTACAAGAACTTCTGACTAAGGGGCTGATAAGACCGAGCGTCTCACCTTGGGGAGCGCCGGTAATTTTTGTAAAGAAAAAGGATGGCACTTTGAGGCTGTGTATTGATTACAGAATGTTGAACAAAGCAACTATTAAAAATCGATACCCACTTCCTAGGATTGATGATCTGTTCAATCAGATGCGAGGAGCATCAGTTTATTCAAAAATAGATCTTCGATCTGGGTATCATCAGCTGAGAATAAAGGAAGAAGATATTCATAAAATAGCTTTTAGAACGAGGTACGGGCATTATGAGTTCACGGTGTTACCTTTTGGGTTGACTAATGCACCTGCCGCCTTCATGAATCTAATGAACAATATTTTTCAAGAATACTTAGACAAGTTTGTGCTTGTATTCTTGGACGATATTCTTATATACTCTAAAAATGTCGAAGAGCACCAAGAACATCTAAGGATAGTGCTGGAAATTTTAAGAAAGAGGAAGTTGTATGGCAAACTGTCCAAATGTTCCTTTTATGATGCAGAGGTGCATTATTTGGGACATGTTATAAGCAAGAATGGGATAGTTGTTGACCCTTCAAAGATCATAGCTATAACTGAGTGGCCTGTGCCTAAGAACGTGCACGAAGTGAGGAGCTTTATGGGCTTGGCTGGATATTATCGAAAGTTCGTTAAGGACTTTTCAAAAATTGCTGCCCCAATCACTTCGCTGCAAAAGAAGGATAAGAAATTTGTCTGGACAAAAAATGTGAATCTTCCTTTAAGAATTTAAAGGAACAGTTAACTTCAGCACCTATCTTGACTGTACCTAATCCAAATGGAAATTTTATGGTTGTAACGGACGCCTCAGGAGAAGGTCTTGGAGGTATTCTATTACAGAATAACCATGTCATCGCTTATGAAAGCAGAAAGCTTAATTTACATGAACAAAATTATGCTCCACACGATTTAGAGCTCGCTGCCATTGTTCATGCACTTCAAATGTGGAGGCATTATCTTTTAGGCAAGCCTTTCGAGTTAAAAATAGACCATCTGGGCACAAGTATATTTTTACTCACCAAATCAATGCAAGGCAAACAAGATGGTTAGAATTTCTGTCTCGGTATGATTTTGATATAAGCTACATCAAGGGTAAGGAAAATAGAGTAGCAGATGCTCGAGTCAAAGGAAGCATATCTCTGCTCTTATAACGTTAAGAACGCAGCTTTAAGGATGAGGTGAAAGATGCCTTGGAATTAGATCCTTATTTCCAAAGAAGTCAAATCAGCACTTGCTTTGCAACCAAGGATGTCGATATATAAAGGATTCCGCTTTTGATAATGAAGGAATTCTCGAGGTTCGAACACGTGGGTATATATACCGTGGGCAAATGACTTAAGAGGGAAATTGTTAACTAAATTTCATAATTCACCTTTTCTGGACACCGGCATTACGAAAATGCTCGCCGATCTTAAGCAACAATATTTCGGAAGGGAATGAAAAAGGATGTGGTAGAATTTGTAACACACTCGCTTGGAATGTCAGGCGTGTTAAGGTTGAACATATGCACCCCATTGGATTATTGTATCCCCACAAAAGTATTCCGCAAAGATAAATGGCAAGTGATAACGATGGATTTTGTTCAAGGATTGCCTATGTCAAGAAATAAGCATGACATTATCCTGGTTGTAGTCGACAAATTGACCAAAGTGGAACACTTCATTGCTGGTAATTTGAAGGACGATGCACCAGTGCTAGCAAGAAGATTTGTACATGAAATCTTCAGATTGCATGGAATACCGGAATTAATCATATCGGACAGAGATCCAAGGATGAAATCAAGGTTTTGGCAAACGCTTAATGCGGCCTTGGGGACTAAATTGAACTTCAGTTGGCATATCATCCAAAAACGGATGGACAGACTGAGAGAGTTAATCAGTTTTAGAGGACATGTTAAGGATGTATTGCATGGACCAGCAAAGATAAATGGGAAGAATACCTTCTGCTGGGTAGAATTTGCTTACAATAACACCTATCATGCCTCTTTAAAAATGGCACCCTTTAAATCATTGTATGGAAGAAAATGTAGAACCCCGTCACACCGGGACAACGTTGAGGACAGAGAGGTAATTGGGCCGAAATCCTTATGGAAATGGAACAACAAATCAAAATGATTCGGGAACATCTAAATGAGGCCGCCAATAGGCAAAAAGAGCTATGCGCAGACTTAAAGCGGGTTGATGAGACATTATAAATCGGGAGAGAAGGTCTTTCTTCAGTGAAGCCGAAAAAGAGCTCAATAACTTTTAGGCAAGGCGCTTAAGTTGTCGCCACGTTACGTGGGACCTTTTGAAATTGTTGAAATAATCAACCACCGTAGCTTATCGTCTAGCATTACCTCCTGCTTTGTCTCAAATGCATGATGTTTTTCATATTTCTTTGCTTAAGAAATACGTGACAGATTTATCACATGTGCTGAATTGGAATTCCTTGCAGGTCCAAGACCCAGGAATAATCGTGGTTAAGCCCATTCGAGTGCTGGGAACTCGCCAGTTGTACTTGAGAAATCGCGAAGTGAACCAATGTAAGGTCCAGTGGGACCAGTTCAGCGAGGAAAGTGCAACTTGGGAAAATCTCGAAGAAATGAGATCTACTTTTCCACATCTGTTTAATCGAATTTGAAATTCGAGGAACTGATAATTCTACCAAATTTAGACAATTATTAGTCTATTGTACAGTTGTCTTAAAACGCTGTTTTTAAGAGTGAATCTGTTTTTGGTATGGACTTATGAATGAAAGGACAATAACTGAACTTTGTCCTAGGAACTCCTTGATTTGTTTAATCTGATCATCGGGACGATGATTCTTTAAGGAGGGAAGAATGTAACACCCTGATTTTGTAAGTTATCTTGGTGAATATTTTTCATACTGTTATAGCTGCTGAAATGAAGGCAAACATGTTAAGATATATTCTGATCTTAAAGGAATGTGTTGCTAACTTGGATTCTTGCATGCTGTAATTTATTGCATAGGACAACAATTATTGTTGCTTGTGTGTTTGTTGATGTGACGACAAATTGTCGTATACTTGCTAAACTCTCTTTGCTGATTGACAGCACACCTTGAATCAATTCCATTGATCCAAAGTATGCTGTGGTATTCTTGTGATTGCTTTGTCGATTTACTCTTGAACCGAACCGGAGGTTGATATAAATGTGCAAATACTTTGATTGCAGTATGTATGAGCTGGCCGGCATGTAAATGCCAACGATAAAGGTTCAATTTTGAACCTGCACTGCTGTCATACTACCTAAAACCTCGTGAGGTAGGAAATGTCTGGACATGGGTGGATTTGGCATGTGAAACAAAGGACGAAACGCCCTGCACAACATTGACATGAGTGTCAGTTGAGAGACTGGATTAGAGGTTGATTAATGTTAGTGGTTAGAAGGAATTAAATCCTAAGCTAATCCTAAGTTCTAACATACATCCTAAACTACTATCCTAAGTGGATTTTTAAATTAAAAAAAAAGAAGAAAGGGAAATAAACCTAAGTCCTATTAACCTAAAACTAAACTATGACCTAGGTTGAATACTAATAAACATCCTAAACTAATCCTAACCTAAAGGGGACGCGCAGACCCTTGGAGGGAGAGGATAAGGATGAAGGGGTATTCAATGGCATTAAATGGGGAGTCCCTACGTGGACAGTGTCAGTTTGGCAGGAACAGGTAAATGGCGGAGGTAGCTAGATGGCCATGCACTAAATTTGGTTTTTCATGCAAATTTGAACTTGGGGGTTCGCCAACCCAAGTTGGCAGTGGCGTGGGAAATTAGGAAAAAGGTAGAGCCTTTAATGCATTAAATTCTCTTGGTCCTCGCGACCAGCTCGCCTTGGAAGGCGTAGGAGGGAAATGTTGATTGTTTATCGTGTTGATTTGGATTTGGTGAAGTTGCTCGCATTTGGTTTTTTTTTTGGTTTAGTCGAACCAGCTTCTTTGGGTTTATCACTGTTCTTTGGAAAATTGGGGCTTTTGTTTGAGCTCAAGAGGAAAGGATTGTTGGAAAGCTCGTCTTTGTCACCGAGGGAGGAAATATCTTCAGAAACGCAGCTTTTTTCTTCGAGTTTTGGAAAAGAAATTGCAGGCATGTTAAGCCCTTCTCTTTAAAAATACTTGCTTTGTTTAAACGTCTCATTAAAACAACCCTGCTCTTGGGTTTTGGGTTTATGTGATTGTTGTCGTGTTGATACGATTTGGATTTCGTTGATTCTTGCTGTCATTTTTGGAAATGATAGGTAAAATCGTCTCTGGTTGCTGTGTTTAACTGTCTTTGCATTTCTTTGAATGGAATACCTCCATGTTGTGCTGGTTGTTGACGTTAAATGGAAATTCGAAATGGGTTTTTCTCTGTAAAATGTTATATGGGAACTGTGCAGGCAGTGTGGGTTGTTTTATTGCTTTGTGCGATTGTTCTTTTGTCATATGAACTTTTGTGATAAGATTGTATAGGTTGTGCGAGCGGCTTGATGTCGTTTCTATACTGAAATTTTCTTAAAAGAAATAAGACTTTTCTTTTTTTTTTTTTCTCATTGTTTCGGGATTAAAAGGGAATAGCATTTCTTTTTGAACTTTAAGGGATGGGTTTTAGAGTTTTATCTGAGCAATGCGAGCTCGGTTAGAAGGATATGCTAGTAATACAATTGTTGTTGTGCTTCTTCTTTTATGTAAATGGACGAATACGATTTTGAGTATTCGTGAAAGCTGGAAAAGAAATTGTTTTCTCTTCTGAACATATGAATGATTACAGTCCTTCTTGCTGTGATGAAAGGTTGGTTGTGTTGTGTTGTATGGAAATGACTTGATCATACGGCTCGGACTGTAGTCATGAAAACGAGCTTGACTTGTATTCTGTGCATTAAATAAATCATGTTGATTCTTGCTGAAGGGGTTAGATGATTTGTTGTGTTTCATTGATGCTGTTCGACCTTTTAGTTCTGACTGTCTTTGTGAAAATGCATTTTACTTGGATTGCTGTACAAAGAAGGAAATGCTTGGGAAGTTGTCTTGCTGTTGGACCTGTTTTGATTATACTTTGTTGTGCATCTGATATCCTATGCGGGTTTTTAATAATAAGGGTATTATTGGATGAAAAATCGCATTTTTGAGTTCTGTACATCATTGTGAATAGAAAAATGGATTCGGGTAGAATCATTTATTGGTAAGGAATTCTTCTTCTGTCTGCTGTTTTGATTTGGTAAAATCAGTAGTCAGGTGGTTATTGAACTTTACCAGTTCAGTCGGTAGAGAGGACAGTGGCATTTAAATTGTTTCTGAGTGCTGAGTTTTCTGTACAAATGAAATAATTGAATGTTTCTTGTGGTCTCTGATTTTGCACAGTTATTTAGAAGAAATGAAACCGGCATGAATAATTCTTAGTGAGTTGAAGAAAATGGTTGTTTTCTTATTTGAATAGTTAAAGAATGAATTCTTCTCTTTAGTCATTCGAGTTCGGAAATAGCATTGAAGTCTTACTTGTGCATTATGATTGGACTTCTTTGTAGGTAACAGCAATGAATAAATTTTATTTTGAACGAAATGCGTTCATAGAATTAGAAAATCACGTGAATAATTGATTGCATGATTGTATAATTGTTTATCTGGTTTACCATACAGTGAAAGAATTATGGTTTCTTCTAGTACGGTAAATATATAGTATGCATCCTTGTACTATTTGATCTATGATAAATACGACGATGTACTAACCTGTTTTGGATATGCATATGAGCCTGATTTAAATGAAGTATTGATAAGGATGATAAATTCTTCCTTGTTTTCATTTAAAGCTAATTATGAATGAAATTACTCTTGCTGCTGGAAAGTGAATTCCGAATGGATTTTGTAAGTTTCACTCGAATCATTATCTTGATTTGTGTCTCGTTTGGATTCCATTTTTAGGATAGTCATGAGGAAGGAGATAGTAATGTGGATGAATGACTTGGAAAATGATCTTTTCTTCTTTCATACAATTGAAAATTTGTAATCGTTATTAACGAATTTTGTAGTGCTTAGATATGAGCAACTATATGCATTGCTGTTCGCTTTCTCGTCTGTGCGTGATTGCTTGGAATCTAATGTGATGCATGAACTGAAAGGAAAGTAATGGATTTACGTTTCAGTTAGTTTTACCTTTGCATTTATTATTAATGAAAGGTGTGGAAAGGATAACAGTATGTTATATCAGCAGTATGCTACTTGTATTCCTAACTTTACAAATATTGTAATTTGAAACTTGCAACGGTTATGTGGAAAATGGGACAGCAGTTCTTTGGCTGATTGTGATGGTATTTTGATGGTTCAGTTGTTATGCTGATCATTCTTTGGTGCCTATCTCTTGATTGATGTCTTACTGTCGTTTCATAAAAGCAGGGTTCTTTTATTGAGACAGTTAATTGAAGCACCTCATTTTAATGATAAGTGCTTAATATGCTCAGTTCATTGAACTGACCCGTGCAAGTAATTTTGCAGATGGAATTTGATTAGAATGAAGACATGGCTGTTTTCTGATGCTTCTTGATTGGTTGAAGATGAATTGTATTTGTTTACTTTTATTCCTCTTTGAGGAATTGTAAAAAGAAGAAAGTATATTCTTCTATCTATGAGTTGTAATGATGTTTTATGTAAACAATGCCCTTTCAGTTGGATTGGCAAATGTATGGATTATGAAATAGATGATGAATACAAATACAAGTGTGATATTTTAATAATTATATCAGTTGATATTGTTGATTAAAGTGAAAAGATAATGTTATTCCTGATTTGGATTTATTTAATTGTCCGTGGATGGATGCTAAATGGGAATTGATATCTATCCTTACCTTATTGCAACTTTTAAGTTGAACTGTGCAATTAGTTCATACTTGGGTAAAGATGAATTCTTAATTGACATTAGAAAGGATTAGGAAGAATATGATTCCATAACTGATAGGTATTCAGGATTAGCTTGGAAGCTAAGGAATATCAATTAACTTCGGAGTAATCGAACTTCGCTTTCGAACTCCATTAATGACCTCGTATGTTAAATTCAGAATAAAGGATATGGGATAAGTATATCCATAACTAATGGACCTTAACTGTGTAAGGTTAAGGAAAATAAATGAATACATTTATTGGGAATTAGACCTCGTTTAAATGACGTCTAATAACTAGAATTCTGAATTTAGTTACAGTTGGGAAAAATCTTGGTTAAGTTTAACAGGTTAAACTTATCACGTCCGTCGGTAACGGGCTGCTTAATCCAATGATTAAGAAGAGAACCAAGTAGAGAAATGCAGCCCTTCGATATGAAGGAGAAGATGCATAGCAAGCTAAAGGATAGATTTAGTCTCTCTTAGCTATATACAACTGTAACGGGAACGAGGATAAAGGGATCAGCATGGTTGCTGAAAGTTGATTTTAAAATATTAAGATCATATCCAAATCACTTGAGTAGGATGTGTACTCTCGATGGGAGGATTCCGTAGGACATTGACATACGCCAGCTACAGCAAGGTGTCTTCATGAAGACGGGGTCTTCATGATGACACAATGTTATAGTTGACATATTACAATGCCCTCCCGAATTAAAACATCAAGATTACATAGGCTGAATGTGAAGTTCTTGGCAAGGGATAGGAGTATGATCACGTATACGGAGTGACCCGGGGTACTAAAGATAACTAGACACACGGAGTCGTGGGGAACGACACCGTATGTCTGCGTATCTTTAGTTATCGAGGGTGCCTTCCTATATTTGTTCATCTTGCTAGTTGGAAATTGGAAGTTTAAAACTGACCTTAAACTGAGAGGACTGGTAGGAACCAGGAAAGACCATTCTAGATAACAGGTGAAGTGAAGTGAAGGACGTATTCCATTGATGTGTATCACATCCAGGAATATGATCATGCAAAGCATGTGAAAATCTTTGGCCAAAGTATCGCAAGTGCTGGTTGCGTTGTCCTTATCACTTAATTTAAGATGCAGGATGTCAGATGAATATCAGTAACAGATATTTAGATAGGCTTCTTAAATGGATCACTTCGATAACCGGAAATGGTTAAGAGAACTGGTATATATATTATACTATGCATAAACAAACATGAAGGATTGGTTGTTGCCGAGTCATGAAATGAAGGATCGATGAAACTCCGAGCCATAAAAATGGAAGATCGGCAGTTCCTCGAGTCATTTACAACAGCATATAGAATCATTATAAGATGAAATGGCATTGAATGTGTGTTCCATATTGTAAATATGCGAACAGGGAACATTAGTTTTAAAAAGAAGTTGTGTGATCCAAACTGTGTTGTTGGGAAGAGAACAATTATTAAAACTTGAATGTGTGTTTAAATTTTAAAATTCATAATAGAGAACGTTATCAAATTTTTTTCCCTTGTTCTAGTATCTTAAAATGGGGATGTTACGATTCTGTGAAGCATTTACCCTCTAGAGACCGAAATGGCATCATTTTAGACATCCTAACATACTTGTCAAGCCACAAAAAGCCCTTGTATAGCTCAAATCTTCGTAATATCCATCTGCTACCATTATCATTTGATCACATTTCCTAAAAAAGAATTTACCTTCTTTATACATTTCATTATGCTTTTGTGCCTCTTCTAAGAACAATTCAATCATAGAAACAAAAATCTCAAATTTAAATCAACATCCATTAGAATTTGGTCATTTCCACAATGATCACTAGTGGTTACGTTGAATAACCAAAGTGATTACACTAAATCTCCCACTATTCCTTTAGTCACCCACAATTTTTATCTTCATAGCCTTCTTATTGCACATTGCATGCTTTTAATCATTATCAAGATCTTTTTCTTGTAATTTTTGGATTTCAAGTGTCTTTTGTCTGTAGATCACTATTCCACGTGAAGCACATCCCATCAATAACACTTACAACCTCTCAATCATCTCTCAACCTATTTTTAGTATCAATACGACATCGCACAAGAGTTGAGCCTTTGTGCCATCGTCCTAATCTTGCCGTATCTCGAATGACATCAAGGATCAAATAGAAATCATCCAAGAAATATAAGATGTTGCTCTGCAAAAGTGGTTCGATTATTTCAAGAAAATTTATCTTGTTGTAGATCTATCCTAGGCTATCTACTACACAAAAAAATGTCTTCCTATCCCTATGGAATATTTAATTTGTTTCATCATTATAATATCTTAATATCGTAAATTTATCGATTGTCTATTTTCATCATTTATCACTTTATTTTCTAAAATGAGTTGACAACCTTTAAAAGAAGCCCTTTAGTTCCTAGGATTAGCCTTTACCAAGCAACTCATCATCATATTATCTAATATCTTTATTGTTCAATTATTTGTTTATTTGCATGTTCCCTCATCCATTGGAAGGAGTCTCTCATGCCCATTTGTACCTTACATCTCAACATCCATTGACGTATGTATCGTTAATCCCTATTGTCATTTGATTTTTGGTAATTTTTTCTATGTTATAAAGGGAACCAAAATGTACCTTAAACATTACAAAAGATGCTCGGTGGGAATCTTTAGTCCCCTTTTGATCAAAATTTACATTTCTATAGTAAAATTTGTTTCTCATTTCATTTCTTATTAACCTTCCAGCCTTCAGATTCCTCTAGTGGCTATTTTCTAAAAACACGTGAAACAATTAAAAAGGAGTGCTTAGAAAACACGTATACACCTTTCCGTTTTATTTCATTCTTCTTTCAATATTGCATCGTGTGTGGTTTTTCTTCATCAAAATCAATCTTTCTTTTGGGTCTTAAAAATAATATTCAATATTTTTTGTTCATATAGTTTAAATAGGGGTTTAAATGACTTTATTCATAATTTTCCCCTCTCACACAACCAAAGTATGTTATAAATCAAATTTGAATTTTAAACACTTCCTTCCAATTCTAGCTACTTGGATTTCATCACCAAGGGGGAAGCCAACTCATTGTTCTGGCCAAGTATAAATAATTAGTGGGTGGTATATCGACTAAACACCGACACCCTTGTCATTGCGAGACCATAAAATGAGGTGTTTTTCCCCAATATCACGCTTCGTAAACACCAACATAGATTCAGCCTCTCATACCCTCGCCCCCTCGGGTATATTAAGGAATCCAGATTAACACACTTGAAACTAGATTTAGTCTTCCTTATTCTTAGTACCTCTTTGTAAAAAAAATTATTTTTCACATCTTTATGAGTTAATCAAGATAATCTTAAAAATTCTCTTGTGATTGCGTGGTCTTCATTTAAAAACCATCTTCATATTTCTTTATTTCTTGTTTGACTAATTCATGGTCTTGACTAGGCACCAGTCTCATCTTCATAACATTACAAATATGCCAAATCCCTTTCAACAATCCAAGAAACAACCCAAGAGCCTTTGCACTCTCCCAACACCTAATTAGAGACATAAGAAATCCCCAATACATCCATTCCACAGTTATTCAATAGTGGTGACCCAATATTTGAAGAACTCTTAAACTCCAAACTTATTGCTCTTAGTAGCTACTTCACTTTGTGAGGCATTTGTCTCCATCACCCCAACCCAAAATATCACCCACGTGTTACTACCATTACTTATGATCACTCTTGAATCATCAACCCATTATATCATTGGTTATAGAGTAGATTGATCCTTTTCCTCTGCTAATGATACAGAACATCCGTACCTTCCTTGCCTTCCCATGTTGTTATATTTGAACTCAATACCATCTCATCACAATATATGACCACTCAATAAGGACCCCCACTGTCCACATCTTTGGGTAGCTCTTAGGGTGATCAAAACCCCACCATTTTTACATCACCCTTAGTTATCAACATGGTCTTGTACCATCTTCGTCCTTAGTTAGCCCACAGGGTTTCCAAAACCCCACCATCATTTTATTCCCTATAATCAGTCACACATCTTCCATTTCTCTGCCTCCTCCGATAATATTTGTTGGTATACCCGTTTCTACAAGCCCTTGGATACAACACAACAAACTGCTCACAATAATCCACCGCTATAGTTAAGAACCCAAAGAAATCTATTCCCATGTCTTTACCACTTATAAATACGAGTGTTATTACAAGCACCCATTCATCCTCACAACCAGCCCCTACTCGTTGGTATCCCACAATACAATTATACATATCCACATCAATTTATACAACATTTGTGGCCTCTCATTAGTACTTCCATCCCCCATCTCTATCAATATATCTAATCCTCTTCACAACCATTCATCACTCAATGAACCTAAAATATACCAGAAATACTCCTCATTTTCAAAATCCCCGTTGTCTTACCATCAATATCAACAATCAAACCCCCTCATCTATAATCACGTTAATACTTCAAACACATAACATCCTAAAAACTATCTCATGCAATCACTCTTAAGAAGAATCACAAATCTCAAAGCCACCACCATGGGAAAGATACATTTTCCTATGAGAAAATCTGTAATGAGCCTATTAGCCCGTACATACCTTTCAAGCCCTATCATTTTCACTAGGAAATTCCAAAGTTCATTAAATTATATAATAAGGAAGATCCACAATAACACATTATATACTTTTGTCATGCTTTCTATCATATAGTTCATGACCAAGATCTCATGATAAGTACATTTCTGATTTTGTTAGTGGGGCCTTCCCTCGATTGGTATAACACTATCCCTTAGCACTCTCTTTACTCATTCAAACAACTAGCATAACTATTCTTATACCATTTCTCAATCAACATCACATGTAAAACATATCTCACCAACTTGTATGCTATAAAACAATTCAACGATGAGTCCGTTGTTGATTTTTTTCACCACATGGCGAAGAAATATCAATCAAGTATAATTTTCTCTTCCCCAAACTGAATTGATCAAGTTATTTTCTTGATCATGTACCAAACATAAATCATCCACCATCCAGATCTAGCCATTTCAAACATTCAACAAGGCCTTTATAATGGCTTGGAAACTAGAACTCCAAGCCCTTGAGGACGATAAACTTAAATTATGATCTAAGAAAGTAAAACCCGACTCCTCTTTTTAGACTTCTTTTAACACTTACAAATGCAAGGGTTCGTAAAACACAATTTTCTTGAAAAATCCATCTAAATATCATTCATTCGACTGATCGTTACCTCCACATAAATATATGTCTCTAGTCCTACAACTCTATTTCTGATAAACTCTTGGTTTCTCTCATGGTACAACTCCTTCCCATCCAACCCATTGACGAAATTTCCTCTAAACCATCATGGTATAGAGTTGAAGACTATTGCAACTATCATCAAGTCTGAGGACATGACATTGAAAGGTGTCATTCTTGTAGGAATTTTCTCTAAGATCTCATTGATCAAGGTGAATTACATATGAACAATCCAAATGCACATCCTCATCAAAAACTTGGATGTATTCAAAGAACCCTTTCCAAAAACCAATGCAATAGGGACCTATAATTCTACGGCTCACAATATCAACACCTCCCACCAACTATCACCTATACCTTTCACACCATGTGTTTTCACAATCGATACACCAAACACACATAATAAAATTCTTCAAATCTCCTTACCATTGAGTCCTTAGCCCATCTACATCACAACCTTCAAACCCTTACATCCACTTATACAAGTACCCCGATATTATCCCTTAAAAATCACACGAAAACTAACTTGTTATCAAAATCATAAAAACCCATCTAAAAATAAAGTCTCTCAACAAAAATCACAAACCACGGTAGTCCGACATAAAATATAGCAAGCCATCCACACAAAAGTATTAAAGTCCCGCACAAACACCATAAAAATCATAGCGTAAGGTGTTACATCCTTACCTTTTATTTTGGGACCACGCCCCTCATCGAAACTCATAGTCATCGTATTAGAATCCAAACCATCTCCCAAAACTGCACCTAAACATGCCATACAAGACACATTTCGAGTATCTTATCCCTATAAACCATCAAATGAAATCCACATTCCTACACCCTTGTCAACGTCCAAACAAACCTTGTTAGGATATTATATAAAAATCCTTGAGCAACTTGTGCTCTCATCCACAATAGTATTATGGCTAATCAAGCCCTTTGATCCCAAGGGTGGAGGCCTTCCTAGTATAACTATGACATCTTTTGCACTTACCATGAAATATCAAAACACTACATAAAAGACTATAAAGATCTCCATGCCATAATCAGAATCCTTGTAATAAAGGAATCCTCCCAATAAACAAAAAAGCATCGTAGTCCATTTGTCAATATCAACATAACAAGATCCAATAATCAAGCCAAACTTACCTCAAAAAATCCTAAATCATCACTTTGGGTGCCTCATCTAGTCAAAACATGGCCTTTTATAGTAAGTCCCCTCTCTTCCAAATATATTCCATCCATATCATTGCAAGGACACTCACTCAAGATTTGAAATCCCAAAATCAAGACCGGTCTAAAATATATATCTCTCGCTACTCCTCTCAAATCATCTAATCCATCAACTTCAAAATCCAAGGTTTCCATCCTTGAGGCACCTCATACCCAATCCAAAACATTTATACAAAATAAAATTCTTAAACAGTTACACCAATCACCTCTAAAAATGTCCCTTTATGAACTTATCCAAAATTCCCCACAACATCAACAAGTTATGATCAAATCACTTCAAGCCATCTCGGTACCATTAGACAACCCTCAACCATTCGTTAACCCCGTTGGTTCCTAAAAATAATGCAGCCATCAATTTCAATGAATCGAGATCCCATCACTAAAATTTGAAGATCATGACCTCCCCTCTTCGCTACTACCTAGATTAAAAACACTCTAGTTAAAAGAATTATGATTGACAACATTGTTAACATCAATACAATCTCATCTCATGCCTTTGAACAAAATCAATCACCCGATACCATCATCTCCCAATTCCCCACTTTATTGCACACTTGCAACGATATTTTCACTCCCACCTTGGGAAAATTCATCTTCCCTATTAAGATAGGTGTAAAAATTATTCATGAAATCTTCTATCTTGTAGAAGGATAGTTACAATAGAACATAATTATAGGTCGTCCTGGATACGTGGTATACATTATGTCCCATCCAGTTTACATCAGTGTATGAAGTACAAACATGAGGGTAAGACCATTGTTTTACATACTGACCCAAAGTTGTTTAAAGCTCCGTCACATGACCTATAGGCTTAATGATGTTTTTCTATCGCTACAAAACTCTACATCTTCTTTCCAAACATCTATAAGATCCTCTATCTCCACATCCAAACTACCAAATGATCAATCTTTTAAGACGTCATGCAATGTCTCTTGTTGGGGAGTATCGCCTCCTAAACCTCAATGCACTTCATATGCCTAAAAATATGGGATGCCTAAAAACAACCACTATATGAGCCTAACATTAGAAATATTATTTTCTTTGGTCCCCCATTCCTTCGAACACAATTCTTTTATGGAGGAATCGATCGTCCTTCCTTTCACATTGATGACCAACCACATGTTAAACCATTCTCACCATACTTTTCGTTCCTAGACAAATACTAGCTTTCTCAAACTCACCTCCACCATTGTGCGTAGAAAGGTTTTGGTCTTGATAGGTATGAACAAGGTTTGCATGATTTACCCTTTGAATACTTAAGGAAACCTCACGAAAAATCATGGCCTTAGCTTTAAAAATTATTCTTCAAACCCGTCACCATTAACATTAGAACCACAACCAAACTCATCACCATAATTAGACGTACCCACCGATGACGACAATACCATATCCACTCAATCTCTGAATGTTTTTATGCAATGTTATCACATTAGTACCACTAACTTATCAATTCAATGGTAAGACATAAACCCTTCCTCGACACTTTGCCTCACATGATAGAGGAAGATTCCCCATTATCAAAATTCTCTATTTTCATGACGATGACACTATCTTAACCTATATGGGTATTAAAGGTCAATATATTCATAAAAATTATCCTATGACACGCCTATACTTCTTAATGAATCAACCATTGATGTTAATATTGACACATTGCAAGAACCACACATTTTCAAAATCGGTCAAGATTTATACAAACATAAACTCCAACAGTTCACCTCTTTTTTATCCAAAAACATTTAAGCTTTCACACGGTCTTACAATGATAAACTAGGTAGAGACTGTTGGTGAAATAATTTTTGTATGAAAAATTAGTTGATTTCTACCAATTCTCATGGGGCTATGCCCATCCTTCTTGTGTATGGGGAGGCTCCCATTATTTAATGTAAACTAATATACTCATATCTATTATTGTGGGGTGGAAAAATAGGTTGGGGATTACATAGGAACACTTCATTGAACATGTGGCAAAGTGCTTGTATGGGGTACAAGGGAGGAATTTGCAGCGATGGGAGGTGAAGGAAAGAAATTAGAAAAGGGAAAGGTTATTTTTGTGAGTAGGAAATTATAGAGTTCACACCTAATAACTGGAGTAGCTCAACATTCAATCAGATGAAAGCAATAATCAAGCATCTAGTGAGACTAAAAAACCTAGACACACAATATTTAGATTCATTTATTAGAGATACAAAGATATTAATTGATCACTATGCTTACAAATTGTAGAAAAGAGAGAAATAGAAGAAGACATGAAAAGAGAAATGGAAAAAATCTATCTTTTATTTCTTGTGTTGGTTATACAAATATCAACACCCAAAACCACAATACACAATTTCTACTAAGAGATAACTTTTCAAATTTTCATGATCCTTTGGAATGGAGAAGATATGCCAATTTATAGCAACGTGAATTTACCTTTCACCTACCCCCACATGAATCTTCATGATCTCATTCAACTTGTGACTTTACATCTTCCTATGAAGTGAAAACTAAGTTCCCTTTTTATAAATTAAAGGGAATTTTACAATGTAAATTTAGAAATTCACTTAAGTGAATGAGAAAAAATAAAATTATTAAGCTCAATGAATAATTAGAAAGGGGAGAGAAGGAAGAGGGATAAAGAGAGAAGAAGGAATAAGTTTTCATATATGATTAAGAAGATACCTAGATGAAGAACTTATTGATTCATGCTCCTTAATGAGAGGTTTCCGGATTGTGCTTATGTTCCTTGAATTCCTTGCTGAATTGAGCAACCACAAATGTCAATTTATCTTCCTCACGAATGTAAGTGTTTCCCAACACCTTGGTCCATGCCCCTAGGAACCCATTGATCTTCTTACACTAGCTAAGAAATCCTTCAGATATTTTAAAATTTCATAAATGCAACTCTTGATATTAGCTAGGGACTCTGAGCTATCTTCATTGAAGAAAAGAGAGTCACCTACCTCTTTCTTGACTAGCTCTAGGAAGGAAATAATAAGTTCTTATGATGATGCATTCTCATTGAGCAAAGGAAATAAATTTTTAGGAGAATTATAGGACCCATTCAAGATCTCTAAGTCATGTTGTCCACAAGATTCCATTCGTAGAGAGTGTATTCTTGAGCATTCCATATCTCACATCCAAGATGTGAATCCAAACTTGAGATATGTTCTTTTTAGTTGATGAAAAATGTTATTTCTCACAAGAGTGTGAGATTCAAGGATCTCATCTCGATACCAATTGTAAACTATCATCCAAGTGAATTACCTCTTTTACAATCTCATTTTTTTCCTTAACTTCTGACAAAGTTGCAAGAATGTACTTGATGAGAGAAATGACCTCTAGAAACAATGCCTTTCCTTTCTTAATGATTTTCTCAATCCATTTCTCATTGGCCTTCCCCACATCATGTATCCTTTTTCTTTCTTGACCACCTTAGGATCAACACTGATGATTGGAGGAATATATTCTATAGGAAGAGAAGATGTTGAGTCGGGTTCTAAGAAGGGTTGAATGTAAGCACTGAGAGATTTTACCTGTTTCTCCAATTGTAAAATCATTTTCTTGTATTCTTTATTCTAAGCAAGGAGGAAGGAAGCATATTCCTTGAATATATGAGATTCACCCTTGTGTAGTGCTTTATCTAATGAGATGCGGGTCAACTCATAATATGACAGAGTCATGTCCTCAATGTGTTTTTCATTCTTGGGCTGGAAATTTCAACACACTAATTACCTCCTGAAGTGTCATTGATGAAGCAAGATGTTTTTTTTGGGCCTTCTTTCTTCACTTAGATTTTAGTTTTCCTGATATTTGTTTGAGAATAGGCATGATAGCAATTTTTTTTTCCTTGCCTCACTTCTTATAATTTCTTGAACCCATGGAAATGAATCTTCAAGAGTTAACACAACTTTGGTCATCGAATCCCTTTTAGGAGCTTGTTGTGGAACCAACTCTTGATCAACATGGGGAAACTCTTCCACCGGGAAGACACACCTAGATTCCATTGAATAGGAAAGTGCTATAATGAATCACTTTTTCTTGACAAATCACCTTGAAGAGCATACTGAGCTCAATCAAATGACTCAACACACTTTGGTCAAGTCTCCCGATCACCTTGAATTACTTAGCTCATTGAGCTCATTCAACTAACTCACCGGGGAGGTGTGGATGGATCAAATTTTATTGATGAGTTTTTCACTTTGAATTATGATGGACATTTGAATATTTTAAAATCTATTTTGAATGCACAATATCCCTGGGTTCTCAACTGCTACACCCTGTGATGTTCTACCTTTGTTCCCGAACACAACTGCGATCAAAATGATGCCTCAATACCTCTGTGAAGGATGAATTTCCTTGTTTGAACTATGAAACCATCATACAACCCTATGAGGATGTCAAAAAGAAGTGAGATGACTGAAAACGGAGCCTACTATAAATTTCTACACTCAAAATGAGATACTTTCTATTTTTAGCAGGTGGAACTGGACGTGCTATTTTGGGAAATTTCATGTGTTTTTTTCTCAAAGATGAACTTATTAGTCATCTAGAATACTTGGTTCAACTCTATTTTTGATGATTTTTTATTTTGGAAACTTTCTAATTTTAGACATTTGCCTTTGCTTTTTTCTTTATTCTTCTTTTTTCTTTTTCGACCAAAATTGCGATGTTTATCATTTTTACTATTCACCGAGTATACTTTTGTCTTGAGAGGATTTTTATTTTTAGGAAAGTTAATATTTTATTAAGGACACAAATTAATAACTATTTTTAGAAACTACACTTCTTCATCTCATTGGATTAGGCTCGTCATCATGATCTTGTGCTCCAAATTTCAACTCAATTAGTCTGCTGGAATGTTTAAACCGAAAACCAAATGATAGGGCATAAAACTAGGGTTTTATACCATTAATGAAATAGTTAATAATTTTTTCTACTACTAAAATTTTCTTGAAGGCATCTGGATTGAAGAATAGCTAAGAAAATTTCACCCGATTTCAATCACTGGTTTGAAAGATATGAGTTTTTCAAATTTCGGTGCATATGGCTTCCTAGAAGGATTTTGACATGGTTTTGGATAATTTTCAGGTTTAATGGAAGTTATTACTGAGAAATCATGGAGTTATGGAGAATAAATGGAGTTGGCACAAGTTTATTTCATGTTTAAAACTTTCTGGCAACACTTTTACTTCACGGGAAGAAGAGGTAAGAAGAAGCAATGTATAAACAATTAGCCATTTTTTTATTTTTTTAAGTATAAGGGGTGGGGAAAATTATGTTTTCCCCACTATCCCCACTTTCCCAAGGAAATTTAGGATAATTGGGATAGAAAAATTTACCCCTTACTCTAAGCATGCTAAGTGGTGGAACAAGATCCAGGGAGATAGGGAGGTGAGAGAGAAGCACTTTTTTGCACCCGAGGGAAAAAGGTATGATCATATGGTGAACCTGAGAAGGGGATAGGGGTGGAGTGAATTTTAATGTAAAAATATCCACACTTCTCTTGGGACATTTGGGATAGTTGGGACAATAAAATGCGCCCGATGTGTTTTCATGAAAAACTTAACAAATTTTCAATTTTCAACAACTTAGGACTTGTCGGGAAGAGGTAGGGTCACATTAGGGTTCAAGGGATACAAATAGGGAAAGGGAAATTTTTTTCCCAACTATCCCAAATGTCCCAATTTTTTTGGATATTTGGGATAGTCAGGATAGTTGGGATAGTTTAGACACTAAAATGCACCACCTATACAACCGTGAAATTGGCTAACTCCCAAAAACATAAAATCACTTTTCCTGAGTTCCAAGAACTCTTTTTAGGAATTTTTTTATATCATTTTAAATCCCAAGATAATTTCAAGATCAATGGGATGGTTTTCAAGACCTGATTCTTCCTCCTTCTATAAAAAATTCTTCATTTCCATTTGAGACAACAAGGTGTGTCTTCTAAAACTGAGCTTCCTTGAGAAGTTCTTAGGCCTTGAGAAGAACTTAAAAATTACATCATATAGATAATTGAATCATATTTCCAATGATATATGTTTTTACACTTAAATCCTTATGGAGCTCCTATAATCATCTTCTCGAAGCTCAGTACCTTTCTAGATTGATTACTCCTCACACCTTAGAAACCCACAGCTTACACATTTTATTCCTAAACCTTAAAAAATTCCCAAATCTTCCTAAAAATATGCAATATGTTATTATCTCTTAAATACTATTCTTGAATGAATTTGGACCTTGAAATCTATATTAGGAGGATGCACACTGTCTGGAAAGGCTAAAAATAACATTTCTAGGCTAAGGAATTATCCTTTAGAAGCATTGCACTGAATGGAATGAATCATCTTATTTTGACATTTCCAACACCAAGGAAATTACACACAAAACATATGAGGACTCTCCAGGATCAAGATAGGCATGGTACAAAGGGAAGAATGACCTAGAGGGGGTTCAAGAGGATTTCTAAGAAATTTTTTTGACGCTTTGGTTAAGTTGTCATGTTTCAACTTTGAATTTTTCCCTTACAAAAACACATGAAAATAGTTGGCTCTGCTTAGGGACATGTTATAGATCAAGTACAAGTGAGGATAGAGCATGTAGGAACTCCAAAATTTTAAGACACTCGCGTGGACCAGTTCCTTTTCCATTGGGCTATAGAGTCATTTCTTCCAATACAACACACACAAACAAACACACAGAAAGGCACCAAAAGATGAATACAACAAACCAACGGAAAAGGGAAATTATACTACAGGGGAGGAAAACATACAAAGGTGAGGAAAGAATGTACACATACTTGGTAATGAGTTAGGATAAGTACATATCATCATAGTACAAACTGACTCGAATTTCGACTCCGAAACACAAAAATAACTATATGATCATACCATGCTCCTGTGATTTCTTTGTGTGGTTTGAGAAGAAAGATACATACTTAGATTATATCTTCATATTTACACTGCATAATGAATTATTGTATCCAATGAAAACTCAATTAACATCTTTAATTTATTCTACCCTATAACTTCCACTTGATGTTTTGTGATCACGAGACACCATAATTCCATGTTATGAAAAGTGGTAACCACTGATATTTTCATGGAAAGATACTTCTTCCTTGAGTTACAACATGGAAACATCCCTTGAATAAGTGAGGCACTCAGAAAGATTGAGAACAAACTAATTTTCTTCTTATTCGACAACGTATCTCGAACATCTCACTTTGTTGCTCTAAGAAAATGCTTTCAAAATAGATGCCACCTCAATGATTCAAATATATTCATCATAGAGAGAGAATTTTGTAGCATGGAAACATGTTCAAGACCAACAGATTATTTGGAAATAGTGAGTGCAATTTGATTCAAAACCATTCACAAGAGTCTTGTAAAGTTTCACTTTGTTTCATGAAATAATTGTTGTCAATACCTACTAGCTCAAAATTGACCTTGTCATCATCTCCAAAACTACAATTCTTGATTTGATCATGGAAACATTCATCACCCTTGAGTGAATATTTTAGTATGGATTCTTGTTATAAACTATTAGGAAAAGCAAGTTGACCTTGACTCCACTCAAAAAAATTATGCACCTTTTCACTTTGTTCTGAAATATTATCTTTAATACAAATAAGCTCAACATTTCATTTACTACCATCCTCCATGGTGGAGATGTTGTCTTCAAGATTGATAACATTCATAGGAGATTCAATAATATCCTTTCTTTTTCATTCATGATCTTCTTCACAAAACAAGAGAGAGGAATACTTACCTTCACCTTCATGTTCACCTACCTAGGCTTCAAAAGGCACATTGAGATCACCCTCTTTCTCCATATCATCATTGAAGGTTGGTGAATAGAAAGGAGAAACACAACTTGCCTCAAACCTATCTTACATTTCCATGGCTTGATTTAGGATCCCAAGACTAAGTTTAGGGTCTTTAGTTTCTTCCAAATTCCTCAAGGTGCCTTACACAAATTTCTCTTCCAAATATTCCCTATACTCATTATCATCTTCATCAGAAGATTCATTCCATTGGGCCTTAAGGAGTTGATTGAAAATCTTATCTACACATGAGAATAATTCATTTGAAGCATCCTCATTCTCCTTCTCAATGTTTCTTGTTATCGAGAGCTCAACATTTTGCAAGAATAGAAATATATGATTTTTAACATTCTCTAATAAAGATAAGAGATCCATGCTACGTGGGAAGGGAAATCCTTTGAACTCAAACTCCATTAGATAATTCTCATGAAATGAAGTAGAGAACCATGTTGGGGAAACACTATGGGAAGAATTTTTAACTCTATCTTGATCATTCATTATTGAATCTTCTTGATCACACGGAAAAGGAAAAACTTCATACTCACCGTGACGATCAACATTGTGGTCCTTTTGTGAGGGTATTGGAGTTAACTCATCGAAGATGTTATGCTCAAGTTAATCGTTCTCCTTAGATTCTAAAAATAATTTAGACTCCTCCATTTGTTTATCCATGATTGAATTAGGAAGAGAATTTTATTCTTCAATTGTCTCCATTTCATCATTTAACATTTCTACATCACTTGAAGAGTCAAAATTGGAAATAAGATTATCCATGATTACCTCAAATTCATCATCTTTAGTTTAGGATGAAGATGAAATTCTTGTAATTCTTCATTTTTCGTGGAATCCTTGGAAAGAACTGGATCATCTATCATATAAAAAGAATCTTCCTCTCTTGAATTCATTGTTTCTCCCATGGACTGTGCCTTGAGCCAGAATGAGTTGATGAATGGAGGTTCAACTATCGTGTCTTCTTCATCATCCTCTAAGGTGCTGATTTGATTCTCATTGGAAGGTTCAAGGATATGAAATTCATCGAAGTTGATTAAGCAAAATTATTTATAAATGAATAAAATTCCTAATATAAGTATGTAACAATGTTGTAAAGTAAATATGCAATGAAATATAGATCTGACCCAAGAAAGCAAGCTAAGAAATATGAAACTCTAGTTACAAATGAAGATATAGAAAGACTTAGTTGATTTGAAATTATTCCTAGAATTTTCCGAAGTGATGAAATGATGAAAAAGAGGGATAAGTGTCACATAGATCCCCATAAAATTGTGTGACCGCAAGATTTTTTTAGACTGGGGTACCCGGATGGGTCGGGGGTGCATGTGGGCACTATAGACTAGTTATGGGTGCCTATGACCGCCCCGTAGAACCTAAGAAAACCTATTTTGTATGGTCATGAGATATTCATTGTCCTTATCTTCTTGTTTCTAGTAGGTCATACAATGATCACCGATGTCACGGATCACTTGCAATAAAGAAATGACCTGCAAAACCCTCAAAAGTGCATCAAATCCCAAAAAAAAAATGCAAATAAGGGGTTAGAATGTCCTCAAATGTCAAACGAGTGATCTCACAACTAAGAACTACCCTACATTTCAAACCTAATGTATTTTTATATGTGTGTGTGAAGAATCATGCCCTAGGTGGCTCTTGTGCGTGTCACACTTGATAGCGAGCAAGTAGCTAGATGTAGAAAATGTAGATATATGTCTGGATGAAAGAATAGAATTCCCCTCTTATGAAGGTTATGAAAATAATGTATTCCCTTGTGTGGAGCTAGAATGGATGCTTGAATGCTCTAGAATATCCTTTGGATGTAACCTTAGGTGGTGATAGCTAATTTTTAGTGCTTGGTCCTTTATTATGGTCATGTATATTTATATTAACATGATTCCTTGCTTGAATTTCATAATTAACCCTGAAAAGGCCAACTACCAAAATGATAAGATGCCCAAATGGCTATAAAGGACCCAAAAGATGTGAGAAAAGTACAAAGAGGTCAGGGGAACCCATAGGGGATAAGGGCACTTGACGCTAGTATCTTGGTTGTGTCTTTGGTGTCGAGAGTGAGAAATGCCAAAGTATGAAAAGACAGATCGACAAGAAAGAGTTTAAGATCAAAAAAGGAAACATAATGAAAATAAAGATGGCCAAAGACATGGGTTAATTAGTACTTTTATTACTTAGGAATCATATGAATAGTAGTATGTGATTAGGAATAGATAGATACCAAAACTGTGTGATTTAGTGTCTATAGAAGTACACAAGAATCTTCTGGGAATGAACACCTCGTAATGTAAAAAATCATCACAATCTTATTTAGTTTCTTCTATCTCATAATTACAAAGTGCTTCAAGATGTTCATACCTTCTTTTCAAGGCCAATGCATTCTTCTAAACTTCATGATATACGTCAAGATCAGATTTTTCTTCTTCTACACTCATAATAATTTACACATAATCTCTTCTCAAAACATTCATTTCTTTATATTCATATGCAAGAAAATCATTTAGATGAAGGGAAATGAAAGAAAATGTTATGAATTTCTTAGTCAACTATGTGAAGTTGAAAATGTTATCTTCAATATATTTTCCACCCTTATGTCATTCATAAAACATATCATATATCTTATGAATTCTCTTCATCCACTTCTTGGATTCACGATCATCAATAGTAGGAATCCCCATTATCCTTCCTATAACAGTACTCTTCTTGAATTTTAGCCACCAAGACTTGATGACGAGGTCTTCAAAAACAAAAATGTTCTCTATTTTGAAAAGTATTTTCATGGATAATGCAAAGATGGTACAAACCTTCTTTCTCGTAGATTTCTTGGATTTGAAAGAGACGTTCAAAAATAAGGGTTGATCAAATATTTACATTTCTTGGCAGTCATCATCATCTTCTTCTTAATTTTCACTCGAGAAATGAATGTGACACGATTTGGTCCATGACGGAGTCACCTATAACGCTCCGATTTCTCTTTGAAATATATTTTTTTGTTGTTATATATATATATATATATATATATATATATATATATATATATATATATATATATATATATTATTTTCAAATATATTTATGGGTGCATGTGGAAAACATCTCCCAAGTGGATTCACAAATTTTTTTGGTGAAATAATTTTTCGTATGGAAAATTATTTGATTTCCACCAATGCTCATGGGACTATGCCACTCCTTATTTTTATATGGGGAGGCCCCATTATTGAATGTAAACTAATCTACTCCTTTATATTGTTGTGAGGTGGCCAAATAGGTTAGGGATCACATAGGAACACTTCAATGAATCTATGGCAAAAGCGCATGCAGACGGGGGTACAAGGGAGGAATTTTCAGCAATGGGAGGTAAAGGAGAGAAATTAGGAAAGGGAAAGGTTATTTTGTGAGTAGGTAATTACAGAGTTCACACCTAATAACTAGAGTAGTTCAACATTCAATTAGATGAAAGAAACAATGAAACATCTAGTGAGACTAACAAACCCACACACAATCCTTAGATTCATTTATCAAAGATATAAAGCCTTTTCTTGATCACTATACTCTCAAAGTGTAGAAAAGAGAGAAATATAATAACACAAGAAAAGATAAATAGAATAAATGTAGATTTTATTACTTTTTTTTGATGATACAAATCTCAACATGCAAAACCACAATCCATAATTGCTATAAAGAGATAAATTTTCATATTTTTCAGATCATTTGGAATGGAGAAGCCATCCCACTTTATAGTAAGGTGAATTGACCTTTCACCTACCCCCCATATGAATCTTCATGATATTATTCAATTTGTGACTTTACATCTTCATAGGAAGTGAAAACTAAGTTCCCTTTTTATAAATTAAAGGAAATTTTACAATATAACTTTAGAAAGTCACTTAAGTGAATGAGACAAAATACAATGATTACACTTAAAGAAGAATTAGAAAGGGGAGAAAAGGAAGAGGGGGAAAGAGATAAGAAATAATAAGTTCTCATATCTGATAAAGAAGATCCCTTGATGAAGAAATTGCTGATTCATGATCTTTGATGAGAGGTTTCCATATTTTTCTCCTATTCCTTGAATTCCTTACTGAATTGAGCTACCCCAAATGTCAACTTGTATTCCTTATTAATGTAAATGTAACCCAACACCTTGGTCCATGCTCCTAGGACCTTATTTATATTCTTACACTAACTGAGCCATATTTTATGATATTTTTCAATTGTAGAAATGTAACTTCGATGTTGGTTAGGGACTCTAAGTTATCTTCATTAAAGTAAAGAGAGTCACCTGCCTCTTTCTTGACTAGCTCCTGGAAGGAAACAATAAGTTCTTCTGATGATGAGTTCTCAGTGAGTGGAGGAAACTCAATTTTTTGAACACAATTATAGGCCCCATTAAATATATTGAAAGCATGTTATCCACAAGAGTCCAATTCAAATATTGCATTCTTGAGCATTTCATATCTCGCATCTAATATGTAGATCCAAAATTGAAACAAGTTCTTTGTAGTTGATGCAAACACATTATTTCTCACGAGAGTGTGAGAGTCGAAGGATATCATCTCGGATACCAAAGGTGGAAAAATATCATCTAAGAAGATTACTTCTCTTACAATCTCTTTTTTTTTTTCTTAAATTTTGATAAATTTGTAAGGATGTAATTAATGAGAGATATGACCTCTAAAAACAATGCCTTTCCTTGGTCAATGATTTTCTCAACCTATTTCTCGTTGGTCTTCCCTTGCATTATGTATCCTTGTGATTTCTTGACCACCTTAGGATCAAAATTGCTGATTGGCAGAATATATTCTATTGGAGGATAATATTTTGAGTCGGGTTCCATGAAGGGTTGAATGCAATCACTGAGAGATTTTACCTATTCCTCTAATTGAACAATAATTTTCTTGTATTCTCCATTCCAAATGAGGAAGAGGGAAGAGGATTCCTTTAACGAAGAGATTCAACCTCATGAAATTCTTGACCCAATGAGATGCGGTCTAACTTATAATCTAACGATTCATTTCCTCAATGGGATTTTAATTTTTAGGCCGACAATTTCAATATACTCGATTACACCGAAGTGCAACCAAAGAAGTAGGATGTTATCTAGGTCTTCTATCTTTGCTTATATTTCAATATTCTTTGAGATTGATTCAAGACTAGGCATGATAGAAATTTGTGTTGTCCTTGGCTCGCTTCCAATAATTTATTGAATCCATGGAAATGGCTCTTCAGAGTTGACACAATGTTGGTCACCAGAGCACTTTTAGGAGCTTGTTGTAGAACCAACTCTTAATCATTGTGGGGAATATTTTCCATTAGGGAAGAAACACCTAGATACCCTTGAAGATGATGGTGTTGCAATGAATCGATTTTTCCTTAAAATTCACCTTGAATAACACACTCGATCCCAATCAAAATCTCAATTCACTTAGGCCAAATCTCCTAGCTCACCTTGATTTATTTAGCTCATTGAGCTTATTCAACCAACTCAACAGGAGGCGTGGATGGCTCAAACCTGCTAGACGATTTTTTTAATTTAAATTACAATGGATCTTTGAATCTTTTAAAATCTCTTTTGAATGCAAAATATCCCTAGGTTCTCAACTATTGCACCTTGTGATGTTATACCTTTGTTCCCAAACACAACTACGACCAAAATTATGCCTCAATAAACTTTGTGAAGGATGATTTTCCTTGTTTGAACTATAAAACCATCATATAACCCTTTGAGGATGTCAAAAATAAGTGAAATGGCTAAAAATGGAGCTTACTACAACTTTCTACACTCAAAATGAAGACTTTCTATTTTTAGCATGTGGAACTAGGACCTACTATTTTGGAAAATTTCACCGCTTTAGTTAAATTTGAACTTATTGATCATCTTACATACTCAGTTAAAATCTATTGCTGATGATTTTCTATTTTTGGAAACTTTCTATTTTTAAACAATTAAGGCCCGATTTTTGTTTTATTCCACTTTATTGCCTTCTTGATCAAAATTGCTTGGTTTATCATTTTCACTATCCACCGAGTGCACTTGTCTTGATAGGATTTTTAATTTTAGGAAAGTTAATATTTTTAGTAAGGACACAAATTTGTCTAATTATTACTTTAAGAAATTAGAATTCTTCAACTCGAATTGGATCAAAAATTACATCACCGGATTAGGCTCATTGTCACAATCTCGTGATCCGAATTTCACTCAATCCGTTTCTTTGGAATGTCCGTAAACTAAAAATAAAATTTTAGGGAATAAAACTAGGGTTTATTACCATTAATTAACTAGGTTTTATTACCATTAATTAACTAGGGAATCATTTTATATACTAATACAATGGTTTTTAAGGCATATGGATTGAAGAATAGCCGAGAAAATTTCACCCGATTTCGATCACTTTGGTTTAAAATATATGAATATTTCAAATTTTGGTGCATATGGCTTCCTAGAAGGATTTTGACATGGTTTCTAAATAATTTTCAGGTTTAATGAAATTTATTGCTAATAAATCATGGAGTTATGGAGAATAAATGGATTTTTCACAAATTTATTTCATGGTTAAAACCTTCCGACAATACTTTTACCTCATGAGAGAGAAGAGGTAAGAAGAAGGAATGTATATAAAACGTTAGCCAAATTTTTGGTTTTAAAAGCATGGGGGTGGGGTAAATTTTATTTTCCTCAATATCCCCATTGTTGTAAGGATAGTTGGGATATAAAAATGTGCCCCCTACTTTGAGCATGTCAAGTGGTAGAACAAGATTCACGGAGATAAGGAGGTGAGAGAGAAAACTTTTAGCACCTAAGGGAAAATGGTCTGGTCATATGGTAAATATGATAAAGGATAGGAGTGGGGAACATATTAATTTCATAACTATCCCCACTATCCTTGGGATAGTTAGGACAATAAAATGCATCTATGGGTTTTCATGAAAAACTTAGCAAATTTTCAATTTTCAACCACTTAACACTTGTCGGAAGAGATATGGTAACATGAGGTCCAAAGGCTAAAATTGGGGGAGGGGAACATTTTTCCCTATTTTCACCATTTCCTAAAAATTTGGGACAAATGGGACAGTTGAGACACCAAAATGTGCCACCTATCCAGCTTGTGAAATTGACTAACTCCCAAAAACTTAAAATCACTTTTCCTTGAGTTCCAAAACTCTTTTTAGGAAAATTTTTATATAATTTTGAATCACAAGATCATTTAAAGATAAATGGTATGGTTTTCAAGACCTTATTCTTCCTCTTTCTACAATTTTTTTTTTTATTTGAGACAAAAAGGTGTGTCTGTTGAAACTGAGTTACCTTGAGAAGCGTGTAAGCCTTGAGAAGAACATGAAAATTCCATCATGTAGATAATTGAACCTAATTTCCAATGATATATTTTTTGACCCTTAAATCCTTATGAATCTCTTAAAATCATATTCCAAAGCTCGACACCTTTTTAGACTGCTTACTCCTTGCACCTTAGAAACCCGCAATTGCACAACTTGTTCCTAAACCTTTGAAACCTTCCCAAATATTCCTAAACCAATTAAATCTATTATTAGCTTTTCAATACTATTCTAGAATGAATTTGGGCCTTCAAATTTTTCCCGAGGATGCACATCTTTCCCGTAAAGGCTAAAAATAACCTTTCTAGGTTTACTGAGGAATTATCCTTTAGAAGCACTGCATTGAATGGAATGAGTCATCTTATTTTGACATTTACAAAACCAAGGAAAGTACACACAACACATATGAGGACTCTCAAGGATCAGGATAGGCATGGTACAAAGGGAATACTTGAAATGGAGAGGGGGTTTAAGAGGATTCCAAGAATTTTTTTAACACTTGGGTTAAGTTTTCATGTTTCAACATTAAATTTTTCCCTTGTGAAAACACATGAAAAATACTTTCTCTAGCTTAGGGACATGTTCTGGATCGAGCACAAGAATAGAGCATGCAGAAAACCTATAATCTCAATACACTATGTGGACTAGTACCTTTATCCATTGGGCTATAGTGTCATTTATTCTAATACAACAAACACAAACAAACATACGTAAGGGAAAAGCACCAAAAGCGTAAAACAAAATTGTTAGCATAGGTATTTACCTTAGCTCATGTTCACCTAGGTACATTATTGTATTTATCCTCACCCAATTATGTGTGTGGATATTTATTTTAATTTATTTAGATATTACGAGATATTATCTAGTTGTTAGGTATAGTTATTTCCTTGATCTATGGTATTGACTAGTTCTTTCCTAGATCTATGGTATTGACTAGATCCTTGATGTCTAGTTCTCTCATAAATCTATGGACTTGACTAGTTATTTCCATGATTTATGGCTTGATCTATGACATTGACTGGTTCTTAGATTGTTATTCCTTTCCTATATAAGCAAGGCCCATTCTCATTGTATTTCATTGAGTTCCATAATAATATATGATATTTCTACTCATTTGTTTGCAAAGGTTTATGTAAAGTTATTCTGTGAATTAATTTCATCTTATTGATCGTGATGTTTGATTAGTATCTGTGTTCTTGGCTTGGCACGATCTGGTTATCGTTCCTTTTATGGTATCGAGAGAAGGAGATTGCTTTATTGACATTCCGTCTCAAGTTTTATTTTATAAATAAATTTTTATATATTCATATATTTCAAGATTTGCTTGTATTTTGTTGCTATGTGCATTTTTATTCATAACAGAGGCTTTCATTGGATCCGAAAGGTGGAAAAAACCTAAGATCGACTCTAAACTTGACCATTTCGGAGAGCGTAGGTTTTTGGTTTTTTGTTATGCAAAGAACTGTGGTGGTTTACCTCAGATTCGTGTCACTATGAAGGAAAAACAGCAAATCATTTTCTAGGTTTTTCACATTTTGTGAGTTTGGATCTGTGATTTTATTTCAGAAATGATGTTTCTTTTCTCTTTTGGCATGGGTCCACGGACACCGGTGCATTTTTTGCTATTTCGGGAGAATCCATAGAATTCTTAGCTCCTGGTCATATGGTCATATGAGGGCTTAAAGCTTGTGATTCCTACTAGTAGGTGCTTAATTCCAGCCCCCTTTCATTTTATTTGTGTGGTGAAGGCAAGAGCATTTTATTTTGTTTTAGTGGTAACTAAAATAAATAGCATAGAGCATAATATTGAAAAGCTTGTAACTTTTGATTGGTAACTCGGTTTTGAGTACCGTTTTTTGTAAAAGTTCTTGTTTTCCGCACTCTTTCCATTGGAAATATTTATTTTGAGAATCTCACTATAATTATAAAGTGCCATATTGTAACACGCACTCATTATAAAGTGCCAAAATCTGGGGGCTCTTGTTGCATTACTTGGGGCTCTTGTTGCATTGCTTGGTTCTTGCATTTCTTTTGGTGATTTTTTGAGGATGGAATCTACTTCTACATTAGATCATGTTGAGCCATTAACAACACATAATTACCACACATGGAAACCAAGAATGGAAACAATAATCAAGCGGAAAGGATTATGGGCTTTAACTTCTAAAGAACAACCAATTTTCACTAGAGAATATGAGTGTATGGGTTTAATAGGAACTTATGTAAGTGACAGTTTTTGTTTCATTTGGAAAAATTTGATTCTCCTTTCAAAATATGGGAGAAATTTGAGGATTTATTTGATAAGGTCGATCATATGAGAGCCATGCAACTTGACATTAAGATCACCTCTTAATCTTGAAGATTTTCCAACAATTATAGACTATCTTATAAAGTTCAAGCATTTGTTGACACACAGTTGAAGGGGAGTGGTAGAGATAAGAAAGTTGAAGAGTGTGTTTACTTGATTCTATCCAAGTTGAGAGGACCATTCCATATTTTTCTTTTACCTTTTTCTCTAGCATGGATGCCTTAGGTGACAGATTCAAAATACCTAACTTAGAAACATTTTTGAAAGACTTACTAGGGAAGAATCCAAATTGTCTCACTTTGATTCTTCCTCCTCTCAAAAGGCATTACTTGCATCTAATCCTAAGGGCAAAGGAAAAAAATAGTAAAACCAAATCCACACCTTCTCCATCTCAAAATGTTCCTAAACCCAAAGAAAACAACTCAAAACCCAAGGAGTCTTCTAAATCCAAGAATAAGTCTAGCCGTTCATTCTCTTTTTGTGGGGGTAGTAATCATGAAGAACATAGGTGTTATAAGCAAATGCAAGCCTTAGAGGATGCAATCAAGAAACAAAAAATTTCTATCTCCACTCCACCTCCTTCTAATCAGCATGGAAAACACTTAATGTTGTTGGAAGATCTCAGTCACCACTTGCAGGCAGTCGGGTTATAGATTCTGGTGCTTGTCATCAAATGACTTCTTCCAAGGAGTCTTTTGTTTCTCTAGGTTTGAGTTCTACTTCCAAAATTGAGGTTGGAGATTATTCCTTTATTTCTATTGAAGGAAAAGGTGATATACAACTTGATGGTGGAAATATCCAAGATGCACTATATGTTCCTAACATCACTACAAATTTGCTTTCTGTATATCAAATTTGTCATTCTGGTCAAGGAAAAATAGTGAATTTTACACCACATGGAGTAGAAGTATGAAATTTGTTGGAGCCTCATTCACTGGTTGCTCAGGGTATTGTTGATCATAGTTCTAGACTATATCACTTTGAGGGTTTTGATGACACTTCTTCTATAGGGACAAGATTGGTTTCTCATGTAGATTCAAAGAGTAAGCTTTGGCATGAAAGATTTGGACATCTTAATTACAGATATTTGAAGGAGTTGAGCACTCATGGTATGGTAGATGGTCTTCCTAGAGTTTCTTGTCTTGAGGGAGTTTGTTATGGTTGTGCATTAGGGAAACAACACCAAGATCCTTTTCCTAATAATTTTTCTAAGAGAGCTTCTTCACCACTTGAGCTTGTGCATAGTGACTTGATGGTTTTTCCTACCCCATCTTTCAATGGAGCTAAGTATGCACTTACATTTATTGATAATTTCTTGATATGTACTTGGGTTTATTTTCTCAAGTACAAAAGTGATGTTTTTCACACTTCAAATTCTTCAAAGCTTTGGTTGAGAAACAATCTTCTAGTAGCATAAAGAACCTTTGTACTGATAATGGGGGGAGTAATTCAACAATGAGTTTTCTAAATTTTTGGCAACTCAAGGCATTATTCACCAACATTTTTTCCCCATACTCCACAACAGAATGGATTAACAAAAAGGAAGAATAGAACTTTGAAGGAAATGGCTAATTGTATGATGCATTCTAGAGATATACCTCCTATCTATTGGGTAGAAGCAGTTAATTGTGCTAACTATATTTAGAATCGCACACCACACAGAGCACTTGAGCATTTGACTCCAGAGGAAGCTTGGTCCAACACTAAGCCAGATGTATCTTTTTTTGAGTCTTTGGGAGCCATGCTTGGGCCTTTGTGCCAAAGAAGAAAAGGAAAGCTTTGGATAAGAAGAGTAAACCCTTGATCTTTTTAGGGTATTGTGAGGACATGAGAGCTTATCATCTTTTAGATCCTGATACACATGATGTTATTTTTTGAACACATGTTCAGTTTGATGAGTGTTTCACTCCTCATGATTCTTCATATTCTTCCATTCCTTCTTCTTCTTCTTCATCTCATCTTGAGGATCCTTTCTTTGAGGATATTGATGAGGAGGTTATAGATGTCGTTGAGGATCCTATTCCCACTGATGTTGTCACTATGCCTAAGTGGGCTCGTACTACAGTTTCTGAGGCAACACCTTTCATAGAGGATCTTCCACCCACTAGGCATCATCACACACATTCTACAGTTCTAGAATTTTGTGTCGTAGGTAGTTTCTGAGGATCCACAGTCTTTTTCAAAGGCTCATGGGATACAAGAGTGGGATGATGCAATGACAACTGAGTATTCTTCTTTGATAAAGAATCATACTTGGGATTTGGTATCTCTTCCTAAAGGAAGAAATATGGTTAGGTGTAAGTGGGTATACCGAACCAAATACACAACTGATGGGTCCATTGACAAGTATAAGGATTGTCTTGTTGCAAAGGGTTTTTCACAAGTTGAAGGTATTGATTACTCTGAGACTTTTGCACCCGTTGCCAAGATGGATTTTGTATGCCTTGTACTTGCTATTGCTGCATCACAGGGGTGGCCCGTATACCAGATGGATGTGAAGAGTGCCTTCTTACATGGATATCTATAAGAGGAAATATATATGGAGCAGCCGATGGATTTGTTCAGGATTCTTCTCTTGTTTTTGGCTCGAAGGTCTCTCTACGGTCTTAAACAAGCCCTTTGGGCTTGGTATGAGAAGATGGATTCTTTTCTTCTATCTATTGGTTTTGTTCATTGCCACTCTGATCATATAGTGTATCTCTAACATGTTGGTGAGGATATTGTGATACTTGTCTTATATGTTGATGATCTGTTACTTACTAGCAACTCTTCTTCCCACATTCAAAGTATTCAGAGGGCTATTTCTACATAGTTTGACATGATAGATCTTGGGTTATTGTATTATTTCCTTGGTTTGCAGATTTCTCAAACAGATTCAAGGATTCATTTGAGTCAAAAAAAGTACACCCATGATCTTCTTAGGTGCTTTGATATGGCTGATTGTAAGCCAAGTCCATCTCCTTTTCAGTCTGGAGTTACTCTTACATCCACATGTACCACACCTCTTTGTGATCCTACATTGTATAGGTAGTTGGTTGGGAGTCTTATGTACTTGACCCATACTTTCCCTGATATTTCATTTGCAGTAGGGCTTATATCTTGGTTTACACATTCTCCTAATAGTAGTCACTGACGGGCTGATAAAAAGATTTTGCACTATTTGCATGGCACTTCCCACTTTGGCCTACACTACACTAGGGGCTCCACTCAGTTGGTTGGGTATACAGATTCGATTAGGTGGTTCTATTGATGACAGGTGTTCCACTTCTGGCTATCTTTTCTGTCTTGGTTCTTCTCCAGTTATTTAAGTGTGCAAAAAGGAACAAGCTATTGCACTTTCATCTTCAAAGGAAGAGTACAGGGAAGAAGTTACAACGAGTCAACAGATTCTTTGGCTTCGCCGATCATTGATGCAGAGTTTGGATTCCCATAGATTCATCGACCGTACTTTGGTGTGTGACAACCAAAGTGCAATTCACATTTCTCGCAACCCGGGCTGAGCACCATGCACCAAGCATAGTGAGATACACATCCACTTCATTCATTAGCACATTCAGGATGGAGTTCTTTACTTGGAGTACATTCTCGACTCAAAGAATAGGTTGCAAACATCTTTATGAAGTAATTTGCATCACCTTGCTACCTTGAGTTACATGGAATTCTTAGGGTTTCGGAAGTTAATCAGGGGGTGTTTGTGAGAACATCTTCCTTCTTCTTCTTCTTATTTCTCTTTCCTTCTAGAAAGATTCTTTCCTTCTTTTGGTTCGATATTTCTTCATGGATATATTGTACATGAGTACCTCATCAGGCCTAGTTATCGGGACTCATACTGTGGACATGCCACTTCTATTTTAGCCCCTAGCTTCACTTGAGGGGGGGTGTTAGAGTAACCATTTACCTTAGCTCATGTTAACCTAGGTACATTATTGTATTTATCCTCACCCACTTATGTGTGTGGATATTTATTTTTATTTATTTAGATATTATGAGATATTATCTAGTTGTTAGGTATAGTTCTTTCCTTGATCTATGGTATTGACTAGTTCTTTCCTAGATCTATGGTATTGACTAGATCCTTGATGTCTAGTTCTCTTATAAATCTATGGACTTGACTAGTTCTTTGATGATTAGTTCTTTCCATGATTTATGGCTTGATCTACGACCTTGATTGGTTCTTAGATTGTTATTCCTTGCCTATATAAGCAAGGCCCATTCTCATTGTATTTCATTGAGTTCCATAATAATATATGATATTTCTGCTCATTTGTTTGCAAAGGTTTATGTAAAGTTATTTTGGAAAATTAATTTCATATTATTGATCGTGATGTTTGATTAGCATCTGTGTTCTTGGCTTGGCACGATTTGGTTATCGTTCCTTTTAAAAACACCAACAGAAAAGATAAATAATATTATAGGGGAAGGAAAGTTACAGAGGGGGGGAAAGAATGTACACATTGTTGGTAATAGGTAAGGATATGTACACATGAGGACATGAAATGATTATGGATGGTTTTCATGCTTATAAAAAAATCCTCTTTGCACCAAAAACTAACATAATACATCCTTTATCACCCTTGGGGAACCTTCTACTATAGACTAATTCCCTTTGGCCTCGAAAAATGTAAAGCAGCTACTTATCAACATGTTATGAATTACATCTCTCATGACTTCATCCAAAAAGTGGAGAATACTATGTGGGCGATCTCTTAGGTTAATCCAAATACCGAAGATACCATCTCAATGTCCTTGGTATGATATTTGCATGTATAACACTATTCTTTCTCTGTCTTAATCAAGCTAAATGTGAATTTAGAGTTCTCATAAGAAAACTCTTATGATTCATAGTATCTATCAAGGGAATTGAATTTGACCCCGCAAAATTCAAATCCATTATCAAAATTCCCCCTCCATCTAATCTTAAACAAATCTATAGGTTCTAAGGAAAGATTTAATTTATCCATTGCTTTATCTCTCAACTATTAAACCATTGTTGACCTTTCCATCACCTTCTAAGAAAAGATATCCACTTTAAGTGGGAGGATTATTGTCAATGGTAATTTGATGCCGTCAAATAATACATATTATCATATCAATTCTTATACCTCCACATGAGGGGGGGATTCTATCGATACACATATGTTATTGGTCATGCCTTGGGAGCCATGCTAGCACATCAAGATGAAAAAGGTAAGAAGAAGGTCATATATTACATAAGTCACACCCTTCATGAGTATGAAACCCATTATTCTAAAGTAGAAAAGTTGTTTTTTTCCTTGTACTTCACAACTTCAAAACTCCATCACTATATTCTCAATCATATAACATATGTAGTCATAACTATTAATCCATTGAAATCAGTGCAATCTAAACTATATCACAATGATTACATAACTAGATGGCTCATGCTTATAACAAAGTTTGAACTTGAATTTATACCTTAAAATTACATCAAGGGGCAAGTCATTAGTGACCAACTCATTGAAGCTCCCCTTCCTACCACTTAACTCCCTTTTCAATATTTTCCTGATGAATCTATCAACACCATCGATCATGATAACACCCCTCTCAAAATGGCCTTGTTTTTCTATGGGTCTAAATGAAGACAAGGGGTGTTGGAATAATCATAATACCCCCATTCGAGATACCCCTATTCCTCTATCCTTCAAACTCAACTTTAACTGCACATGGAGGAATATGAAGCTCTTGTCATGGGACTTCAGACTGTCGCTTTCTTGGGAATAAAAATCCTTGACATCTATGGGGATTCACATATTTTCATCAATAAAATCGAAGGGATATATCAATGTAAAAATGAAATCTTACAAACATATAAAATCATTGATGAATACTTATTATAACTCTTCAACCATTATGAAATTCAAACCACCCTCACTCATATAGAACATTTTTAGACACAATGGCCTCTCTCACCTCTCTCATCCATTTATCACTAGATGATTACAAACTCTTCATCTTCGTACACAAACTTGATCATCCATCTTACACTAACACTAATCTTCCAACCATCAATCATATAGAAGATAACTAATATGATACTTGGTACACTCAAACATATGACTATATTTTCACAGGTAAAATACCTTTAGATCTATCTAGAAATGGTAAAAGATATATTTCAATAAAACACATCCTGCTATGTCATTCTAGGGTGTATCCTTTACAAAGGAGGATTTGACGGCCTCCTCCTCTGGTGTCTTAAAACTATGGATACTCATTTAGCTATCTAATAATTCCATAATGGAATATGTGGACACTTTAAATGTTTAGTTTTTACAAAATGTATCTTGCACATGGGATACTATTGGCATATGTTTAACCAATATTGTCGTGACTATGTCAAGAAATGCATCAAATTTTAGTAGCACTCTAGTATTATATACATCCCCATTCATGCTCTCTATCCAGCTCAAGATATTTAACCTTTTTCAAAATGGAGGCTTGATATCATTGGTCTTATCAAACCTCGTTCATCACAATGACACAATTCCATCATTACAACAACTAAATATGTTACAAATGGGTGGAACCAATCCACCTTATCTCTACTAAAGAAAATAAAATTGTCAAATTCATCCATCATCATATTATATGTTGCTTTGGTATGCCTCATAAATCATCATAGATAATAGAAAATCATTCAAAAATACAGAAATATTAAAAAAGTGGCACTTCTAACATCAAAATCAACTTTTCCACACCTTACTATCCATAAAATAATAACCAAGATGAAACATCCAATAAAACCCTCAACAATATCCTTATGAAAATTATAGATCGACTGGTAAAGATTGGTATATTCAAAGCCCATTTACATTATCAACATATTGTACTATATTTTAAACCCCTACGGGCGCTACAACCTTCTTCTTTTTATTATAGAACACCAAAGGTGTTCTTCCTCTCGAAGTTAAAATTATAGTTCTCTTCATCTCTCTTCGATACCTCCTCTAATGATATCATCAAGAACACCTATCACAACTAGAATTGTTAGAAATTTTTCATCTAAATACCCTTGAACATATCAAAATTTATAAAAATGAATCAAAATATCATATAACAACCATATGAAACAACATGATTTCAACACTGGTGATCTTATTCTCAAATAAAATCAACATGTCACTAACATGGAAAAGAGTAAATGTGGGAATTTTTCTCCTAAATGGCTTGGACCATATATTATCACCCATAAATATAGGTATGGAGCCTATTTTTTAGCCTCTTATGATGGTAAACTTAAAAACAAACTTCTTATCGCTCTGTAGTTATGGTTGATTTATTGTTAACATATTGATGTGTAAGACCTTAGTCAAATTAAGATCTTCCTCCATCAACTCACACATTCTCTTACTCTTGTAATAATTTAGAATTATGTGGCCTTCCAACATCATACCTCTTATGACCTTAAATATGAGTACCATGACTCTTTTTATAGAATATTCCACATGGAAAAGTTCCCCTGCTTACAATTAGGGAACCATGTAACCATTACTCACACACCATCTCCACCTTCCCTATTAACATCATGCTAAGGATACACACGTTTCTTACACATTTACTTATCCCCTTCTAAATGGTTACCTTGGCTCACCCTTATCTCTAAAATCAAAATATCTACAGGATTGACATAATCAAAATATAAATTGATCCGTCAAGGACAATTGTCAAAATAAAAATTACAATCAATAATGTTGTAGGCCACTCCTCAAAGGATGACTACCATACAATTACAAAGTCAATAAAATCATAGAACACTCCCTCAAAGGATGGATACCAAATCAAAATAAACAAAAAATGAATTCCTGCATTGATCAATCCTTATATAAAAAAGGGCTTCCTGCATCGATCAAACCTCATATCAAAAATAAAAACAACCATCCTAATAAAGCTTGCCACATCAATCGTATTTCCCATAAAACACGAGCTTCCTGCATTGATCAACTTGTGTAATATAATGTAAATTTGGGGAAAAATCTTAGAACCATAAAGAAGGACTTATTTCCCCATACTTACTATATATAAACATTTTCCAAGTCGAAAAGGGGTACACATAACTATCTCACATCCATCTATGATCCTAGTATGACTAACCATTTTGAGTCATATGTTAACATTAATTTCAAGGTCACATGTGCAATATCATACATATAATCAATTTACCATCACACACACTATATATGCTAAGAACAGTAAGGAAAAAACATTCCACATCATGTTATTATCCATCGTATAATGCATTAATCATAAAACAAGATCATCATTTGTCACAACCATATCTAAGATCATCAAAATCACATTATAACAATATGCATTTCAATTTTTTCCATAAAAATCACATCAAAATCATGAATAAAACCCAAACATAACATCAAAATCACACACACACACACACACACAAAAATGTCTATAAATCACTAAGGGATTCAAAGAATATTATATATCAAAATGACTATACAACATCAAGGGATTCAAAAGGAGCCTTATCAAAATGTGACATACGTCAAAAATATCTTTAAAAAGGTCTCAAAAACAAGGTAGTGAACTATAAGATCATCAATTAAACATTCCCTCTAACACTCGATCCTTGATCACCATCAAGATCTATAGATGACCCTCACCGGACCTCTTAAAGGATTCCCCAAATTCACGACACTCTCTAATGGATCCTATCATCACCGAGAAAATTGTTCGCCATATCTAAGCTAATCTGAAAGCCTTTTCCTAACTATATCTTCATAGTAGTGTAAATCATCACTTAACGCTTGGTAATGAGTTAAACTCACACTACTAGGTGGCCCCATCTTCCCACCGGCTTATGCCCTATCCACCTCAAGCTCTGCTCCTAAAATATATCTACCACTCACCCCAAAATCTTGTTGCAGAGTCTCTCACTCAAGGTAATATCTATCACTATCCACCCTCACCTAGGTAAGATCCCCCTATGCATTCGTGAGATGTTGTATCAACCCATCTCTCTCTACTTTAATGACATTGCAAGAAACTATAAAAATATCTCACTTGATAATCAAAGTAGCTTGCTCAATCAATTGTACAACCCTATTTTCCCCTATACTTACCACGGCCACTTCCATAACCTGTCACTCCATCACCCCCTCATCCTCCTCACCACCACCCTCCCGTGGAGCCTCTTCACATGCTCACACTCGATGTCCACTCCTATCCACCTAACTCTACCACTAAACAACATATGCCTCAAAGAACCCAACATCAACCACACTCATCACCACCCCATTTTTATTAAACCAAACCCTCACTACCTACTCATCTACCATTGATACCGGATCCTGCACTACCACTACCAATAATGTCACACCTATATCCTTACCGTCACAAGTGTAAGCCATAACTTCCTCAATAACATCTTGTATCAATCTAAACTTTCACTTGACGTGACCAAATCTGATCAATTCCTAGTGGTCACCTCATTACCATGCATCCATATCTCCTACCGATTTTCCCCGTAACCCCATCTTCCCCGATCACGGTGGGTAACAAGTGTACAACCCTCAAAACACATCATTGGCCTAAAATATTTCTAGGATTTGTCTGTAATGATCCTCACCCCTCATAGGCCCTATAAACCCAAAATTATATCTCCATCTCATAAAACCAACAAGATAGTGTAACATAACCCATAATTATTAAGGCCCATAATAATACTCTTGGTCAATCTACTAAAATGTTCTCGTAGGACCATCACTCCAACAAGAAAGCAACATCAATCCTGAATATCCACCATGTTCTCCAAGCCCATAAATATCTATAGGTATGAGCTCATAAGGTAGAGGCCCAAGTGAATACTTTCCTATGCTCCAACATATCCTCCATCACTCCAGTCAACATCCATGAATACCAATCATAATCATGTTCAAGAGGGACCAACCCTCCACATCATCACTAAAAAACACACGGAGGAAAAAATCCCAGATGAGTACACCACATCTAGGGAATCATCACCATATACGCATTGCATAACAACCCCCTTCCTACCTAATAAATAACATACACCTTCTCACCATGTACTAGTAACCAAAAGAACTTTTGGATGTCCTCTAATGTGACGGTCATCTCACCCACTGCTGTAACTAGACAATACTTGTGACAAGATCCCATCTCTCCAAAAAAGTAAACAATAGTCCCATATCCCTATGGATATATTTGTAATAACACATCCCTCCCAAATCAACCTCCTCTAAGTGACCCCTATCCTCCTTTGAAAAATTATTAGACACACTCTCCAACAACTTTGAGATTCGATACCATGTAGTCAATCGGTCTCTCATCTACATCCATGAAACAACAAACAAAGTATCACACAAAAACTCATCAAAATCTAAATATTAGTATTATAATATCATTAGAATCACCAATGAATATATTGAATTGCCAGAGAATCCATAAAATTACATGTGATTATATAAATCTCTAGTGATTTCATAAGAAACCACATGTTATTTCCATGTGATTCCATGCTAACCATAAAAACACAAATTAAAAAATAAAAAAATACACTTATTCTGCTAGGGTAGGCCTCTAACATCAATGAACACCTCTGACTACCTCCATCACTCTAAAAACACTAATAACTTGAAATATTAGGGTTTATTAGACGTTTTTATCTCAAAAGCACAATAACAAATGGTCCCTCTTGTGGGCTATTTATATCAAAATTTTCCTACTTCTTGGATCACTAATGATCTTGGTTAATCACTAGCGATTTCGTAAATCACCAATGATCCTAGGTAATCTCTAGTGATTACTCACCCGTTATCTAAAACATCCTTGTTGGATGACCAAAACTTGTAAAAACTTCCATATCGATCATCAATCCTCTTTTTTTTTCCTTTGACCCATTCAAAGGTGGTCCTCCAGCTTTACATATCCCTCATAAAACTACGCATTTTTAATATATGTGATTCCTTTTATTGGGCCCTAATACTCTTAAGATCTGAATTCATCCTATGAATCCTGTGTTTATCAAATCCATTATGGATTTCACAATCTCTTAGGAACTTTTTTCTTATCGCCGCTACAATTCATATGTCTATAGGTTAAGAACCCAATGGTTCCCATATCACTTAGAATTTTTAGTCATGTAAGACCACCTTTTTGGTAACATATTTCATACCAAGCCCACATTTCCCAACATATTGTTGATTTTTTCACTTTCGGGAACTCTTTTCCTATTGATTCCTACTAGTTATATGTTTATAAGTTGAGAACCCGTTAGATCCCCTATCACTCGACTTCTTGGTTTCATAAGTACACTTTTGTGGTAATATATTCCATGCCTAGTTTTGGGTCATCCTAAATCAATCCACATCCAATTATATACACAAACTTACAAAATTATTTTTATCCACCAATCCATTCAAACTAGAGACCATCGCACTTCGCTAAAATGACCCATGGTTTGAAGGGGACCAACTATTTGGCACAAATCAAAATATCACACTCATTTTTGTCCATTGGATTTTCCATTACAAACCACTTGACAAAAAGGGACAAATGAAGACACCAGTTTATTAGTACCCCTAGGTGACTGTACGCACACACAATTACACAAAAGCTACATCAGCAGATATGGTAAAATTATCTAATGATTAACTATCTCTTTTCCAAAACAATGATGAGATCTAGATCCCTTCCCCTTACCTTCAACATGTTTATTTTACTTTTTTATGTTTACTTATAATTATTTTAGCTTTTTGTGCCTTCAAATTTTGCTTTTCACCCCTTTTTGCTTCATTTCGACTTAAGTCATGAAACTTCCATGACAGCTTACACACCCAACGGTTCTATGTGCATTAAAATGAGAATCCAGACTACGTGTTTTGAACACATGTCTCAATTTTGTGATTGTTTTTCTCCCTCATTTATTGACCATTTTTCCTAATTCCTAGCTTGTTGGATATGTATTAGAATCCTCTTCTCAGTTTACTATTATTAGAAGTTTGACTCCCCCTTTCTTGGATGATTTGGAACTTCTTGATTTCCATGTGTGCTAGACTTCTTCTCTTCCATTTTTCTATAAAAGCCAATTTTTACCCATATGATGGGTTGGAGAATTTTTATTTTAATTACACCATTACTCTGCCAAAATCCTGCTAAGAAGTACATAGAAAACATAGTACACTCATCTGTTGTTTCGCTTGCATTTGTGATCATTTTTCCTATGAGTAGTCTAATATAGTGTCTTCTTGATTTCTTCTACAACCATCCAAAACTATTCCCTAGATCACTTGGAATCTCATCTATAGAAAGGAAGTTGAGGAGACAAAATAATCATCACCACACTTAGAATTTTCACAGTTCTACAATAACCAGTTGGGGGTGTATTTACAATTTCTTCAAAGCTTTCATTTTAGAATATTGTTGTTAAAACTAAAAGAAGCAATACACTTGTTTTTAAGAGGTAGAATTTATAGTTTCTTTATTACTAGTATGAATATTCCATTGATATTTTCTTCTGGATTATCCCTGTGGATCTGCATGGGAAAGAATTTGGAGGAAGGTTTTGTGCACGAATTTCTTATTTCTTTGTTTTAGATCATCCATATATTTCAATTTATTCATCCCTAGATTTTTATGCATATGAATAAACTTTCGTTGATATATTCTTCCATCCATATCCCTATGGATATGCAAGGGAAAGAAGCTTGAAGAATATTCTATGTCTGCACTTGTCATTTTATTTCTTCATTGTTAGTTTAAACTTATTTGTTTTATTGAGGAAGTCTAGGGAAAGAGAAAATTCTTTGAGAAGCTTTATTTGTTCTTGTGATTATGAGGTGAAGTAATTAGAGGAAGTTATATTTCCACAATTACAAATTAGAATACATATTTCTTTAAATTAGATTTAATTTCACATTCAGCATAAAGGAATAGCTACATCCGACTATTCCTTGTTTGTTTCATTTTAGTGTAGAAGTAGATTGTTTTATTTTAACTAGTTTCTTTGTTTTTATATGGATTTATTTAATTTAATTTCCAATAACTAGAAAAGAAAAAATATTATAAGTTAAAGTAGATTCATTTTTTTATCTCTTTTAAATTCTTATTAAAAATTCAAAAATAATTAGACAATTTTCTTTGCTTTACTTTAAATAACTACTTACAAATCCAATGTAGTTAATTAAAAAGAGAAATTAATCATTTTTTATTTAATTCAAATTTATTAGTTTTTTAATTTAAAGGTAGGAACTAAAGGTTATTTATATTGGAAATAACAAAAAAAAAAATTCACTAGTGGCCTAGGCTACCTAAACTTAGATCTTAGACCCTTCGGATTTCAGCTTACATGTTTTTTTTTCCATTTCTCTTGACTTGGTGCCCACATGACCATTTTGGGTCCACCACAACAATGTATCAGAATCTTCAATCCACTTATAAGACAACCAAACATTGAAAGAAACCAAATTTATATTGATCAAGGGCTATGCTAGTTAGTCTTTAGAGCCACACATGTGCCTCCTAAAATCATTGGCTAACTCATTTCCCTTAATGAAGAGACATTAATTGTTGAAGAGTATTGGGATAACCAAGTAGATAAGCTTAGACCCCATAACCCTTGAATTATATTTTCCACACGTCTTCTCTCATACCTTCATGACCATATTCAGATAGGAATTCAAAAAATATGGAGGATAATTCCTTGTGTTCCATAGGCAAGTCGGGTTATTTGGATCCACTAACATCAACACCAATCTATGTACCATGATCATCCTTGATTATAGCATCCTTGATTGTACCTCGGAGGTTACGTGCGTCATAATTCACATGTTGATTTTTAGGCATATAGTGAAATATCCACACCCCTCACATTTACACTCTAAACACCAAGCCTATTCCATTATTGTATAAACTATAATGTATCCCCATATAACTATATCTTACCCTCGTAAATACTTATTTACCCCATCCTAACCTCATAAAACCTATTTAATATAAATATCTCAACCTCACAACCTCCCAACACATCTCTACTGTCTATACTCACCCCTAACCCAAAATAACCCATTTGGAAGTGGTTTCAAATAGATTCAAGTGAGTTTCCCCAAATTTATGGATTGGTAGTGATTCTAACTAATTGTCAATGATTCTATATATGCACATCAACTATATTGAATTAAAGATTTTTGGATGTTGTAGAAAATCATTAACCCTATGGAGACCGAAATGACATCATCTTCGTCATCTTGGTATTACCATCAAACCACAATAATCCTTGTAGAGCTCGCATCATTATAAGATCCTTATGCTACCATAATAATTTGTTTTGCACTTCATAAATAAGGTATTTATCTTCTTTATACATTTCATGATGATTTCGTGCCTCTTCTAAGAACAATTCAATCATATAAACAAGAATCTCAAATTTCAATCAATATTCATTTGAATTTGGTCATTTCCACAATGATCACTAGTAATTACCTTGAATCGATAGAGATTACCTTGAATTTCCCATGTTTCATGTCTTCATAGCCTTATTATTTCACATTGCATGCTTTTAATCATTATCAGATTTTTTTTTCTATTAATTTATGGATTTCAAGTGTCTTCTCATGCGTAGATGAATGTTATAGGTGAAGCAAATCTCATTAATAACATTTATAATCTCTCAATCATCTCTCGCCCTTTGTTTGGGATGAATACAACATCACACAAGAGTTAAGCCTCTGTGTCATCATCCTGACACCGAATCTGGACAACATTAAGGATCAACTAGAAATCATCCAAGAAATAAAGGATGCCATCGAGTAATAATGGATAAAGTATTTAGAGGAACTTTATCTTTCCACAGATCTAGCATGGGCCATGTAATACATAGAACGTGGTCTTTCTATCCCTATGGAAGAATAAATTTATTTCATCATTTTACTATCTTAATATCATAATTTTATCATATTATCTATTTCATCATTTATCACTTGATTTTCTAAAATGAGTTGACACCCTTCAAAGGAATCCCTTTAGTTCCTAGGATTGGCCTTTTCCAAGAAACTCATCATCATATTATCTAATATCTCTCTTTTTAGTTATCTGTTTGTGTGTAGGTTCTCTCACTCATTGGAAGGAGTCTCTCACATCTATTTTTACCTTACATCTCAACCTTCATCGATGCAAGTATTGTTAAACCCTTCCATTATCTAAGTTTTTGGTAATCTTTTATATGTAATAAAGTGAACCAAAATCTACCATAAACACTCATAATTTATAAATATGTATATTTTGATATGAATTTTAACAGTTGATTAATAATTTGAATATACATCTTGTTTTTACCCCTAATATATAACTAAGTAAAGTAATTTTCCCCTTTTCCCTAAACTTATTTATTTTTCAAGGTTAAGTAATTTGGTCAAACTTCTTATTGATCAAATCCTTAACATAATTTTCCTAGGCCACCTTATTCTAAATAATGCATTTTATTGCAAACTCTAAGGATTGTATCTTCCTCTTCTTTTACTATTTCTTTATTTTCTCTTTTCCAATATTGTTATGGATACCTCTGTTAAACCTTTAAACAACCAAAATGTTGACATATTAGCTAAACCTAAATTATCCACCAATCATCACCAATAGACCTAATTTGACACTCTTATACCACATCTCTACCCAATTAACCCAAGCCCTTACACCTACTAAAAACTTCTTAACAACCTAATAGGACCACTATATTATTAGTTTATCCCTATCCCACATTACTAACATCCCATCTCATCCTCTTAGTGATTAATCCTAATTTTCATCACCATTTAATCTCTCATAATACCTTATAAACCCCATTTAACATTTCTAGGAATTTAAGATTCCTATCTCACCTAGCCCCACCTAACCGCCTCCTAAAAATCCATTCTAAAACCTAGTTAATTAGTAATAAGGATAATTAACTAACATAACCACCCTCTATAACTCTCCCTCACCTAAAAACCACCTAAATCACCCCTTAAACACCACACAATACTAGTTTTTAAGACCATCCATTTATCTAGAACCTTCCATCAATTTAAAATTCAAAATTGAAATCTCTACCTACCTTCTTCTAGAATTCTCCCTCCATGTCATCAATCCAAACCACTTCTCCACCCTTGGATTGGACACATCACCAATCAATCTTATCCCTTCATTTGGCCATCCCAACTCTATAAATTAGATTGGCCACCTTTCATTTGATCATCACTTGAGAAAGTAAATAAACTCTTCTAAAAATTACAACCAAAATCCTTGACATACTTGCATGTTGTCGGATTAGAGAGAGGATTTGAGTGAAACTAATAATCCATCTATTGAATCATTACATCCATTATTATATTAAAGACACATCCAATCAACAAGGAGTTGATTTGAGCTTGTGGATTGAGGACATTTGATCTTAAAAGCATGTCCAATCACTAGGGAGTTGATTTGAGATTTTGGAGTGAGGATACACATATTACATTATTTCTTGTAGCTTGAATAGGCTCTTTTATCACCTTATCTTGAGGTATTGGGTATACGATGCATTTCTAGGTTAGAACTATCTTTGCATTCACTATTGCTTCACAATAATTCCCACCACACATTCTTGGAACACTGATGGGACTTACTCACACTTATTTGTGATTTATTAGTAATTTTTGGTTTAATTACAAGTTGGTGAAGCTATAGAGTATGCTCCTTTTGTTTTTGTTTTTTAAATTTCAACCTTTAAAATGTAAAATGATGTTTTTTTATGATAGTCATGTATGTTCTCGATAGACAACATCTCCACTTTGCCGAAAATAGCATTTATATTGCATATACCATGTCTCTACTATTAACACTTCATTCAATATTTTATTTATAGGTCTGGTACAAGGAATGAGAATGCCAACATCTCTGATCAACTATCTACATATCTAATCAACAATCCATTTATGCACAAGCTTCCACATATGTGCTCAACCATCCGCATCTATGCTCAACCTTGTATGTCATGTGCTTAACCTTCTATGTCTGCGCTATCCTACACATCTACACTATCTTAAGTGTTTGTACATCTTTGATGTCTAAACATATTTAGTTTCTACACATCTTCGATGTAATGCAGTTGTTAGATAGTAAAATGTAATAGTAAGATGATATGGATATAGTTCATGATTCCACAATCCTTTTGTATGTATATAGTAGTATAAGAAAAAAGATATAATGTCTATCTTCTTTACACATAGGTAGAGAATATGAAAATCCTCTAAATATATGAGAAGGAGATGAAAGGATTGGTAATTCAATAGTCATCACATTTTATATAAAGTTATGTAATATTATTTGAAAGAGGTGATATCTCGATCCTAATAAAAATTACTTTAGTATAATTCCTTTTTCCATGTTATGATATATCTCTATTTAATTATTGTTGCATTATGATATATTTTTGATATGGTTCTCTTGTAATGAACTCTTTATATTTAAATTATTTCACAATTAACAAATTTAAGTATATATTATTATTTAATGTAGACTATAACCTATTGCAAGTTTTGATGTTGTAATCCAGGAACCTTTGCTAAAAATGGTTCCATTGTTGAGACCTAAAAATGATAAGATGGCTACTAGGAAAATATATGTAGAAATATGGCTAGAAGATAAAATGAAAAAAATTACGAAAGATGAGGAGACAATGATAAGAATTATGGATGAAATTTTTTATTTAGAATATATCAACCGAGATATTAAAGAGAAATTTTGGTGCATGATTCCAAAGTAGCTAGCCACATAATTAGCTTGGTTAGAATTATATTAATTTAGATATGGACCTAAAGATGAATATGAATGGATTGAGGAAAAGGAGGAAACATTGCATAATTTGGATGTTTTATGGACCCGTTTGTTTATTATTTGATGATAAATACTTTTGGCGGTACATAACGAGATTAATTTTTAATATTTTTCTCATTTGACTATGCTAAAGTACATTTTCTATTTTGACTAAGAGGAGTTTTTAAGACAATTGCCATATTTAGTCAAAATAATGGTTGTGGAAAAGGCCATGGTGCTGATTTTGTGCGATCTGAGTAGTTAGGTAGGCACCAAGGGGATGTAATCCTAGAAGATGAAGATGAAGCAGAAGGGGATAGAGATAAAGAGTAATATGGAAGGTTTTAGGAAGGATTAGAAGGAAGAAAAAAGAAGAATGAAAAAGTTGTAGAGAGAAATAATACTTTGTAATAGATAGGGAAGTGGAAATAATTATGGGGAATAAAACCAACTACAAGTTGCGGTAAAGTAGGGAAAGTTACTAAAGGAGGAGAAATGAAGCCTCCCTGAGATTGAAGGAACCATGGAAGAAAAGAACCAAAGTGATTGAGAGGGTGTGTAGTGAGGGCTGGACCTTGAAGAGGAAACTAGAAAATAACCAAGGAACTAGAAGCAAAAGATGAAGGAAAAATTATAAAAAAGGAAATTGAGGACAACCGATTAGAAGTAGTTAGGGATAAATTTATTAAGAAGTGGATGTTGAACCCCAAAGAAACCATCATAGAATGCATTGTATTGTGAGAACCAATTAAGCATACCATATGAGGAAATATTGCAATATGCCCCTCAAAGGTCGGTAGAAGATGGTAATACCCCTCTTTTAGGATATATATCCCTAGATCCCTATAGAGAATCAAACTTGAGGTTTTCTAAACGACATAGAAGAATTTTAAATTCTACAATAATTGTGAAGGAGGTTAGAACAAAAATATGAAACACAATCAGTATTAAAATCGAGAGTAGAAGAAATTGGTATAGGAGAAGTTACAAGAGAAGTAGAGTTTTCATTCCATAATATTTCATTATGAATAATTACATTAAGATGAAATTATAAAATAAGGGAGAATATATTAACAATACTTCCATCAGCCCAAAATAAAGGGTCAGTTTTCTAGAGTTCGAAAAATTGGAAGAAGAAAAAATTGAATCTAGTGTAGCAGTATAAGTATTGGAGTGAAAAATTCACAACCTAAAACACACTTAAATCCAAGACATAATTTGGTCTTTTCAACTACACAAAGTTAACCGGGATACTAGGTGGGACTCGGAAGAACAATAAATAATTACTATAGTCCATATAAATTTTTGTAACCATATGATGGAACTACGAACACGAACATTATCTATTGACTTGTGACATGTGATGGGGTGTAAAAAGATTCTATAAAGAATTAACTCATGAATTGTGAACTAATATGTGCACTATAAGGAAGAGCATTGGAATTCATTTACTCAAGATAGTTGAGTTCATAAAATTTATAGGATGTCTATAAAGAATTAACTCATAAATTAAAAAGAAATTAGTTTTTGGGAGATAATTCATGATTTTAGAGAAATAAAACAAAGACTAGGAGAAATGGTCACATAATATGACCTGAGATTCTCATATGTCATGAATAAAGCAAATTTCAATTTTGATGAGTCAAAAATCCTCCTAGTTTGTAGAAGGATTACGTGGTAAAATCCGATTTACAATTGCGTAATTTTTAACCAAAATGGAAGCCATTGAAGCGGCTATTAGAGTGGAAAAATTGAATATTATGGAGATAGTAGTAGTCCCGACTTTAAAACAAAAGAAAATATTGATACAATAATGTGAAGACTAAAGAAACTACATGAAGGAAAGAATCCTAGAATCAATGTATGGTGCGCATTTTGCGAGGAAGTAGGATGTCGTAAGAATAACTTCCAAAAGATGAAATTTGGAGGGAAAAGTAAATTTTGTGATGTTTGTAAAATATTTGGAAACACAATTAACAATTTCCTCTTATCGCAACACTATGTGAGGTACCCTAAAAATGGGGTATGCTCTTTTTCAAGGTCACGAATCATAGAAAAATAAGACTACGAGGGCATTGATGGATGTAAAGGAGGAAATTATTAGAAGTTTATTTGTAGTACAAGATCAAATGAAACCTAAGGCATAAAATGTTATAGTATAAAGAGAAATAATTACATCACCAAATTTGATTGCACAATGGGCTCCAACCTCACCAAAATTTTTTTGTAATGGATCCTGCAACTCCCTAAGCTGGTCCGATTTGGGTACTATCTCCACAAAAATATGGGGTGGGCACCTCCTTCACCCCAACAATCACCTGCATGGAATATGCCTTCACCACAAGAACAATACAAAGGATATCAAGGCCAAAATAAAAATTATAATGCATCACTGAGACCATACAGAGTGCAATAAGGAGGCTATCGGGGTGGGCACCAACAAAGGAGGAAAGGACCCAAACCCCAATGGTAAACAATGATTTTCCACCTTTGTGGAGAGTCAAACCACATAGCATGAAATTTCCTTTCTAATCTGAATGTGACATTTACTTTTCCTACATAGGATACAAGTGCAACACAATACAAAAGACTATCCCATATTGGAGAAAAAAAAAGAAAATCAACTACGTAATTTCAATACAATTAATGTGTTACCTAAAGAAACTAGAAGTCTTCAAGTTGTTAAACAAGAACAGAGAGGAAGGAACAAGGTTTGGATTACAAGGTGATTTTTATGGATTCCTGCATACTCCATGTATACATAAGGATACCTACCGTAACCCAAGTAAAGAAAAAGAATTCTTGGAAAAATCTATAAGGTTACTCCAATAAGTTCAAAACAAGGAGGGTACTAGGAAAAAAAAGTGCAATATAATCCCAAAAATATTGACAAATGATTAGGATCTTGAAACCAGAGAGGAGTAGTTGCATCTCTATAGGATTTTTTGAATATGATAATGTATAATGTAATGAATATATCTTGCGAGAACATATCCAATATTCTCAAAGCCTTACTAGAAATTGTATTAGATAAAAAATGTGTAGGTGAAGAAACCACTTTGTCATATGTAAAAATAATATTCCCTAGGACGTGGAAACCCTAATAAATGTAACATTCAAAGACTACAAAATATGAGACATAGTGTTTCATTTTGGAAGCATCGTAAACATAATGCCAAGATCCACTCGGTAAGTAATGGGAGCTCTTGTTTTAGCATATAGTCCTATAACAATCATCTTCGAAACTATGGAAGATTAGTTTCAATTAGACAATTAGAAGACATTGAAATATAGGTAGGAGATTTATTTTTGAAAGGATATTTTGAAGTCATAGACATGAAAAAAAATGAAATGCATTATCTAGTATTGATTAGAAATAAGTGGGCATATAATGGTAATATGATGATCAAAATAGTTACCAATCATATGGAAGCACATCTAGATGATTCTATTATTGTAATTCTAATGAACATGACTGAATAAAATCCATATACCATTCCTAAAGAACCATTTTCTCCATATGTGCATGATGTTGAAAGTTGGTTTAAGGTGGGACATCAAGAAAAGGATTTTTTTCGTGATTCATGCCAAAAATAATAAGGGAATAGTTCCCAAAATAGCCAAATTGGATTCAAACCTATACCAAGAATCCATTCATAAGATAAGAACCAAGCTATAATATGTGGTCCCCAACTAGATCAATGCTATCCCAACTAGAATTTTTCACAAAATGATCAAGACTACATAGAGACAAATGGAGAAAGTCCCATTCAATGGGAAATGGAATCCTCATTTGGTGGTGACTCAAGATGCAAATTTGAATCATTGGATGAGAAGGGAACATGAGATAAGACCAATGAGGATGGTACATGTTGAAGAAAAATGTTTTTTTAAATACTTTGAAACTTCAAATTTAGATACATTCTTAGTAGAATCAAAAATATGTGCCCTAGATAGAATTGAGAGTAAGTACATTGGATCATGCTCTTAAAGGAATCAATGCATCATGGTGGGCTAGGCATAAATAAAAAATATAACTTTGAAGGAAGTCATAAAAATGTTACAATCATAATTCAAACTAGACGACATGATCACTAAGAAATGGCCTAAGTATTGCGTCGAAGAATGCCTAGAAATACATTTTTAGGAATGCATCAAATATTGGAAAATACAGGAGATAAGAAAAAATGGTGGGTTCATACAATCCTAGAAACCTTGATGCCACTACCAAAGGCATGGTATGTTCACCAAGAAAGAATAAAAAAACAAAAAATTGTGGACAATAGTAACAATATTTTATCTAAAACTTTCACTTTTGAAGATAATAATCCTTTTACTGATATTTTCCTTCACAAAATTAAAGAATTTATCTATTACAGATCTATTGAATCAAAACGAGAAGTAGAACTTCCAGGACCTAGAGGAAACAATAAGAAAAACTACATCTAGAATACAACATAAAAATTATAACAAAGAACAAAAAATAATGCAATGTGAAAAGGCGCAACAAAGTTGGGGATAATATAAAATAAAACAAAAACAAAAAAATGAAGAGGATAGGATGTATAATAACAATAACAAGTAGCTGATACATCAAACAAGAGTGGAGATCCTCCATTAGAGTTGAACCAATTACACATGAATATGTTTTCTCGGCTGAAAAGGACCTTAGGGATTTTAGAAACACTATTAAGGGTTGTAAATTAGTAATGAAAGGAGGTAATATGGATGAGAAGTAATAGGAATGTCTCTTTCATAGACTCTCTAGTCTAGAAAAGGAGCATTATAACATAAGGAAAGAGCGGTGTGAGATTGTCTCCTTGTGGAAAGATATTTTGGATTTCCTTTCATTGTAAGTAAACCAGTTATGTGCTACCATGAATCTACAACTGAGTCAATATGGATAAGAAAGAAAAAGGAAATACTACTATTATATACCCCTATATGGTATGCATGAATAATATGCATAATGGAATGGAAAACACCGAAGACGACCTTTTCTAAAATTCTCAATTAGCATGTTTTTGTTGGATGTGTATTTCCATCTTTTTGGAGTTGTTTTTCTATGTTATTATGTTACAAATACCTCATCTTGGCTAATTTTCCTTGTTTAAATAATTTGGGCTTATTGTTTAATTTAGGATTTAGAGCCTTTTTGTATCGGGTAGTGTCCTATCAAAAGACTCTTCTTTTACCCTTGTATAAAAAAATAAAAAATGAAAAATGAAGAGGATAACAATGTGAGTGAAATATTTGAGCTAGAACATCTTCACCCAATACTAGTAGAAAAAGAAGTGAATAATAAAAAAGAAGAACATTTGTTAAATCTAAACATAAAAGAAAAAGAAGGATCTAGGATGGTTGTAGAGAGCCGTAATAAGAGGAAGGATAAAGTATGTGATGAACAAGTGTGCAAGAGGGTAGAATATATCGAGACCGATAGGAATAGTAAAACTAACTACGATGGATTGTTATCCAAAACAAAACCCCTTTCCTATTTTGGATGAATCATCAAGTTGAAGAATAAGGTGGATTTTTTCTTGGAATTAAGGTCTAAAAACAACTAATTATGAAATCCTTTGAATGCTATTTTGGAAAAATAGGTTTTACGTGGATTATAAGAAGCTACATAATAAAGTGCTAACAATTTAGGCACTCCATGGATGTAAAGAATAGCTTGTTGCGGGTGTGAAAGAAGTTTCAAAGGACACAAAGTGTTTACGTTAATGAAAGGTAAAATTTTAGCTAAGGATAGAAGCACCATATAACACAAAGGTGGGTTTTTGTGGTATCAAAATAAGTGACACTTAGCAAGGTAGCTAGGTGAAAAGAGTCGTTGAACATGCAAGGTAGTGAAGAAAGTTGAGAAATAGACGAGTCTAAAAATTATGAAAAATTATCCTAGTGTTATGTGGGTTTACTTAACATAGTGTTATGTGGATTCTCTAAGTCCACGGGATGGGTGAATTGTGAAATGGAGAAAATACTTCATGTCATTTTTGTAAGAAAGAGGTTCGTGGTATAATAGGAGTTAAAATGGTTAAGTGCGTAATTGTAATGAAATTACTTGTATAATTCAAATTAAGAGAAACAATAGAACACCAAATAACACAATATTTCAGAATAATGATCTCAATATGTAATTAGAATAGCTTCGCCACTTCGAGGGGGAAACCTCCAAACCATATAATAAGACTCAAATGCTCAAATGATAATGAAATACTACCTATAATCCCCTATATATACTATTCATATGCTATGGCCATCACCAAGGCCGACCTATTAAGCATGAGAAAGTATAAATGATATGGTAAGCCACAAGTCGGCTACTCATATCCTAATACAAGCAATAGGTTAAGGGTGTAGCATGTCCTTCCCCTTAAAACCAACATTTTCCTCAACATTGAATAATCCTGGATGTTTCTGTAGAAAACCTTCATCCTCCCAGGTGGCATCTTCTATGCTCTCGATTCTTCCACTTGATCGGATATTCCGTAATGTCTCTAGTTCTCGCCCTCTTGGTATGTGTTTGCAGAATCTTCTCTGGCTCCAAAATGATTCTTCCTTCCTCGTCAAGTTTTGGTAACTTTTTCTGGGCTTCAAATTTCTATCCAATAACCTTCTTCAGGCATGAAACATGGAATACTGGGTGTATGTGTGAAGATGGAGGCAACTCTAGTTTATAAGCAACACTACCAATTTTCTGTAGAACTTGATAAGGGCCATAATATTTAGGAGCAAGTTTGTTTTCCTTTTCTGTTGCTTTAGGGACATCTTTTTGTAAGGCTGGAGACATACAAAAACCTAGTCACCAATTTCAAAATGTATTTCACTACGGTGTTGATCTGCTTGTTGTTTCATCTTGTTTTGTGCTAATGCTAAATTCTCCTTCAAACTAGCCAAAACCTGTTGTTGATGTTGAATGTGTTCCTCAACATCTCTGACCTTAGTTTGCACCCTCAAGGAGGAAGTGATAGAAGGTGGATGGTAACCATATAATGCTAAAAATGGGGTCATTTGAGAAGAGGTATGAAAAGATGTGTTATACCACCATTCTGCCAGTGGTCGCCATTTAATCCACCTTTCTTGCTTATCTGATACAAAAATGTAAATACCCCTATAAGCATTTGTTGACCACTTCTGTTTGCCCATCAGTTTGAGGATGATAAGATGAACTATGAGCTAGCTAAGTACCCAAACATGAAAATAATTCTGTCTAAAAATTACTTGTGAAAATAGGATCACGATCACTTACAATTATCTTTGGGGTTCCATGTAGCCTTTGAACTGTCTCCAAAAAAATAGCTGCGATATCAGATGGCTGCAAATGGATGTGATAGGACAAAAAATGGGAATATTTTTTGAGCGTATCCACAATCATGAAAATAACATTCTTACCCTCTGAACAAGGCAATCCAATGATGAAATCCATGGAGACCTCCTCCCATCTCTGGCTAGGAATTGGTAAGGGTTGCAACAGACCTGGTGTCTTAATTGTTTCCCCTTTGTTCTATTGGCACACTAAACAATCTGATACAAACTTTTGTACATCCCCCTTGAGTCCTTCCCAAAAGAATTATCTTTTTATTCTATGACATGTCTTCAAAAACCCAGAGTGTCCTCCAATAGGTGAGGCATGTAGCTCTGCAAGAATCTTATGCTTCAACTTAGAATCTTTACTCAAGTATAACCTATCCTTGTACCATAGGGAATTACCTTTCCACTAAATTTTTTTAGATGTCATAGATCCTTGCTTGATATTTTGTATTAGAGATTGTGTATCCTTATCTTGATTCCATTCCAATCTTGCTTCATCCACCCAATTGGCCGTCAACATGGACATTCCACATAGTAAGGCATCTGCGGATGTATCCCTTCTGGACAATGCATCAGCTACTACATTTTATTTACCCTTTTTGTATATGATTTCAAAATCATAACCCAACATTTTTGTTACCCACTTTTGTTGTTCCTCAGATGATAACCTTTGCTCCAAAAAGTATTTGAGACTATCATGATCAGTTTTTACCTTGAAGTGTCTACCCATGAGATAGGGCCTCCATTGCTTGACCGCATGAAGAATAGCCATCATTTATTTCTCATAGACAGGTTTGAGTAGATCTTTTCCTTTGAATTGGTGACTCTCAAATGCAATTGGTCTTCCTTCTGCATTATAACTACTCCCAATCCTGATCCTGAAGCATCACATTCAACAATGAAGGTTTTTGAGAAGTTGGGAGTAGCCAAAATTGGGGTGCTACACATGGCTTCCTTTAGCTGCTCAAAGGATTTAGTGGCTATGTTTGTCCAATGGAAGGAATCCTTCTTTAGCAATGCAGTGAGTGGGGTTACTATTCTACTATATCCCTACACAAATCTTCTGTAGTAACCTGTTAGTCCTAGGAACCCATGAAGATTGTTGAGATTTTTGGGCCTTGGCCATTCCACCATAGCTTTGATCTTCTGAGGATCAACTTTGATGCCTTCATGGGATAAAATATGACCCAAGTACTCCACCTCTTGTACACCAAAAGAACATTTGGATGGATTTGTATATAGATTATGTTTCTCCAAAACTTCCAACATGTTATTTGCATGTTGTAAGTGTTCTTCCCATGTCTTACTGTAAATCAATATGTCATCAAAGAAAACTAATACAAATTTCCTTAAAAACGGCCTAAACATAGTGTTCATCAAGCTTTGAAAGGTTGAGGGCACATTTGTAAGACCAAAAGGCATTACCAAAAACTCATAATGGCCCTCATGAGTCCTAAAAGCCGTTTTATGAACATCTTCCTCTTTTATCCTAATTTGATGGTACCCCGAATGAAGATCTAATTTTGTGAAATAAACAACACCATGCAATTCATCAAGTAAATCATCAATTACTGGAATAGGAAACTTATCTTTGATGGTTTGCTTGTTGAGTTCTTGATAATCTTTACAAATCCTCTATGTTTCATCCTTCTTACATACCATGACCACTGGTGAAGAATATGCACTCTAGCTATGCCTGATGATACCTGCCTTCAACATTTCCTCCACCATTTTCTCGATCTCACTTTTCTGGGAATATGGGTATCTGTATGGTCTGATGTTAGGTGTTTGGCTCCCTAGAATCAACTGAATGGCATGATCATGATCCCTAACTGGTGGTAGTCCCTTTGGAATTGCATCAAAAATAGATGAGTGAGCATCCACAATCTTCTAAAGATCGGGTGGCATTGAAGACTCTGTATTTTGTACTTCTATGGAAAATAGCTTTGCTATAAAGCCATCCACTCCTTTTCTAAGAACCTTCTGCATCTAATGAGAGCTAATAATATGTGGAGACTTAGCTACCATCCCATTTAATTGTATTGTCCTTCCATCTGAATGAATTTGCATGAACAATTCTTAGAAATTCATCTCTATAGTACCTAAGGTTATGAGCCATTGGATCACCAAAACAATATCTGCCCCTCCCATAGAAATAACAAACATAGGTGAGTCTAACATGTAGTCTCCCATGGAAATCTTGATACTATGGCACTTTCATATGCACTTGACTATCCCACCATCCGTAATCATAACTTGCATTTCTGGAGCTGGGTAAATAAAACAATTAAGGCGGGTAGCTAACTTACTATTTATGAAGTTATGAGTACTCCCCGAGTCAATCAACACCGTCACCTTCTATTTTTTGAGATAGCCAATAACCTTGAGTGTTTGAGGAGTACTAATACCTGACAATGCATGGCAAGAAATTGTAGGTTGGTGATCCTCTACTTCATCTTCTACTGGTTCCTTAGCCTCTCCTATAATTTCAGCTTCCTCATCATCCTCATTACCTCCGTCAATATAGAACAACTTCTTCTCAACACATTTATGTCCCAGTCCATATTTTCTATCATAGTTAAAACATAATCCTTTTGCTCTCTTTTCTTCCATTTGTTGAGGATAATAGAACTTTTTCCTCTCGCACGATGTGCCATGATAATAGAATCGAAAGCTTGATTGGATTAAACATACGTACCTCATGCTCGATGTGGTCCTTAAGCTCCCAAGAAACAAGTCATTCATTCTCTTCGGAATATTCTCCACCCTTAAGGATAGGTTTTGGAATTGATGCACATAATCTTTGATTGATCCTGTTTTCAGTAACTTTACTAATTGACTAAAGTAGTTATCTAAGACACTTAAACTATAGTGCAATTGTAACTCCTCGGTAAAAACCGTCCAGTGACACCTAGATCGTTCTTACGCCTCGAGCACATAACCAACGATACCAAAAAAATTGGTCGGTTAAAGATATAGGGATGCCAATGTCACCTTTTGTCTTAATTGTGTTTGATGTAACTCAAATAATTTCTCCATTTGATTTATCCAATTCAGGGATCCTTACCATCAAATTTGCGCATATCCACTTTCGGCATCATGTTCCGTGGTTGCGAATAAGTTTGATTCTAATGGGACTAGAAAAGTGATCCAATATGGTTAGTTTGTCCATGATTTTGAATTGAAGGTCCTCCTTGGTTGATATGGGCCAGATTTGGGCCATACTGGTTACCCTTTACATGTTGCATGATATCATCCAACTAATGATTGATTTGGGCTATGTCTCCTTTAGAGGCCATCTTAGATTGTACATTTCGTAACTCATACTCAAGTTGGCTCACCTTATGATCAACTGAGGTAAACCCTAGTGCTAAGGAATCTATATTTACCCCTTCTGACTCCATCTCTTCAATCACTACCCCATCTTTATCTGGGGTTTTATCCAAAGTAACCAGATTCTTTTTTGCTCTTGTGGAAGGCCCATGATGTCAAACCTTAGGGTTTAGGGTTTTGATACAATTTCGGCTGAACAAGAAAAAACAGAGAAAATACTAATAATATTTTTTTGAGAGCTTTCCGAAAATGTAAAGAACTTGAAATTTTTCCACAATTTGCACCCTAGGGAGTGATTTTATGAAAAACCCTAAATTTGTAATAACTTTTGCAAAATAAATCAAAAAAGTATAAAATTTTTAGGGAACCTTACTTGAAATTATTTGCAACTTTGGTAAAAATATATCCCACCAATTCACTCTGGTTTGCAATATGTGGTGGAAACAAAAAATTAGGGTTTTTACCCTAATTTCGGCCCAGATCGCAACTCTGATACCACTTGTAATGAAATTACTTGTATAATTCAGATTAAGAGAAAAAATAGAACATCAAATAACACAATATTTCAGAATAATGATCTCAATATGAAATTATAATAGCTTCGCCACTTCGAGGGGGCAACCTCCAAACCATATAATAAGACTCAAATGCTCAAATGATAATGAAATACTACCTATAATCCCCTATATATACTATTCATATGCTATGGCCATCACCAAGGCTGACCTATTAAGCATGAGAAAGTATAAATGATATAATAAAATGATATGGTAAGCCACAAGTCGGCTACTCATATCCTAATACAAGCAATAGGTTAAGGGCGTAGAATAATTTAAAAGCTATGCAAGATAAGGAATGACCATCGAAGATAAATTGAAGGAATGTGGAGGTCATAAGTGGTATTATGTGGGATATAAAATATTAATACATCATAGAACATCCAAAACTACATGAAAAAATCAAATTTAAGAACTTTTAATGTTGTAGGATAAGACAAAACTAGTTTTTGGGTAATATCTTTTGTGTATCTTACGATTGAGGGCTCCAAATTATATGGAAATTTTTGTGTTCACTTCATCTCTCCAAAGGGCCACATTTTGTAATGAATAAACATGGAAAAATATGAATTTTGGAGGGAAACCCATGAAATATTAGGAGAAACAGAGGAATCACACAACTCACTAGTTTCAAGGTGCTAAACCACCTCACCTATCCGATTTAAATTTTTGAATGGTGCCCATGCTCTTACCTAAAAATATTGATGGCATATTGTAGAGGGAGAATGGTGATTTTTCTGGGAAATTAATGGTGAAAAGATATATGGGAAGCAAATCAATCATCATTCATTGCAAAATCCAAATATGAATTCCCCCTTTTCCCTCTCTCGTCCCTTTGTAATATTCTATAAATGTAAATACGAGGTACATTTTTAAGGGTTCCCTTTTTTCAAATTTTCAAGCTCTTCCTTAGAGCCATGCATTTTCTTTCCTTCATACGTCTATTACTTTGTATTTTTCAAGATATTTTAGACCTCTACTAGATGTAAACATGGTGGATATATTATGAATGTAATACATTTGTGTCCCTTTCCCTTTGAACTCTCTTTGTTTTATGTAGAGGTCTTCCTATTGATTTCTTTAATATTTATTCATTCATGTCTTTTAAAACTCTATGTTCCTTTAAAATTCATTCATGCATGATTGTTATATGTCATTCAAGGTCATACTCAAACCATGTCTTAGTGCTGGTGTATTTCCATTCTTTTATATTGCATCTTTCCTTTTCTATCAACCTTGTATCCTACATGTTTTAGATTTAGTTTTGATTTAGTTTCATTTAGATTTTTTAGGTCAGTTTGTGTTGAGCTAGGAGAGAAGGACCCAAAATTCTCTAGAGGTTATTTTTAACGAGTGAGGTCTCACAACTTGAGGAAAATCCCATGTTAGCCAAAGTATTTGATCTTCCACGATAAAAAGAGTGCTACTTCATTTATCTAATAATTATGGCACACTTGGTGTGAATGAAGAATTTCTTTTCCTTTCAATAATCTTTGGTGTGTATCTTGGTGATATTTATCCTTTGGAGGCTCTACAAACACATTTGGTGAATCAAATATTTCATCTACTAGTTTAAGAAAAAAATTGAATCTATCTCATGAGATTATTCAAACAAGATAAAGGATAACATGTAGAGATACTTTTGACTACTTGCATTTTTTACCAAGGAGGAGAAGAAGAGGTTGACCCACAAAGAGATCACCATAACCTCCAAACAAACATCTCTATACTCTTCCTCCTTGTATTCCTTTCTTTACTATCTTATAGGGTTATAAGACCCACCACATTCATGGCTCATCAAAGAAATCAAACATTTGTCACATTTAATAGAGGAAGTCCTCTACTTTTAGCCCAATATGATGACATTCTAGTTACATATTTGAAGAGTGTTCCTTTCTTCACTAGAGAGAACACTACAACTCCCATAGAACATATCAAAGATGTTGCAAACATCTTCTCAGTATATCATGTTACATAAGAGAATGTAGGTTTTAGATTGTTGGAGGCTTCTTTTAAAGGAAAAACTCTGCAATGGTATATAATCTTAAGAGTGAATTCCATCTCTACTTGGGATGAGCTAGGAGAAGATTTCTGTAATCAGTTTAAAGATAAGTCATACCACCTATCTTTGATAGAGCAACTAACTACCAAAAAAGAGAACCCCATGAGCTAATGGCTGATTTCAACATCATATTTTAAAGGATATGGGATATAATCCTATAAATGGTAAAACCTACACCTCATTATGCTTTTCTCTATTATTTAAGGGCTTTAAATAGTGACATTTCTATCATAATCCATTCCACTGGGGTATAACTTTCTCAATGCCTATGATATTGCTATTAGAGCAGAGAAAAGCCTTATTTAGGATGGTAAGCTTCCTCCTATAACTCTAATGCTCATATTATTAGAAGTAGGGACATTTTTGCCTTAGCAAAATCCTAAATTAGATCTTATTCCATCCCTAAGAAGCCAAAGTTCAAGTCAAGAATATACCTCTACAAGCCCTTTGAGTGAGTTACATGAGGTCAAAAACAATTGCAAATCTTTGGAAAGAGTTGGTATCCTTAAAGAGGAAAAAATCTCAAAATTTTAGACCTTATCAGCCTCCATACCAACCCATCAATCCCCTTTCAGAAAAATAAACCACCATTTCAATCTGTTCCTCCAAATCAAATTTAAATCACCCCTGTAAATCATTTTTAGGCATATAATCCTAATATTGCTATTTAATCTAAAGCTTTGATTCTAGTTCTTAATAACTTAGTGTAAGATTGTGAGTGGTGTTTCCCTTGCAATCTTCCCCATAACTAAGCAACTTTCCCCCATGGAATTCTAAACCAAGATTTAATGGTACAAAATGCATCTTTCTCTTAAGATATATCCATGGAAGTGGATCTACCACAAGATACTATCCAAGAACCATTGGGTGGAATTTCACTTGTGAATTGGAAGGTGGATGATTTTTTTATGTGAATTAGTTGTAGGGACATAATCAAGTTCCTTCTTTAGGTGTAGTTGTAAAAGTATCTCTAAAATAATACAAACATAAATGGACTCTCCACCCCCTACTTCACCAAGTTTACATCTCGATATATACAATCCATGAACTTAGGTAGAATTTGGATTTCATCAAATGATCCACGGAATGTAGTAAAACCATAATACTCTACCGACCTATGGAACATTGTGGACACGCATAATAAATAAATTACATGGGATAAATCATTTCCTTAAGACAAGAAAAATCTACATCTCGAAGGAAATCCACATAATGTAGAAATTTAGTTATCCACGAAAGTCCACATATCAAACAAACAAGAAAGGAAAATGTTACCCCTCTATTGTAGAAATATGTGGGTAGTCTTTTTAACATCCTAAAGAAAATCTATAGGACCAATGTGAATATCTCAATGTGGTAATATCTAGCTATTCATGGGTAAAGATATATTTTGGTAGCCACCATGATTGATCTTCCCATGCCACATGAATTAACTAAGGAGAAGAACAAATTTGTGATCACTAATGCACTTCAAAAAAAGAAGACCAACCAAGAAATAATATAAATCCATTACCCTTATATATATCTCTAATCATAGGTAATCATTTGGTACACAATTCCATGATTGGCTCGGGGAAAGAAGTTCAGTGATGCCCAAATAAATAACATACCAACTTGGTATTGAATATGAGTGACTCTATAAAGGATTAGTGAAATTAGATGGAATCATTGTGGGGACTATTGGGGTTTTCAAGGGTTTAATCCTCACACTACACATGTGTCATATCTTCTCAATTTTATTATCCAAAGAAAATACACAAATTGAATAGACAAGAAAGGAAAATGCTACCCATATGTTGCAGAATAATTTTGGTATTCCCTTTAACATCCTAAAGAAAATCAAAAGGACCGATGTGAATATCTCAATGTGGGAATCTCTAGCTATACATGGGTAGAGAGATATTTTGTAAGCCATCATGATTGATCTTCCCGTGCCACATGAATCATCCAAGGATAAGAACAAATTTTTGCTCACTAATGCACTTCAATAAAGGATGACCAACCAGGAAAGAATATAAATCCATTACCCTTATTTGTATCTCTAATCATAGGTAATCATTTGGTGCACAATTCCATGATTGGATCAGGGTAAATTAGTTCAATGATGCCCAAATAAATAACGGACCAACTTCGTCTTGAATATGAGTTTCTCTCTAAAGGAGTAGTGCAATTAGATGGAACCATTGTGGGGACTATTGGGGTTTTCAAGGGTTTAATCCTCACACTACACACATGTCCCAACTTCTTAATTCCACAGGATATTTTCATCATTAATCTTTCCCCCAATCATTACCTTATGCCTCTCAAGGAATTTCACCACTAAGATTTGTAGGTATTTACCTAAGGATTGGTCTCACATGTTTTTAAGAACCGAGATATGACACCAAAGCCATCATAAGGTCTAATGCTATTTAATAATACCACATAGAGCCTTATATTACAAACCCCATCAATGAAAATTGTGCTTTTATCGAAGGATCACCCAAACATCTAAGAAGTAGATACTCAAATTGAAGGTATCCTAGATTTAGTACTTGACGAGTGGGGATCTAATTTCCATGGTTTTGATCTATATAAATAGATTGAATAATCTGGCCTTGGCATCTATTATCTACATGAGGAATATTCATCTATTCTTGATGTTATAAAATTAAATCCAAAAGATGATGGAATCTACTAGATGTCCTTTGATGGATCAAGAAGTAGTCAAGGTACAAGTGGAGTTATAGTACTTGTATCCCCTACTAGTGTGAATTATTATTTTTATTATTGGCAAATAGTTTTTTGAAAGGGACTATACCCTTGAGAACAAAATATGGCCTAGGAGCCAGAATAGGAATGTGAACCAGAGAGAAAAGATCAAAATCCAAGTGTTACAATGAAGCTCGAAGTAGCCCAAAAATAGCTACCCAAACGAGACAAAACAACAAAATTACTGCAAAAAAGCAGTAGAGAGACCGCAAAAAAACAACATAAAAACATACAAGAACAACAAAAGCAACTACAACTTCTTGGCGGTAGCTTTGTCAATGCTGGTCTTGATATTCTTCCAGGAGTGGAACATACCCAAAGTTGTCATGTGGGCAGCATCAGTATTATCCAGCTGCTCAATGGTCCTTTTGCTTTCCTTTTCGTTACCCCAAAGTGTAGCCGGAACACCGCTGAGGTTGGAGACACTTTTGACATGTTGCTCAATGAACTCCTCAATCACCCTAAAGATGGCCATGTTGTAATCATGTCGAGTTTTGGCCTTCCCTAAATGGGAGTCTAAGGAGGTCAGCTTCTTGTAGATATCATCAATCAGGCTGCTATCAATATCCCCCTCCTCCTCCTTTTTTCTCTTGCCTTTCTATTTAGCCAAGTTCTTAACCTCATCCTTCAGCAGTTTCATATCAGCCTCTAAGGCATCCAGCCTTTTTGAAGAACTTTCCATATGCACATCCCGGGGACTGGCACTGCTAATATTCAGAAGGTCATGTGCAATTTCTATTTCATGAGGCCCCTTCTCCACAGCAAGAGTCTCAAGGTTAAGCTTTCTAGAGGCCCTGGTAACCGGTCTTTTAGAGGTAGAGGCGAGGTGGGTGGTGGGAGCAATAGTAGGGGGAATGGAAGGAGAAGCTTGGACAACCGGCAGGGGGGTGACTGCAGTCGGTGGCGGGGGTAGATGGAGAAACAGGGCTGGCAGCAGCAGAGCCCGGCAGAGGGGGAACCGAGCTAGGAGAGGAAGGGAGACCAGGGTACTTAAGAAGACAACATTTATGAAGCAACAAAATAAGCCCTTGGTGTAAGGGAACCGCCTGGGTATGCTTCTGAAACTCCAAAATGGAGCGTTCAAGAGAGTTCAGCAAGTAATGGGGAAAACAAACCAAGCGATTCCTACGGAAGTGGTTAAGAAAGATAAGATGTTTAGCAGGAACAGTGACAAACCTACCTTCCAAGGAGATGAACCGTATCATCATGTGAGTAACCTCATCATAGGGCGGAGGAATCGAGCTAACAAGCAGGCCCGCTGTAACATATATTAGCTTCTCAGATCCTTCCACAAATCTCCTCTCTTCAGCATCTCTGTCGACCCTTTTGTTAAAGAAACGGTAGCCCTCCAAACTAAGGCCGGTCGCTTCAGCAATAAGTTCTTCATTGACCAAGATCTTCTGCCCCCCATAATCAACAGTCTGCTCCTTCCATTCCTTTGCAAAATGCACAGAAATGCTTTGATCATGCCCCTGAACCTTCTCCATGAAGTTGGTGATGCCACCCTTGCTGAGAATGCTCCATAGCTCAATATTATCCTTCCAGTCTGGGTCCGCACTTGGCTCAATTTGGCAGGGAGGTCCCCCCATCTTCTCTGTGCTTAACTGATTGCAACAAATTCCCAAATTCTTGTGAGCGTTGAAACCCATCCGCTTCTTGCTATTGTAATCCGCACAAGATTGGAAATGAGAGCCGTTGCTTTTCCCACAAACGGCTGCGTGTCTGTGAATCGAGCCTGCGAGAAAATCACATGTGGGAATAGCCCGCTCCCTATCATCAATCACATTACTACTGTCTTCGGTTTTCGTGGAGCTTTGTATCCGGCTTTTAGCAGTCACAATGCAGCCCGCATGTGCGATTTTCAAATCAATGTAACTCCACTTGGAGTTCCCCATATATTTCACACTAACATGTTTATTTGACATGATTTGCATCATCATATTCTTTAAGTCAACATGTGTGGGAGTATTATTGATGCTGATCCACACCCAAAGATCATGACTCAGCTCTAGATATTGCTTGCGTATAGAAATCTGCATGAATGCTTTGTTGTGGAGCTGCTTAGGGATGCTATTATTATCCCAAATAGTGAGGTTAACATTAATGCCATAATTAGCCAGCGCATCCACCAATTTATTACCCTCCCTGTAAGTATGCATGATCCTGATGTTATTGAAAGTATGACTAATACTTATGGACTCTAAGATAAAATCCTTAATGCTCCAACTAGGAGATGAGCACTGTTTAAGAAGATTAATGACATTCAGGGAGTCCCCTTCAATAATGAGGTTCTGAATATTTTGAGTCTGGGCAATTCTTAGGCCCCATAGTGCAGATAATGCTTCGGCAAAATGATTAGTTTGAATTCCCATTTTCCCAGCATACACAGCAATCAAATTACCTTTATGATCCCGTATCGCTCCTCCTCCTGCAGCTATCCCAGGGTTTCCTTAGAGGCCCCATCAAAGTTCAACTTATACCAATTAAAATCGGAGGATGCCATTTGATCGAAGATCTATCAATGCTATTCCTGTGGATTTCTCCGATTGTTGATAGTTCCAATCGCGAATTGGATAAGATGTATTCTTTATTCTCTGGATATCTCTTGTTCTTACTACTGGTGTGAATTATTACTCTTCTTTCATATTTCAATTTAGTTGTTCTTAAAACTTAGCAGAGTATGAAACCCTCATCCATGGCCTTCCAGGGGAAAGAAAGAAAAATATCAAGTGATTGCGGACTTTTGGGGATATTAAACGATAATAAATCAAGTGAGAGAGATAAATGTGACCAATAATGATTTTCTAAGAGCCTACAAGCATAGGGTATGGGACCTTTTGGAATATTTTGAATAACTCTATACCAAAGAAAGGAAAATGAATCAATTGATAGATTAGCGGTAGTAAAAATAAATTTTTACATTGCTAAAGATATCAAGAAGGATGGATCCAAATTGTATGTTAGAGTAGTGGTAAGGCCTTCTCTCTGAGACAATTACACAAATTGGCAAGTGTTTGAAAATGATAAACAAATTGTCAACTTCATCTAAGAAGAAGATGAGTTTTCATCAAAGAATCAAGATAATTTAAAGTTGTAACATGGAGACCAAATTGTCCAACTCAAATTAAAAAAATCCCAAAGGACATTTCTAATTTTGTTGATTAGCTCGGAAAAGAAAAAGCAAACATAAAAATCAAAGACGAATATTATCAACACATCTCATTTGGTGAATAAAATCTACTTAAGATTGGTAAGGTATGTATTTTCATGGAAATATGAAAAACTTAGGGGTTTTGATCATAATTTAGCTTAACATACAATTGAATTAGATCCATCGGCCAAGCCCATCGGTGAAACTAGAGGCTGTCAAATCCACGGATTGAGAATCTCATGAAAAAGAGTTGAACAAGCTGATTGAGGCCAACATTATTTTAGAAATCATGCATTCATATTGGGTTTCCAACCTAGTTCCAGTCTGAGAGAAAAATGGAGAAATAGAAATTTGTATTGATTTAGGGATCTCGAACAAAACATCTTTGAAAGCTCATTATCCATTTCCTTCTATGGAGAAAATTCTACAAATAGTAGCTAGCTCGAGCAATTTTTTCTATTAGATGGCTACTTAGGGTATACCAAAATCATGGTAAAGGAGGAAGATTAGTTCAAGGAAACCTTTACCACTAAGTTGGGAGCCTATGCTTACAAGAAAATGCCAATTAGTTTGTCTAGTGTAGGAGAAACTAGGGAAAATTTTAACAGTGAATATTCATTAATTCATGAATATTCGGTTTTAAAATTTGAAATTGGTGAATTTTTAGGGTATGAATTAGGATTGAGTCACCAAAATTTTCTAGGTACAAGTTAATTTTAGGGGTCGGTTCACCCAGAAGTTTACACCAATAGCCAACTGTTTTCATTCAAATCACCTTTAGCGTGAAATTAAGATTTTTCAAATTTTCCTCGTATATATACTAGTTAAGTATTTATAATTCAATATTCTATATGTAAATCATGATTAGCAAATATTCCTCATAATTCCAATCTATTTTAAAGAGTGATATCATCATCAACTAGATATTGCAACATTGTATTAAGGTATTTTTCATTTTTACATTTTTTTCCACATGTTATCACTATGGGCATCAATGTTGTCATCTGGTAGTATGCAAAATGCTACCAACCGAAAAAATTATGTATGCTATTGGCTAGTAGCATTGTATATTTTTTCAATCTGTTTCAACTTCCATTTGTAATTTTTAAAATATTCTTCTTAAAAAATTGACCTATTTGAAAATTACACTTGGATAAGTACAGTGGATTCTTTGAATAATGAACACAAGGTAAATCAACTCAAAAGAAAAAGTAGCATATTAAACTATTTCAACCATTAGAAAAATGAGGACCCAACTTGCATCCATTTGAAACACTAACACATGTATTGGTAAGTTGTAACATATTATCATTAAATTTTTCTTTTTTTTTTGTCAGTTTATTTTAATTTTTTAATATCTTTTTAACAGTCAAACATTTTTGTGTTTGAATATAGAAAACCTTACTATTAATAGTATTTAGAATGAAACACCTGAACCAAAACATATACCCTAAAAAAATTAACATTTCAAGTAGATGAAGATATAATTGATGACAACATGCCAAAGTTGGAAGACAATCCTCACTACCAAATTCCTCCAATAGATGAATGTTCCATTGAAAATATTCAATCAAAAGATGATATTAACATTACTTTTCAAAAAATAAATCATGAGAAGGAAAAAAACTACGGATAATTGGAAGGTATTTTCGTGTAGATTGGGCAACAAAATACCCATTTATTGAACTTGTAGAGTGATGCTTTGCCTAGAATCCACCACGAACAACCCAAGCACACTTTGCCACATCACTCAACTTGAGTTGAGCACTCACCAAGTGCGTAAAGGAACCATTCCCCTCTTTAGAGTTGTTTGTGTAGGACATTAATGTGTTGAAGATAGAGCATATTCAAAACCATAATAAGCACAAACATTCCATAGAGCATAACCATTCAATAATGCATAACCATATCTAGATCTTAAGGAATCATGAATTGAACAATAAATATGACAAGATTGATCATACAAGAACCAATTATAGTCATGTTAACACTTTATCCATCCAATATACTCCATTATATTAAACACTGCAAAACATAGAAACTTATTACATCATATAACATTACCATAAGTTTATACGCGCATCAGATCCGGTAGCATAACTCTACAATAAGTCATACATAGTGTCTCGGTGTCTCTCTATAACTACATAGAATAATACATACTTATAGGGGTGGGGAATTTCCCTTCACCGCTTACGCACTTCCCAAAATAGGTCGCATGCTGAAAATATCTATGCGCCTTTACAATAATATGCACATATGCAAGTGTGCTAATAATAGATCTACTACAGTTAACTAGCAGTAGTAATCCTATTATTATCCCGAACTCATGCACGTCGCTTAGTATATGTTCATCCCAAAAATAGAATTTGTGTGTCACGCAAGTGTCCATCTCAATGCGTTCTCTACACACTATCTCCAAAAATATCCTATAACCATGAAAATGAATAAGTCCCAAACCAAATTTGTCCTAGTACGCATTTCCTTTCCTATCCTTCCGCACCTTCAAATGCGCCTTGTTCTGTGCGTGAATCTTCTGTGTGCCCTCTCCTTAGTATCATACTTTGTCTGCTCAACATTACCCCACACTAATGTACATTGTCTTCCCAACAATGGGGTTTCTCTTGATTGTCCCAAACTATAAAGAACAAGAATAGAAAGAATATAAAGAATCACCGTGTCACAAAGAATAAAATTCTATTCTCGGTACCCTCTCTACTTCAATTAGGAGGATCAAGTCTAGATATTCTATTTTAATCTCAACCTCATATGTTTTCTAGTTATCTAACGTGGTTCTTGTCTTCTTTGGAACGTTTGTGGTGATGGATTCCAACTCATCCTGGGTTATCTCTTACTTTTCATTTTGTAGTACTAGGACAACATTGGCCATAGCAGACATCCTTCCCTCCAGAAGATCCATCTTTTTCACTATGAGATTTCCAATCTCATCTAGCCTCTCCTTGTGTGAGTTTTGTGTTCTTACAAGGGCTTCATTCTTTTGTTTTACTAATTCCAATCTTTCTATGCACCCTAAAGTCTCATCCTTCATTTCCTTCAGAGATTCATTATCATCTATCAAAGTCTTGATCTTGATCACTGCTTCTGGTGTTGCACATATGTTCAGAGCTTGAACTACTTTCCTTAGCTCATCTTGTAAAGTTTGGAGTAATTCCTTGTAAGATGAAATATTCCTAACCATGGAGGCCCTTACTCTCTCTACTTCCTATTAAGGATCCTTTGGGCTGACAATCGAATCGAATCACCACTTCAAGCACACTAAATCTACTAATGTGTGCACATAATGCATAGCCAAAGGAAACTTCTCAGGTACCTTAGACTCCAGATGCAGTATTTCTTTTAGGATATAGCCACCAATTTATTCTTCCATGTTGATGAAGGCCTCATTATTTTTCTTCTCTAGATCCTTCTCTCCTTTTAGACATGCTATTTCTGTAGTTTTTACCTTGTTATCTTCAAGTAGTGCTCTAGTAGTGGTATCCTTATTGATATTCCTCCGTGCCACCTCTGTAGATACCTTAACCAAGGAATTTATCTTCTCATCGGGCAGACATGAGAGTGGGCTTTGTAGTCATGTTCCTGTTTTGAGGTGCCTTCTTCACTCTTCTTGACACACAGGACTCCTCGCATAGGTCAAAATCTAGCTCATCCATGTGAGTCTGCATAGACCAAGAAAAATATTTCCTTGTGCGCGTAGTGGCCATGTCTGGGTCCATCAACTCCCACCCATATAAATCCTTCAGGTCCACTGTGCTTTGAAAACATGCACAGACGATTTTTATTTTGTCCTCAGCATATAGCCCATATTTGGCACAATGTATTCTCCACTTGTTCTCCTTATTCTTGGCCCCTTAGGAACCTAAGCACCAAGGTTTGGAGTTGGCCCTTCGACGTCTTGAGTAGTATCATGCATATGAGGTTTCTCATGCTTTGATTCTTCTACCTCCTTCACCCCTTCCTCTTCATCCTTCATGTCCTCATCTCTGGGCTCCTCCATATCTTTTGGCTACACTGGGGTCCCATGCACGCTCTCTGCAGACTCCTCCACCTCCTCATTCAGCTTTAGCTTTCTCCTCTTCTTCTCAGTTGCCTCTTTCTAAGGGGAGAGTCATGGTGATCTTCTTACAGGTTATGGAGTTCCATCCTTGTTCTTGAATACCCTCTTAAAGCGGTGCTCTTCATGGAATGCTTCCATGTCTAAGTCCTCGTCTCCTTCTTGCGCCTGAGGTGGAGTATTTGTGTGCTCAGTCTCCACTCTATTTATGGGCTACCTCCAGCTCTATGATCCAAGAATCAACTATATTCTTGGTCTTCTTCCTCCTCATCTACCTCTATAGTCATTGTAGGCTTTGGAGCTGGCACATTCTCCACTATATGTTTTCCCTTAGGTGGCCCTGGGAGCATGAACTCATTCTCCACATACTTGTTATTCTCTAGCCTAGGATTAAGTGAAGATATATGAGCATGGCTCCACTATCCCCAATAGCCAAGCTTACTAGCTTCATACTTATGACGTCTGAAATGAACCTCTCAATGTAGGTAGTTTGACCTAGATACACATGTTTTCTTGAGGGTGTGGTATTCATAGTCTTCCTTGTTTACGTTGACGTTTAGATGATGCGCATCGGTAATTATGTGAAATGAGGCCTAGAAGTAGTCAATTGTGAAGGCATAGGGTAGTTTACACCATGGGCTCCATGTCCCATCCCTCATGGCAAACCATGCGATGTAGAAGTGTTGGTACACCGCGAATTGTACTACCTTGCCTACTACCGAAGGTAGCTCCTTAGGAATGCACCACTCCTCCTCAAACATCACACAAATTCAGTCATACCACATTTCTGCCCTCTGCTTAAATGGCCCACTCATTGATCCTTCACATAAATATTTTTCAAACCTCTCCATGAGGGACTTATTTTCCAAGGGGTACTCCTAGATCTTATTCTTTGGCCCATCGGGCACTCCAATTTCTAAAAATACAAGAGAAAGTAGGATAGCGCCAAAGCTTATCTTTTCTCCTATGCATGCTTCCTCAACAATGGTATTTGCAATATAGCATGTTAAGTTGTATACTACTCCTTGAGACATTTTCTTTGCAATATGAAGCCACATGGTGTTTCTCTACGACCATCTCTCTCGGTCATTCAACTTAGTGAGAAGATGTGTGGCTGTCTGCTCCATAGGAAACTTATTCATTTTATGAATGTCCACTCTACATGGACCCTTGGTATACCCCAACTCCTTTCTTGTTTCTATGACCATTTTTTTATCAATTAGATCACTAACAAGATCTCCCCTGTACCCTTCAATCCTGCTAGTGTCAAAACCAGGGGCCGTAATAATCCTAACCCTTTGTCTAGTGAAATAAAATAATTCCTCATGGATTCGGCTCATAATCCATTAGTATAAGGGTTCATATTTTCCAAAATATGGGATCTCATACAACTGATAAAATCCTACCGCTTTAGTAGTTTTTCCCCAATGTCACCATACACTGGCATATCCTCCACTATATGCTTGTTGGTCTTCCTATTCAACAAAGCATCTAAATCTCCCTTGTTTTTAGTGGTACAGTGGTTTTAGACATTTATTTTGCATATGTGGATGTGGGAATCCCACTCTTGTTTGACTACTACTCCTTCCAGGTACTACATCTCTGAAAAATTCTCTCGGGAGAAATTTCAACTTCAATTTCTACCTTCTTCTTTCCTTTTGTGTCTGCTATAAGTGCTTTCTTTGGTGCCATCATAAAAATCCCACCTTTTGTTGTTTGTAACAAGAAAACTCAAACCCTAGCTCAAATCTACATGCCCTAGTTTGAAACTGTATGCCCTAGCTCCTTCTCAATGCTTCTGCTTCACTCAAACCCTTTACCAATGGGGACACAAGCCTTTTCAATGAAATAGTCTACTCTCCACATCTGGTTTGAATATGCTCCGCACTTCAACATGATTCGCTTGCTCGGTCATACTTAGCTCACTCAAATACTTGTGATCACAAAGGTAAAAATGATGCCACATCACGTCCTTATATAGATTTTCAAAAATTCAGTACATTTATTACTCCTTCACCTACCAACAATTCTCTCATTAATTAAACATTTTCAAAATCTCCATGCGGTACATCTCCGTGCCCAAATATAACCTTCTAGCATGCCTTCCGCCTTTTGGCTATATACTTCTCTTTAGCATGCTTCCATGTGCTTGAGTACCTCACCACTTCACCTTTCCTTGGTATTCTCTAGGGTTGCTACTTACCTCGCGTTATATTGTTCTCATGTGTACCCAATTGTGAATAACCACCCCACACCAATGGTATGTGCAGTCCTCTATGATAAACATACTTTATATGGTAATTAAATTCTAACAAGAAAACATGATTATTACACAAAACACTAAACTAAATTAAAAAGAATAGCAATGAAGAAGGAAATACATTAAGGAAATAAAGAAATGAAAACCTATTCTAAATGGATACACTACCTTATTACAAACACCAAAAAGACTTATTTATAGTAGGGCTTCAACCTACTCGTTGAAGTAACTGGGTAACCGTATTCCATCAAGCGTCTCTAATTAGAAAGCTCCTGATTCAAGTATATGAGTGATAATATACGGTCCCAACCAATGCACTTTAAGCTTGCCTAGATGGTGCAGAAACTTAAAATCCTAAAGAAGTACCATCTGTCCCATCTCAAGATTTTTTCTTCCGATGTGCCTGTCATGTCATTCCTTACGCTAGCCTTTTCCTACTTCTCGATCTAATGTGCTATGGTGTGCCTCTCATCCAACTACATAAATTTATCAATTATTTCTTCTAATTCTTGCCCATCGGCTAGACCGCCAACACACCTAATATGTAAACAATATAGTATCATGAATTCCATAAGAAGAACTATTTCTACGCCAAACACCAATTGAAATGGCGTGGCCTTGTTCAACCTCTTGTATGTTTTTCTATATGCCCAAAGCATGAAAAAAACTTTATCATCCCAATCTTTCCTTCCAACATCACAATTTTTGTCAATTTCTAGCTCAAAATCTTGTTAAAGGCCTCAATAAACCCATTTTCCTAAGGATGATAGGGTGTAATCTTATCTTGTGCAATCATAATTTAATCCAATAGTATCTGATTGTCTCATTCAAAAAATGTGTACCCCTATCACTTGTAAAGATTAACGGGAATCCATACCTTGTAAAAACATTTTCCCATAAGAATCCAACTGTTATAGCTCTTTGTGCACAATCCTTAGTAGGTGCTTTGCTTCTTCCCACATTGTAAGATAATTTGTGTAAATTATGATGTAGCATGATCCAGTTCTACACATGGCTGGTGAAATAGGACCCAAAAATTCTATATCCCATTTCTCAAATGGCTTTGTGCTAGGAATAGGTCTTAAAGGCATTTCATCTCTTTGTCTAGGTTTAAAAGGTGTTGACAATGATCACATGCCTTACAATATGCTTTACAATCTTTTTAGAGGGTCTCCCACCATAATCCAATGAGTAGAATCTTGTGTGCAATGGCGTCACTTGTATAGTGCCCACCTATAATACCACCATGAGCCTATTCCATGATATCCATGTGCTCGTTCTCTAGTACACACCGGCGTAATACTTCATCTTGGCCTAACTTGTATAGGTCACCACTGATCAACATAAAAGGTTTCACATGAATTGGAAGTCGTTTCTTCTCTAAGGATTTCATTTTTTCTTGTGCCATAATTGTATGTAAAAAGACAACAATATCCTCCAATTCTGAAGGGCACACATTATAACCTATACAACTATGCATTTGGAATTTTATCTTCAATTGTTTGCACATCCTCCCTTGGCTGAATTCTTGATAAATGGTTTGGTCCAGAATTAATTTTACCTATTTTTACCACAACCTTGAAATCAAATTTTTAGAATAAGAGCACCCATCGACATATGCGCCCCTGTAAAATGGGTTTGTTTACCAAGTATTTCAATGCCATGTGATTAGTATAAAATAAAAATGGTGTTGCTAGTAGGTATTCTCTGAATTTATGTAGTGCGTAGATCATTGAAAAGGCTTCGCGCTCAGCGATTGTATAATTCAGCTCTGTATGAGTCAACTTTCTACTTGCAAAATAGATAGGATGATCGATAATTCCTTCTCCAGGATGAGCTAACATCGTACTAATGGTTTCGTTAGAGGCATCCATATGTACATGAAATGATTGGTTCCATGAGGAAAACACATAATAGACATTGTAGTAAGTCTCTACTTGATGCCTCAAATGTGCACTTTGCTACGGTTCTCCACAATAGAATGTCTCTTTCCCCTTTAGTAACTCTTCCAAGGGTACAAAATCTTAGCATATCCTTTGATAAATTTTCTTTAATACCCGATTGTGACAATAATTCGACTAGTAGGCTCTTCCAGGCCTACAATAATTGCAACCTTAGCTGGATCTACTAACAAACCTTTCTTACGGATGATGTGCCCTAACAAAGAGCCAAAAGTTGTAGCAAACACGCATTTCTTGATATTTAGAGATATTCTTAATTATCTACATCTTTCAAACATTAAGCGTAAATTATGACAATTATCCTTAATAAGTACATACACCATCTAACCATCTAAGCAAACTGTAAGAAGTTGTGAATAAAATCCTAGAATGCTTGAACAACTATGCACAAAAATACAACAATCACATTTTTCAGACCAAAGGGCATCACAATATATGAAAAACTTCCCCATTCAGTGGTGAAATTCATTTTCTCTTGATCCTCCTGTGCAATCTTGACTTGATGATACCCAGAGAATCCATCTATAAAAGAATAGATTTCATGCCCTGTAATGCCTTCTAATATCTCCTCTGTGAAAGGTGTAGGAAAGGGATCAATCACACATGCAACATTCAGTTCCCTGTAATCCACACAAATCCTAATCCTACCATCTTTATTTATACTGATGACCATGGGGCTAACCCACTCGATTATTCTAGGGGCTTGATGATGCTATATTTCAACATCTTGTCAATTTCTTCCTTAAATTTAATGCATATGTTAGGGTTCATTCTGTAGGATCTTTTCCTGACCGAGCGTGCACCTTCCTAAAGCTTAATCTTTATCTCTCTTAATGATTCATGCACTCATTTTAATTCATGGTAGCCCCTAGGAAATAAGTCCTGAAAATCACGTAGTAACTCAATGATTTTTTCCACTTCAGAGTCGGACCAATAATCCCCAATTATTGCCTCCTTAGGTTCAACATCCATACCAACATTCACTTTTTTTGTCTTCATGGGTTCATGATAGGTGCACGCATTTTTATCCATGCTATTTAACACTTCACGCGTACCCGTTAAATGATCTATATCTAGATCTTCTACTTCTTCATCATCCACTATGTAGACCATATTTTCTTTTTCTTTCTTAAAGCAAGTATACTTAAGTAGTGTGGCATCTGTCTCTTATTCTTTATCAAAGTGCACTCTTGAGTCTGTCTCACCAAATAAATCCTGAATGAGTTCTTCCACCTTTGCATTGTCTCCCATAGTTAAGTGCTTTATAACCCTTAATGCCTCTTCCACTGGAGGTTTAATAGAGAAGTATTCAAAATTTTGGACCATTCCTATAATCAAGTCCTACTAATTTCCAGTCTCTTTATGTAACTCTGCATATACATATCAAGCGCATGCGTAACATTGTAAAGTGGAATAAAGTTTGTGCACCCATAGTGAAGGTGATAGAACTTCCTACCCCTTTGTCAAGATCCTCTCACACTGCTTGAACATGTTGATTACCATGATATGTGCAGATTTGAGTAGGTGCATTGCTCTTGGAAAACCGAGTTGTTAGAGAAATCCTGACTTCATTCCATTCTATAAGATTATCCTTGTGAGCCACCCACCAGCACGTTGTTGTCCCATGCAGAGTATATACTAACATATTTCTTCTTTCAAATTGGTTTTTCCATTGTTCCTCCATGGTGTGTAGGAATATCGTAGGGTCTCCTTCTCCAGTGTACCGAGGTATAGAGTTGTTACCTATCCTCCTAATACAACGAGGTTTGCTTCTCCATGAAAATGCACTCCTTACTTTGCACCCAACCATCTCATAAGTGTCATGAGCCCAATTATCACAAGAAATACTTGTGGTATCACTAATAGACTGTGCATCTTCCCACTGGAGGATTCCTTCCTTAGATGGCTTGAGTACTTCTGGGTCCCGAATGACATGTACATAAATCCTATTCAAATCTTCTTCACTCAAAGGCTCAACATAAGGTGTAAATTTCCCATCCGTTAAAGGGATAATAAATCTTTCCTCCTTGTTCTCAAAACTTATATATCCCTTGTTGAACTGTAGATCAACATTATTTCACGTAGCACCAAGGGTGCCTAAGTAGAGCTGGGAAACTATTTACTTCTGCAAGTGCTAAAACCTCAAAGTCCCCAGTGAACTTGGCCCCTTGTATAGTAATGGATGCATCTTTTAAAACTCGATGGGAGTGGCCTTAGTTTGATTAGCCATAAATAGTACATTAGAAGATGGCTGTAATGGAGGTCTCCCCATATGTACCCATGCATCTAAAGTAAGCACATTTACCTCCACACCTATGTCAATCAATATATTACTCAAGAGCCATCCATCCACAACAACATTCAGAGTGATCTCCTTGTTATAATCTAATATACGAGGGGGAATATTTCCATGCAGGATCTGATGTCCATTCTCAATACCTATACACGAAGTGTTTCCTTTAGCCAATTCCCTAGTAATGGAATGATATTCTCCTAGCACAACATTTTGCATACCTCCTTCAAGTCATCAATATCTGATTAGACCATCTCTATTTCCTTCTTTTGTTCCATCTTCCATGATTGCTCCTTTAAAAACTGTATTTCTAGTTGAAGATTTTTGAGTGCCTCCATGGTCTCTTGATAAACCTCCTTTTGGTGCACAGGATCCAGATACCTTGCATGCAAAACATCCTCCTTAGTGATGGTAGGATTATATTGTAATGCTTCTCTGGAGCACGCGCGCTTCAACGCATGTAGTAATCTTCACAGGTAATACCTTAGGTTTCGGTGCCAACTTTGGCATCCACTAATTTTCCACAATGCATTATATTCTAACCATCCATGCGCCCTTGTTTTCCTATTTATGCTTCTTGATAAGATGCTCATATAGGTATGGGAATTCCTCATAGCTATGACTCTTCCCAAAAAAAGAACAAGTAATATTCTAAGGACATTCACGCATGTAGTGGTCAGGAGATCCGCATGTAAAGCATGTTCTGCAAGGAAACTCACCTTGTCCACCACCATGGCCTCGACCCCGAATCCACCATGGTATCCTCAACCTCTACCACGTCCTCCTTCATAGTGCCCCTTGTTCTGATCATAGTGCGCTTGATTTTGATCCCAATCTTGGTGCTCACCTTTACCCTTAGAGTTATCGATACTCTTGTTTGTTGCATACCAATATCTATAACATCATGGATCTAACCAATCAACTTGCAGTCTTCTGTATTGTGAGTCATGGACTAGAAAATTTTACAATAGAAAGATACATTCTTCCTTAGCATGCATTGTAATAATGGGTAGTGGCTGGCATCATGGTTCAAATGACATATCTCACAGTCTAGCAATAATGATCACACTAACCTGCGGGGACAAATATCCTTGGTGTTCCCTTCCACTTCACAGTCTATACACCAAATCCCAGTGCGTGTCTCATGTGTTGAATTTTCGATAGTTTTGTGAACCGCTTTTTCATAGTTGCGAATCGTGCTTCTAAGAATGGGTTGACTCCGGTGTCATGCTTCTAACTATCTCAACACGTAAATCTGCTTGAAGTGCTTCATGCGAGATAAGTATATGTCTTATGTGACCGTATCCTTCTTAAATGTTTGATTAGTCCTCCAATGAACCATTGTGCATGAATATCATAACAAAGCTTAGAGAAAAGTGTTTTGAAATGGGAATCATAATCACGAACACTCTCGGTAGTGTCATGCTTAATATCCTTGAGCGCACTTATATTCTTCTCGATTAAATTTATGGATATAGAACTCTTTAAGGAAAATATCTTTTAATGCTACATAATCTATTCAATTTTTATTAGGGTCAAACTTCCTATACCAAATATGTGAGCGTCCCTCTAACGTAGTTACAAATTGACTTGCATTGCATTTAGAAGCCAGGATCCCTTTTGTGTGCTACAATATCTCACACATGTGCATGTGTTTAGCAACATCTTCTATGCCCCTATACTCTGGAAGATGGAGAGACATCTCCATGTAAATATTATGTGGTTTGTGTAGAACCTTCCAACTTGATTTAGAACCTCCTGTGTTACCTTTGCCTCCGTAACCACCGAAGCCATAAATTTATACGCACATCATATCCAATAGCATAACTCTACAATAACTCATAAACGAGTGTCTTGGTGTTTCTCTATAACTATATAGAATAATACATACTTATAGGGGTGGGGAATTTCCCTTCACCGCTTATGCACTTCCCAAAATAGGTCACATGCTGAAAATAGCCATGCGCCTTTACAATAATATGAACACATGTGGGTGTGCTAATAATATATATCCTACGAGTTAACTAGCAAGTAGTAATCCTATTATCATCCCGAACTCATGCATGGTCACCAAATCACTGCACCCCTTGAATGGTCTGAAGGTGAACACGAAATTCGGTGTGATTGAGACACATGGGATCACCTCTCAAGATGTGGGACTTTGGCTTGAGGTGAACCTCTGGGAAGGCCAACTTCCTCTTCCTAAACTAAGCACTACACTACTCCTAATGCAAATAAATGGCTAACTAGACCTACTTTAACATTTCAAGGGATTAGGGATAGAGATTTTCAAAGGAATAAAACCTATACTAGAAGTGGTGATGTACCAAGAAAGGGTGTTTCTAGAAAACCTTCCGGCTTGCCGATGAAGAGAGATGATCATGAGAAATAATGACATGCATTACAAACCCACTTTACATACAATACTTCACTCCCTGATAAGCACAATGACTTCCAAAACTTGCAAAGGAAACCCTGGTTGCACAGTTCACCTACAAACATGAGAGAGGCAAATAGAAGCAAAAAAATCATGAAAGGACATATAAATGATCACAAAACATAATTTCCATTACTTCAAGCACTTGCAAAGTGCATCATTACATCAGGGAAAAGGTATAGGTTGTCATTACAATTTGAGAAGAAAGGCTTGAGAGCCTACAAATTCATAGCCTTTCAACTTGTAAAGAGAGGGGAAGCTTGGAAAGTGTCTAACTTGTCCAACTTGTATGACCTGTTAGAACCCTTTGGAATGAGCTTCCAACTTACATTTATAGAAAATTGCTTGAGTTGTTGAGAGAAAGAAGGAGAAACCCTATAATCTAGGCCAAAATGTAGGAAACAATTAATCATTGTTGTTGGCCATGTTTTCTCATTTATTGCACCTCCACCTTTCGAGGAACCATCCAAGAAATGAATAAAACCTACAATTATGGAATTCAAAAATTCTAAAAATATATATTCTCACGGCTCAATGGCGTAGCTCTTTTTCTCTAGGTTCCAACGACTACAATTTTGTAAAAATGGACATTTCGGGAGAAAGTTATAGTCTTCTGAGTAAACTTGCCTGTTCAAGAATTCTGGGACACTATGCTCCATTAGCTCTCTGATAATGTCTTTGTAATGCTTGAATAAATTCAAATATTTATTTTCTCCATTTGATAAAAATAATATTTTAATAATTTTTAACCCTTAGAGTCCATGGCGGGACCCCCTGGTTTCATTCTTTTCATTAGGGAATGTTTGTACTGTGGTTTATAACATAGCTTAGTGATTGGCTTGCTAACTAGCTCACCGAGCTGGCTGACGAGCTACTCCATTTTCCTTCGCAATGAACTCTACATGTTTAACTGAGTGAGCCATCCATTTTACATGGCGAGCTATGCTTATTTCTAAACTAACCACTTCAAGTGTGGTCGAGCTATCATGGCTTAGTTTACAAATTCCCCCGCACGTCCTTATTTGCATTTTTATTGGCTTACCACTTTTCCTTAGTCTATTGACCTAGCTAATATCCCCACCAAGCTCCTTGAGAGAACCTCATACACATCACCTCGGACTTCCCTAAAACTCCACATTGAATGACTTGGTGGGTGCCTTCATATTGACCGAGCTATGTGGAATGTGCACCGAGTTACTCGGTTTGGGATCCTCCTTGATTTGCTCGGTGGTCAATTAACTCTTCATGTAACCCCATATTGACTTAGTCCACTCATGCATGGATTCCACATGTGACTTGAATGGGCTAATAGTTCCTTCACCCTACGTCTCACCGAGTTAAATGGAAAGCATCCCAACATGTCATTGCTTCTAACTCTAAGCTCCAACTGTCTGCACAACCTATGACTCCCAAAAACTTGAAACTCTAAATTTTAGAGTTTTGGGGTTTCAAGGTTTGAAACTATTCAACTCGATCGACATTTTCAACCCCAAAAAAACTCTAAAATCCTAAAATGGTTAACCCCAAAAACATGACTTTGAAAGATATGCTGAAGAAAAATGTAATTGGGCCTATCTCATTCTCTGCAATATTCCAAACTCTGACATCAGATCTCGAACTACACTTGCTTCATTAAATGTCGAATTCTTCAACCTATACAAAGATTTTAACCCCTCTGTTCTGACTCAGTACACCAAATTTTACACTGAGCCATCTGCCCAAACATTTCTCTTGAGGTCTCATTTGCATCAATGATCAATTCCATAGCTCAGCCATTGAGCTTGAGATCTCATCCATGTATACATAGATGACTCGATTGTGTGCATGGATCCTACAATGGGTTTGAACCAAACATCTCGATTGGCTCGTTTTCCATGCTTTACGCAATAAGATTGTCATTCAGTGATTTTCTTGATCTCAAACTTAAACAATTCGAAATGATACACCTGCCTTGAGCTCTTACAGATATCCACCTTCTGATTTCATTCAACCATGTGCTCATGCCAATGTGTCAAGTTGTGCATTACTTGTATCGGCTCGATAACACCACTTCTCACGAACTCCACATTTATGTCCTGTGATGATCCCCTATAGGTTCTTATGTTTAGAGATTCAAAGGCGAGATGAAGATTCCTCAGAGTAGGCTCAAACACTCAATTTTCATTGTGCCCCTTGATTATCTAGCTCGAATTACCAAATTTTCTTCTGCCCTCGGCCTAGCTCATTGAGCTGAGCCATTTTTGTGTTAAAACTAGGCTTTACGAGCTCCTTTGCTACGTCCCCAATCCTCCAGCATATCTGATCTATATGCCAAGATTTCATCCATTTCCAAGCTCTATCTTCCATGATTGATTACTCCACGACTTGAGCCATGTCCACTATGATGAGCCGAGCCATAACATGAATCGTGAGATCCTTACCTATATCTCGGTCCAATCATTCACTGATATCCTTCTTCTAATGCTCGTTGCCTCTGTAAATTTTATTTCATTTTCTACCTGAGCTCGGCCTGATTCGGGTTAGGATTCGCCTCATGAACACCACGCCACAAGCTTTCTTAAAAATCCAACAATGAACTTCCTCTTCATATACGAACACCCAAATTGCAAATTTATTATTCTTGCATCCCATTTGCACCTTACGGTGGTTCGGACTCATGTTCATTAAAATTCACAATGGCTCGCTCATTATTTCTGAGCTCAACTCTATCAAGTATCATTCAATAAAGTGCCTTGGAAATTTCGAGCCGCCTTCGCTCGCCGCTATCACTGTAAACATCTCTGCAAACTTGACTATCTCCTCACCGTGGACCTAGTATTTCCAACTTAAACTTCATTTTCATGCCCGAGCCATAACAACTCAATCACGACTTGCTCAAATATATGGATCACTCTACTCAATTGACCTTCCTGGTCTTCCATGTATTTATTATGGCTCACCTCACGAGCTTGTTTCCTCCGTGTAATCGTTGGCTTGGCTCGAGTCATTAGATGATTAACCGGTATGCTTCATGCATGAGTTTGGTTCATATGCATACCATTCATGTTTCCGGTTGAGCCAACATCGATGACCAAGTTCCATCCTACACAAGTCAAGCCACACAAGCTCACACTTAATTCGGTTTCCATGGTCCAAGTTTCTTTGATGACTCATCTTCAATATGACCTTTTTTATTACAATCACCACCTAAGGGTCTATCAATCATCTTGATTAGACCAACCATGGCAAGCTATTCTTCAGAATTACCGACATGAGCTACTAAAACGATCACCCAATGAGCTTGATTTGTTCCTTGTCTTATTGTGTTGAGTGAGCCATTTTCAATAGCTCCTAACAAGCTCGCTGACATGTTGACAAAACCTAAATGGTCGAGTCCACCTTACCCTACAACTCGTTGAGCTCAAAACCTTGTGACCTTATACACACCTTGGAACTCAATTTGTTTGGTCAATCATTCAAGTGAATCATTCCAAATCATTCATAGTGATCAATTCCATATAAATCTCGACCCCATGTATAACTTGACCCCTCTAACATTGTTCATTTTGACTAATTCTTGCAAATTTCTGAAAACAGTTGACCGAGCTTACCTTGAGCACTATGTGGTGAGTATAATAGACTAAACGGAGCTTGATCCCTCACACTAAGCACACCGAGTCAAGTTGTATTAATGTCTTCATAATTGATCTTATCATCCATGAGCTCTGACTGATCCATTCTCCCCCAAATCAACCGGTGGACACCTTTTGTTGGGCTCCAAATTCACTAACTAGGCCCCTCTTAAATGCCTCACACATCGAGCTCGAGCTCATATTGAGACATCATTAATGAAGCTCCGAAAAAAATTGTGCAAGCCACGAGTTAATCCATACTTCATTATGTTGAGTGAAGCACCGATTTGAAGCTTCACCTAGCTCGATGGGACTCGACTCCATCATAACATGGTACAAATTAAAAAATGTCCCTTTGAATCTTTTTAAGGATTTTGTCAATTCAAGGGCATTATGTAGATGGAGTAGAACACACTAATTGTAACAATTTTGGTTGTGTTGGGTAAATGTGAGTCCTACAGAGCCTAGTGTACACTCTCTGAGCTCCTCAAAATCCAGAAGATGGAAAACATCTTCTAAGAATAACACATCTTCCTGGAACATTAAAAATACTCCCTAAACACCAAAATATGCCTACCACCTAAAATTTTTCTATGAGAGTCTTTTTTAGTCCTAAGGTCCAAAAGCCTATGTTGTTCAATTTTTCCACGAGGGGGAAAAATTAGATAACAACACTTAGTAGATGTTCATCCCCAAAATAACATTTGTGTGTCGTGTAAGTCTCCATCTCATTTTGTTCTCTGAACGCTATCTCTAAAAATAGCCCGTAACCATGAAAATGGATAAGTCCCAAATAAGCTTTTCCTAGCAAGCATTTCCTTTCCTATCCTTCTGCACCTTCAAATGGGCCTTGTTTATGTGTGTGAATCTTCTGTGTGCCTTGTTCTTAGTGTCATACTTTGTCTCCTCAACATTACCCCACACTAATGTACATTGTCATCCTGAAAATGGGGTTTATCTTGATTGTCCCAAACTATAAAGAACAAGAATGGAAAGAATGTAAAGAATCACTGTACAAAGAATATACTTCTATTCTGCAGCACCCTCCACTTTAACTGGGAGGATCAAGTTTGGATATTTGTTTTAATATCAGCCTCTAATGTTTTCCAATCATCCAATGTAATTATTTTCTTCTCTAGAACATCTGTGGCCATGGATTCCAAATCATCTTGGGTTATCTCTTCCTTTTCATTCTGAAGTACTTGGACACCATTGGCCATAGCGTAGAATCCATCCCTCTAGAAGATCCATCTTTTGCGCTATGAGCTTTCCAATCTCATCTAGCCTCTCCTTATGTGGGGTTTGTTTTGCTACAAGGGCTTCATGCTTTTATTTTACTAATTCCAATAATTTTGTGTTCCCTAAAGTCTCATCCTTAATTGTCTTCAAAAAACTTCATTATCCTCTATCATAGTCCCGATCTTGATCACCGCTTCTGATCTTGCACATATGTTCGAGCTTGATCTACTTTCCTTAGCTCATCTTGTAAATTTTTGAGTAATGCCTCCTAAGATGAAATATTCCTAACCATGGACACCCTTGCTCTCTCTGTTTCCTATTCAAGATCCTTTGCACTGGCATTCAAATTGGTCCATGATCTCATTAACGAATTACATGTTATGGGCCTATATGAACCTTTTGGTAAATTTTTATATTAGTATGGTTATTAATCATCTTGTTGTCGTGATTTTGGGAAAGGCATAATGAATGTTTATTCATCCCTTCTGGAATGATATTTCGTGCTTCAAGGATTATTCAATCGGTCCAGCTTGATGGATTTCTTAGATCCTTACGTTTATTTTGATATGTGAATAATACTGAAGAGTTTGAATGTCTTGGTGAAATATTGATTAGCTCAGTCAAGACAGTCTTGAGGAATAGACTGAAATAAATTCAATTTTTCTATTCCTCACTTGAGACTGACTCATACACATGTAGTGGAGTCACCTTGTTTTACGTTGTGTCTTCATTATGTTCGAATCAGGTTGGGTTCTTTCTCTTCTTACCTGAAGATTATTTCTTTTATCCCTGTGAAGCTGGGAATATGTGTTGACTTGACTGTTATATTGTTTTCATTCTCTGGAAAGGATGGTTAAGCTTTGGTTATATTGACTGAAACTAATTACGATTGGATGAGTAGGAATGTCTAGTGGTTGTTGATGTTTCATGTATTGTTGCTAAACGAATTCATTTAAAACATCTCCTTCTAGACGTAGCTAATGCACTATTGTTGCTGATCTTGTTTATATGCTGAGAGAAATTCATCTTTGGTATCTGACTTGCATCTGCCGGTCACATAATTTAGTCCAGTATCATTTAGTTCTATGTTTTCAATGTTTGACAAGAGTTCAAAGATCTCTTGATTAGATCTGTATCAATATTTTATTCTAATATGTATTTATTTTCTTGGGAAATAATAATGGGATCTTCTCCCATTCTTATTGTTGAATCCCTTTTCTCTTTCTTTTCTAAGTAAGGTATTCATCGTTGATTTCTTTGAAATTTGAAGGAAATTATATTATGTCCTCTCTCTTCTCTGAGTAGTGGAACGTAACATTGTTCTCCTCAAACTCTGAGGGAAGTTCTGAGTTGTTTCTCTCTCTCTCTCTATTCATCTTTTCCCTCTTCTATATTAATCTTACTAAAGGAACTGATCGGTTCAGTTGTATTACTTAATAGGATTTCCAAGTGAGTAGTTGGGAGATAAACCTTTACTTATTCTCCTTGATTTTTGTTGATTGGAAACTATATTTGGTAATGTGTGACTTATGTCTAGTGCAAGTAATCAAATAAATACATTTCCTATTTCTAACATGTTGTGGCCTAACTTAAGACTTAGCCTATATCTTGAGGTTTAAATTTAGATGTAGCATCTGAAATAGGAATCATTATTTTTATGTTATTATTGGCTCAACCTTAAACCTTTCATGAAGTTTGAATTAGCTTGGCGAAAATGTTTTATGATGGAATATGTTAATAGTGAGTATGATGGATCTTTGCTTCTTACAAAAAATAACTCTATGTAGTCATTTTTACCCTTATCATAAAAGAAAGGAACCCCATGCGCACCAGCCTATCACCCAGTGGGTGCTGGGTGCTCACCCAAGGCATGTGCAGGTGCCGAGTCTCTCTTTGACGTGTGTTTAGTGGGAAACATCATCTATGATTCATGTTTAAGAGATCTGAATGGAAGTAAAACTTAAAAGCACCATAGAGCTCAAAATAGCTTCTAGGTCCTTGCAATCATTCCAGATAGAAATCGCTTTAACATATTTTATAACTTATATCAAAATAGAAAGAATTTGTACAAGCATCCATACTTAATCATAAACATAAATGAAAAGAACTACGAGAAAGATGTATGCATCAAAATTATCAATTTTAATATTCATGTGAGCTGGTAACCTCATTACATTCATGGAACCATTATAGAATGTCACAGAAAAGTAGACTGCAGTCATGCTTTATAACTAGACTCATATGATTAAGCTCTCAAAATAAATTTATAATCCCCATATCCTTGATACATCCTTTCCTAAGCATAATTGCCCAACTAATAGAGTTCTTGCAGGTATTTACGCGAGCTCCGCCCTCTATTTATTTCTCTCTTTTACTTCTGCAGGCACTTGTATATATAGGCTTTCTGGACTGCCAACTCATCCTCCAACGGCCTCAGATCCAATGCCAAGTGTCTGAATGTGGTCCTCCATGTGAGCATGCTCCTCTAGGCCTGAGCTTTCCACTTTTTACCATGATGAGCTTTTAGAAGCTTCTACCGCAGGCATGCTCCTTCATGGGCCAACTGTCACTAGGTTGGCACCTTATCCACTCTGTATGCACAGTTGGGTCATGCTTTTCACGTGTTCTTCCAAAAATGCCCAATATGGCTAAGTCCTGAACCCTTGGTTCTGTCCGCGCACGTGCCACGGGTTTCCTTAAAGCCTTCCTTAAACCCTTCCTGCGCACTTTATCCTTGCACGCTTTTCTTCAACTAGGCCTTGTGTGCCTATGCACCTTTTATACTTAGCCAATATTTTAGGGGCCCAACATTACCCCACACTACGCATGTTCTCTGTCCATGGGAACACTTCTCCAGTGAAAAGAAAGAATACAATAGACTTACACCATGGGAAAAGAATAAGGGGATGAAATAATATGGAAAGAAGAAAGAATGGGGAAGTGATGGAATCACTGTAATAGGCTAGGAAAATCCTTTTGCAAGTCGACCTCCAACTTGATCCAAGAATCGACTTTTTTCTGTGCTCTTTGATAGAGATCACCAACCATGGTGCTCACCTCCTCAAATCTTAGATCATTTCCTTATGTGCTTATGGTGTTAGCAATTTTCTCTAACTCTTTGCCTACATCATCTAGCGCATCCATTCTTCGTGTAATCTGTGGGTATAGTTCCTTTAACTAGTTTTTGATTGAACCCCTTAAGGCTTCAATGGCTTTGGATTTTCTTTTGAACTTGGCAAGGATTCTATCCCTTTCCTCCCTATTTCCTTTATTATTCTCTTGAAACTCCTTGAGTTCTGCTTTATGAGTGTCGACCAAGGTGCCTACCACTTTGTCTCTATCCACGCAATTGTCTTACGCGGCATCAGTGGTCCGGGAAGCAAATTTTATATAAGTAAGAACCTTATTGTACTCAGCTACGAATGCCACAACCTCCAACTTATCTTCTTTCTCCAAGCACATGGCCACTTCTTCTACAGATTCCAAGAGTAATAGCTTCCTCTCCATGGTGAGGACTCTTGTTAAATCCTCTAGGCATCCCAAGGTAGATCCATACTTATGCGCGGGGGGTGCTATGTCTGGAGGCTTTAATACTATAACATTATTAATAGACTCCACATTTTTGTACACCGCACACACCTTGGCCTTTTCATCTTTCAACTCACACTACAACTGGGTGTTGATTAGTTTCTCTTGACTTAGCTCCTTTTCCCTTGCAGCTAGCTCTTCCTCTTTCTTCTTTAGGTCCTCCTCTAGATCTTTGATTCTATCATTCCACTGAAGAGTCTAGCTTTGATTTCAATGGAGACCTTTTTGAGTGCATTACATAATTTTTCATCCAAGAGATCTTTGAGTGTTCACCACTGGGTTGTCTTTTGTTGGTCCTGGTAATGTTATTATTTCCCGTGGCTTACTTCAAATTCTGGCTCATCAAGATGGGACTCAATTTCCCATGAGAGCATCTTCCTTGTCCACGGGTATGCAGCCTCCTTATCAAAAGATGACATTACTACAAGCTCTTCTACTGGAATCGTGCTTTAGAACCACACGTGAAACACTTTGTTGGGGTCATAACTATAACCCATCCCTAGTCTTTACTCCCATGTGTGCCTTCTTCCCATGTGCGTGTGTCCTTAGGAATACTTATAGTTAAAATGGGGCCTCCAGTGCTGTCATGGTCCTTTTCAGTGCTCTCCTCCTTATCCTCATCCAACACCGGCTCAACGTGTGTTCCAAATTCTCCTCCTCCAAGGTCTCAATGGACTTTGTTTCTTCTTTCTCTTCCACCTTGGTTATCTGTTCCATCATAAGGCTTGGAGCCTTCTGCGTCTTCACGCCATCCTCCTCACTTCTCATGTCCTGGGTGCCTCTCCCTTCCTGGCTATCCTTGCACCGCACAAAGAGGAAACCTTTCTCCTCTTCTCCACCTTCTTCTTCCAAATCATGTACATTGAAAATAGGTGAACCTTGATATTTTTTAGGCTCGTCTTCCCCACTAACATCTTCTTCACTATCTTCTTCTCCACCTATGTATTTTTCCAAACTCCTAGTTTCTTCCGAGGTGGTCTCGTCTTTTTTCCTATGCTTCTTCCTAACCAGGGATTCCAATGTAGGTGACTCTATTTCTTCTTCTCCTGAGGACTCCTTGTTTGATGGATTTTCTGGCTTTGAAGTCTTTTCCTTGACTATCCGGCCTCTTCTTACATGAATATATGAAAGTTCTAGTGCTTGTCCAAGGAAGCCTATCACACTGTGTATCCACCACACTTGGTATTTTCTTCTCTGGCTCCTTTTCCTCCCATTTGGGTGCGGGTCTCTTCCTTCGCTAGTTAGATCCTCAAGCATAGACACCTCGTTCTCTAGATATGTGCCCTTCTTAGATTTGGGTCTTATGTAGAGGTACACGCGTGTCGTGGATCCTCTACAATGGGAAAATTCATGGGACTTGTCATCTAAACTTCATGTGACACGTACCTCTCCATGTACACACACTTTCTAGGGTAGACCAACCCTTTGCGCATTTCCCTGTGGTCCCGGTCCAGATTACCAAGGTCTAGTTTCAGCTTCTTGGATTCTTTGAACCTGTTTACTCCCACTTGGAAGTATTGAGCTGTGAAGGAAAAGGGGAGCTTGCACCATGGGCTCCATGTCTCATCCATTAGTTTGAACTGCCCAGGTAGAAATGTTGGTACACAAACAAATTCAACTTCTCCTTTGGTGGCCACTAGTAGTTGTTTGGGAATCCTCCATTCTACCCCAAACATGTTCCTCAAGCACGTATACCATTTCTCCAGGTGCACCTTGTGCACGGTTGTCATAGAGTCATAGGTGTATTTTTCAAATCTTTTTGCGGGTGAAGGGTCCTCAGCCAGGTACTCCCACATGAATTTGTCTGATGCATCAGGTACTCGATCTCTAAAAACACAATGGTTAGTAGGACATTACCAAAAAGGATCTTGTCTCCTTCCTTTGTGCAGCTGACAATCTCATCCACAATGAACGTAGACAAGTTGTAGATGGTGCCCTTTGAGATCTTCCTACAAACATGCAACCATGGCTTATTGACCTGGGTCCATCTCTCCTAGCCATTTAACTTTGTCACTAGATGCATGGCCATCTTCATTACCGGGTCCTTGATGTCTGTGATATCATAGTACCTTGACCCCTTTTTTATGCGTAGGTGGTGATAGTTTCCTTAATTGCCTCTTTTTCACCTAGGTTGTCTTCCAAACCATCTCCTTCACAAATGAGGCCTGTGAAATGTGAGATGAATTGAGGGGTAATGTGCATCTTGCACCTTGTGAAATGGAAGTAGTCTTCATGCACGCGTGACATCAACCATTGATATAAGCGCTCAGGCTTCCCGAAATAGGGAAACTCAAAGAGTTGTAATAACCTTGCTTTCTCCATCTTGACCTTCACATCATCATTATAGATGGGAAAACCCTCTGAGTGTCCGTTTATTTGTTCGGTGCACTAACTCCAATGCCATCTCCTTCTCAATTGTGCTCGTATGATGATTATAGTCATTTATAGACATGTTTCTTAGATGGGACTCCCACTCCTTCCCTAGCAACACTCCATCTGGGTACTACATTTCTGCATACCATTCTTCATTTGTATGTGCATTAGTTTCTTGTTGTTTTCCCTTTCCCTTGCCCTTGCCCTTCTTAGGTGTGCTAACTAGTTTCTTGGGTGCCATTGTCTAGGTTCTCTTCTTACTTCAATCACTTCTTATAACTCTGTTCTTCCACTCTTTCCCACCTTAGATCTTGAATTTGTGAAGAAAACTCCTTAAACCCATGCCCTAGTTCTTCAAACCCTAGCTGGGATAATCCCTTCACAAGACAACACCTTCTCACAACTCTCTTACGCCTGTGAAATCCCTTTCTTCTAGTTCACAAATCCAAACTAGTTACCCACACTCAATCTCTTTAATTTTTTCTTCACACGGATCAGTTTTGGAAGCCCTAGTTTACGAAGATGCAAAAGTACTTCTTTCTCCTTATATGTAAAGTGAATAATGAAATGCCTCGACCCTCTATTTATAGTTTTTCCTTTTTAAGCATTAAATGCTACTTCACCTACCATCGTAATTTTCACCTTTAATGTAGCTTTTTCAAACAAAGTTTGACTTTAGCGCTTTGATTCACGCGCCCGACCCTACGTGGAAAATCTTCCAACCTTATGGCACGTAACCAATCTATCTAGACATGAGACTCTTACGCGCACGTCATTGGCACCAAAGGCACTTCTTCTGTCTTGATTTTTGCTCTCACCTACCTCATGTTACTTATGCACTTTTTCTTCCTTTGTACGTGGGATCTAAAAGTATCCTTATCTTGACACCAACCATCCTTTTCCATATTTTCTTTCCATGCACCTCTTTCAACAGGGCCATTCAACTGGGATTTTCAACACAAAATTCCTTGGCACTTTACCCATGCTTTCCTTCACATCACTCCACCCACACTAAAATGATGTGCGGTCCTCTGCGCACTCAAAAATCCTCAAAGATTAATAAGGTTTACCGGTGCCCAAGGTGCAAAACAAAAAAACAACATGAAAGGGAAACACAAGAAAATAAATGCATAAAGGAAATTCTAAACTAACTGGTGAAACTACCTTATTTACAAACACCAAGAAGACTTATTTATAGTAGGGCTTCAGCCTACTCCCATTGAAGTGTCCAAACAATTTCATTCCATCCAGCACTTGTAACTGGCACATGCCCGAATCAAGGATGTATGAGATTTTATAGGGACCTAACCAATGGACCTTCAACTTCCCAAGATGGTGCAAAAACTTAGAATCATACAACAAGACCATCTGCCCAACCTCAAACTTCTTGTTTCTAATGTGGCAATCATGCCATGATTTTTTCTTTGATTTTTTTGTTGTTTGGCTCCACCTGGTGAGTGATCATCTTTCATCCAGCTTCATCAGTTCATCAATTCTCTCTTCCAGTGCTTGCTCATTAGCCAACCCTCCTGTGCATGCTATTTGCAGAGAAGGTAACATGAATTCAATTGGCGAAAAACTTCCATGCCAAACACCAATTGAAATGGTGTGGCTTTGTTCAGCCTTTTATAAGTTGTCCTATAAGCCCATAATATGGCTGATACCTTGTCATCCCAATCTTGTCTTCGACATCACAAATCTTGGTTAGGGTATGACTCAATATTTTGTTAAATGCTTCCATGCTTCCATTTGCTTGTGGGTGATAAGGGGTAGTCTTGTGATGAGCTACCATGAACTCTGCTAACAGGATCCTCATGGTCTCATTCAAGAAATGTGTACCCCTATCACTAGTTAAAATTAAAGGGCATCCATACCTTGTGATAATGTTCTCCCAAAAAAATCTTTCCATTGTGGCTGCTATGCAGTTTTAGATGGGGCTGCCTCTACCCACCTTGTCAAATAGTCCATGCAAGTGATTACATAGTGTGATCCAGTCCTAAGTGTTGCTTGTACAATAGGGCCTATGAAGTCTATTGCCCACTCCTCAAAAGGTTCAGTGCTAGGGATAGGGTGTAAAATCTTTTCATCTCTCTTTCATGTATTGTCAATGCGCTGACAATGGTCACACACTTTACAATAGTCTTTACAATCCTTATACAGAGTTTCCCACCACAATCCTGCCATTAAAATTTTACACGTGGTGGCATCACCTACATAATGTCCACCCGCACTTCCTCCATGTGCTTCCTCTATGATGGTGAGGCACTCATGCTCTAGTACACACCTGCACAAAAATTCATCATGCCCTAACTTGTATAAGTCCCCACTAATCAACATGTAGGGCACGACACGTATGGCTAGTTACTTTCTTTCTAATGCCTTCATCCCTTCTGGTGCCAAAACTTCCTTTAGGAATACTGTAATCTCTTCCATATCCAAGGGTGCGTGTCGTAACGTAAATATTTACACGTCGGCATAGTCTCTTCAATACTTTGTGCATCCTCCCCTAAATCAATTCTTGATAGATGATCAAGTCCACAATTACTCTTTCCAGGCTTCAAAACTATCGTAAACTCAAACTCTTAAAATAATAACACCCACCAACATATGTGCCCTTGTAGAATGGGATTGTTCACCAAGTACTTTAACGCCATGTGGTTGGTGTAAAATACAAAGGGTGTTGCCAGTATCTTTGTCTCGAACTTGAAAAGTGCGTAGATCATTGAAAATGCTTCGTGCTCAGTAGTGGTGTAATTCTACTCTGCTGGTGTCAACTTATTGCTTACAAAACATAAAGGATGATCAACAATTCCTTCACCTGGTTGTGCAAGTATTGCTCCAATGGTGATTCTGAGACATCTACATGAACATGGAAGGGCTTGTCCCAAGAGGAAAACGTAATATAGGCGCAATGACAAGCCTATCCTTTAATGTTTCAAACACTTCTCTTGAGCCTCTCCCTAATGGAAATCACTTTTATGTCTGAGAAATTATTTTAGAGGTGCGGCTATCTTGGCATACCCCTTGATGAATTTCCTATAATAACTTTGTATGCCAAAGAAATCCACGCACTTTGTGCTCTTGCTAATAGGCTCCCCCAATCCCACAATAATTGCAACCTTGGCAGGATCTACTAGCAAGCCCTCCTTACATATGATATTCCCTAATAACATCCCAAAGGGTGTAGCAAAGACACACTTTTTAATGTTGAGGGATATCCTTAACTGTCGACACCTCTCAAACATCAGCCTCAAATTATCACAATGGTCTTTCACTAGCCCATACACTGTCCAATCATCCAGATAAACCTAAAGAAATTTGTGGATGAAGTCCTGGAAACGCTGAACCACTATGTGTGAGAAAACAATAGGAACATTCTTCAACCCAAAGGGCATGACCGTGTATGTAAAAATTCCCCATTCAGTGGTGAAAGTTATCTTATCCTAGTATTCCTTTGCAATAAGGACTTGGTGGTATCCCAAAATCCATCTCGTAAAGGAATAGATTAAGCACCCAACAAATCCCTCTAAAATTTCTTCAGTGAAGGGGTTGGAAAAGGATCAATGACACAAACTACGTTCAGCTCCCTATAATCCATGCAAATCCTAATCCACCCATCCTTCTTGATGTTGATTACCATCGAGACTTATCCATTCTGATTCTTCCACAACTTCAATGATCCCAGAAGCTATCATTTTGTCTATCTCTTCCTTTACCTTTACATGTAAATTGGGATTCATCTAGTAGGGTCTCTTCCTGAACCAGGGTGCATACTATCCTTTAGCTTTATCCTCATCTCCCCCAAGGAATGGTGGATACCTTTGAGCTCATGGTACCCACGTGAGAATAAATGCTCAAATTCATGCAAAAGATTAATTATCTTAGAGACCTCCTTCTCCAACCACTAATCTCCAATAATAGCTTCGTTAGGTTATTCTCCTGAGCTGATGTTAACCTTATTTGTCTTTAAGGGCTCATGGTAGGTGCGCGTGTGAGCATAAAAAGTATCCACTACCTCACATGTCCCTACAAGATGGTTTAAATCCAAGATCTCTGCTTCCTCCCCATCAATAACATATACTAATTTCCCTTTCTCCTTTTCCAAGCACACGCACTCAAGCTGGATCTCTTCTACTTATTCCTCTTCTTCAAAGCACACCTCCAAACTTGGTCCACCTAGCAGTTCCAACAACCTATCTTCTACCATGGCACTATCCCCCATGGTAAGGTGCTTAACAACCTGTAATGCCTTATCAACTGATGGCTTAGTACTTCGGTACTCAAATGTTTGAATGAGGTCAACTGCTAGCTCTTGCCAATTTCCTGTTTGGTGGCATGTCTCAGAATGTATGTACCATATGCGTGCATAACCTGCAGTGTAGAATACAACTTGTGCACCTAAAGGGATGGTGGAAAATATTCTGCATTCTCTCTAGACCTTCTCACAAGCTTGGATGTGGAAAGAGTTGGGTTCCTTATCATGGTAGTCCTTGCTAGAAGTGGGCACGTTGCTTCTAGAAAACCTGACAGAGAGAGAAATTATTACCTCGTGTCATTCCAAAAGGCTCTCCTGATGTGTAGCCCACCACCGTGCCGGTATGCTGAGTAGGACATAACTTAACATCCCTCTCTGTTCCTTATCCTCCTTTTACTAAGCTTCCATCTCCTGTAAGAAGATCTCAAGGAAGGCCCCTCCTAAATACTTAGGTAGTTTTTTTCCTCCTAGGTGCCAAACTATATGCACCTTTGTTACTTTTGTTACCAATCCTCTCAACTACCATCTGATCAATTCATAAGTCCCATGCACCCAATTATCACATACTAGAATGGTGGTGTCACTTCTTGTCTGAGCATCCTCAAACTGGATAACTCGGTTGACGGGATGGATTATCTCTGGATCCACTGATTGAGCACACACATATCTGATCTAGGACCTCTTCCCCTAAAGGTTCAATATAGGCGTCAACTTCCCATCAGCTAGGGGTATAATGACACGTTCCTCCTTATTTTCAAAGCTGATGTACCCCTTGTTGAACCAAAGGTTAGCATTGTTCTTGTAACACCATGGGCACCCAAGTAGTGCTGGAAAATTGTCTACCTCGGCGAGTGCCAAGAATTCGAAGTCCCTAGTAAACTTAGCTCCTTGGATAGTGATAGTTACATCCTTTAAGACACCAATGGGAATTTCCTTCATTTTTTTCCATATATAACACATTCAAAGATGGCTGTAATGCAGGTCTCCCCATCTGATGCCATGCATCCAAAGTTAGAACATTGACCTCTACGCCTATGTCAATGAGGATATTACTAAGGAGCCATCCATCTATGACTGCATCCAATGTGATCTCTTTGTCATAGTCAAGGTTGTGAGGGGGAAGGTTACATGCAGGATCTATCTCTCATGCTCTTCTCCGGTGCGTGGTACCTTCTCCCTCAACCATGCTCCTAGAAAGGGAGTAACATTCTATTGCCTTAGTGTTTTACACACTTCCTTGACCTCATCCAGGTCATGCTTTGGCACCTCAAATTTCCTGCTTTGCTCCTCCCTCTGAACAGCTCCTTTAGACATTGGAATTCTCCTTGTAAACTCGAATGACATCCATGATATCTTGATATACTTCATTTTGATGCAAAGGTGCAGGTACTTCCCATGAACTACTTCCTCTCTTGAAACCGGGGTCCTCTGCCTTTGTATTTCCTTTGCATGGGAACCACCTCTGCTCTTGTTGTTACTAAAACAGGTTCCAAGCCTACATCATGTGTCACCCACAACATCTATTAGGTGTCTACCTTATTAATACTTTCTATTACAATGCCCTTGTCTTTCCATTGTGGCTGGTTCATGTGCTCAAAAAAATTTGGGAATTCCTCATACTTGTGCTTCTTTCCACACCGGGAGCACTACTGACAGTCTGGGCACTCTCGTTTATAATGTTCTATAGACCCACAATTAAAACAAGTTCCACATGGGAACTCACTCCTTCCTCCCTCATGGTTACCATGACCATGGAATCCTCTGCGAAATCCCCTTCCATGCGTGCCACCATCTATGCGCTCCTCATAGTGGTAATCATCCCCTTTAGAACTACTGGCAATGTTGGTTTGGCATACTCCATGATCAATGGCTTCATAGATCTGATCGATGAGCCTACAGTCCTTAGTATCATGGGTTGTAGAGGTGTAGATCTTACACTAACAAGACACATTATTCCGAATTACATGTTGTAACAAGGGGCATTTACTTGCATCATGGTCCCCATGAAAAATGTTACTGATCTACTATCACAACATGTCTTGCCCTCTGGGGACAACTACCCTTGACATGCCCCTCTCTTTTGCACAATCATACACCATAAACCACTATGAGTCTCATGGGTTGAGTTCACAGACAACTTCTCCGATTCTTAGCCATAGTAGCAATTTGAGCCTCCAGGAATGGGCTAACTCTAGTATCAACACTACCAACAACCTCGGTGCGTAGAGTAGCTTCTAATGCCTCATGCGGGTCTATGAAAGTTTTATGAGATAAGGCCCTTCTAAAAGGTGTGATCAATCCTCCAAAAAACCATTGAGCATGCTATGAAGGGTGAATATCATATGATAACTTAGACAAGAGAGTTTTAAAGCATGCATCATACTCCCACACATTCTCTGCCATTCCTGTTGAATCTCTTTCAGGGTGTTGATGCTCTTTTGTTCAAACTCAGGGATGTGGAATTCTACCAAGAAGGCATCTTTAAATTAGTATAATCCACCACCATTTGATGAGGGTCATATTTCCTATACCAGCTATGCGCGTGCCCCTGCAACATTGTTGCAAATTGACTAGCCTTCCACTTCACGGTTGTGATCCTCTTTGCACGCCATAGAATCTCACAATTGTGAACTTGTTCAGCAACATCTTCAATACCTTTGTAATTTGGTAAGTGTAATGACATCTCAAAGAAGGCTTGAGGGGCTGGCTGGGGCCCTTGTCCTCCCGATCCGAGCTTTGGTTTCCTCCCGGTGTTTCCTCCACCGCCGGACCCACTAGGTCCACTGGGTCATATGCCTAGTGGGCCACCAAATCCACTAGAACCACTAGGTCCACTAGGTCATGTCCCTCCTGAGCCACTAGAACCACCAGATCCTATAGTAGTCGTGCCAAGTGTCCCCAAGGTTCCACTGAATTGTGCACTCGACAATCTATGATAATGCCCCACTACCACTATTGTACCCCATGCCACTTCTAGATGTGAGACCAAAGGCTTGTATACTTGCTCCTTATCTAAAGACTCCTCCAAATACTAGAATATGTGTAGCCATAGAAGTGGGAACTAAAAATTGTACTTCCTAGGTGTAGATTTGTCACTTCCACTATACCAACTGGGTCAATGATACTCCTTGTTACGTAAGACCAAGCACCGGGGTTTGGTCATTGGGTGGGTTTAGATACATGCCAATGACTATTCTTTTTTCATGTGATGAAATCTCATCAGAAGTTGAAGGGGTCTCTCTTACGCACTTTCCAAGATGGGGTAACATAGACTTGCTCGAGTCCATGTCTCTGCGTGAACCTTGACTCATTCCCACAACGTATGCCTCCATAAATCCATCACACTTACGGTTACACATCATCTAGTAATCTCCCTTTCACGCGCTTCACTATACTTGAGTCGTCTCTCCTCCCTTTCCTTCTCTGTCATAATATCTGCCATCTTCCTCCACCCTAGCTCCCTTGCCCAGTGCTCAGAATGGTTTAGCCGGCCATTGGAAATGCCTCTAAACTCAAAGTAACAACCAAGATCTTCATTGCCAGAGGGATAACATGTAGAAATGATCCTCTCGAGCTTATGCAAAAATTCAAACTCAAGAAAATTTTGGGAAATAATATGTGGAAATAGTGTACTCCAAAGTGTAGCTAGCCAACACACCTTCCCACCAATGATCCACAACATGAGTCCACGTCAGATCTGCATCCTACAGCCTCTGGTATTCTTCTTGGGTCCACACGCATGATCTAGAATACTAGCTTGATCTAGATGCATATGTTGAGAGCCATTCATACAACTCTACTGGGAAACAACAGAAAAATGTTTCATATAAATCATGGTAGAGGTTCTCTTCTACCCATCTACATGCATCAAACTCAGGTCTAGTGCTAAATATTTGAGAAAATTCATCCTTTGTGCTCTTGAACCATGATTCAACACTTTCCAGAGTTAAACATTCTATCATTACTCATTACCTAGATCATGATGTATGCCATTTCCCTCTATAAATTTGAAAAGAGGTCCCAACAATAGAACCAAGATGTAGTCATTTTTACCCTTATCACAAAAGAAAGGAACCCCATACACACCGACCTATCACCCAACATGCGCTAGGCACTCACCCAAGGCATGCACGGTGCCGAGTCTCTCTTTTATGTGAGTTTAGTGGGAAACATCATCTATGATTCATGTTTAAGAGATCTGAATGGAAGTAAAACATACAAGCACCATAGAGCTCAGAATGACTTCTAGGTCCTTGCAGTCATTCTAGACAGAAAGTGCTTTAAATTTTTGTATAACTTATACAAAAATAGAAAGAAGTTGTACAAGCATCCATACTTAATCATAAACATAAATGAAAAATAACTACGAGAAAGATGTATGCATCAAAACTATCAATGTTAATATTCGTGTGTGAAATTTGGTAACCTCATTACATTCATGGAACCATTACAGAATGTCACAGAAAAGCAGACCGCAGTCATGCTTTATAATTGGACTCATATGATTAAGCTCTCAAAATAAATTTATAATCCCCATACCCTTGATACATCCTTTCCTAAGCATAATTACCCAACTAACAGAGTTCTTGCAGTATTTTTACAGAGCTCCGCCCTCTATCTATTTCTCTCTTTTTACTTCTACAGAACTTGTAGATATAGGATTTACGGAATGCCAACTCATCCTTTAGTGGCCTCAAATCTAATGCCAAGTTTCTGAATGTGATCCTCCATGTGAGCATGCTCCTCCAAGCCTAAGCTTTCCACTTTTTACCATGATGAGCTTTTAGAAGCTTCTACATGAGCATTCTCCTTCTTGGGCCAACCTGTCGCCAAGATGGCACCTTATCCACTCCTCATGCACAGTCGGGTCATGCTTTTCATGTGTTTTACCAAAAATTTCCAATATGGCTAAGTCCTAAACCCTTGGTTTTTTCCTCACGTGTGTCACGGGTTTCCTTAAAGCCTTCCCTAAACCCTACCATGCTAGCTTTATCCTTGTACACTTTATCCTTGCGTGCTTTTCTTCAACTAGGCCTTGTGCGCCTATGTGCCTTTTATACTTAACCAATATTTTAGGGGCCCAAAAATACTTAGGCTATATCTTGAGCTTTAAATTTGGATGTAGCATCTGAAATAGAAATCTCTTATTTTTATGATATTGTTTTCTCAACCTTAAACCTTTCATGAAGTTTGAATTAGCTTGCCAGAAGATGTTTTATAATGTACTATGTTAATGGTGAGTTTGATGGATCTTTTCTTCATAAAAAAATAAATCTATTTTAAGAAATATTAGAGTTAGTGTCTATCTTTGGAATTTAGATTGAATGAAGTAAGAAATAAACTATACGTACCTATAGTAAGAAAGAGATAAGTAATTAGGATGAAATATTACTTATCTCATATAATTCCTTATGAAATCAATGGCTGAAGAGTGTTTATTATATCATGATCTTTACTAAATATAAATTTGGTTGATCACCTTGTACATTTTTATGATTTTTATTTCTTTATGATGTATCTATCTGCGGTGTGTTCTTGTTTTCATAAAAGTAGAGTTCTTTTTATGAAACAATTAGTTGAAAGCACATCATTTTAATGCTTAGTGCTTATCATGCTCAATTCAATGAACTGACCCATGCTAGCAATTTTGCCAGATGGAATTCGTAAGTGATAAAGGAAGAAAATAACTTTTATGATGTTATTTGTTACTTAAAGACTAGATCTTTTATGAAGAAATATGATTCATTATTGAAATGTATTGAAAGAGGAAAAGTTGTATTTATTAATTGAGCTTGATGTTGTTTGACATGAAAGATGTCTGAAATGAATGGACTTGTAAAATGTGTATTTCACTTTGATAAATGGAAAAATATTGAGAGTTACTTGTACATGATGTGTTATTCTCCTTGTGTATTCTGTAAAGGAAATTTGTAATCTTATCTTTATTTCCTCATAATCTTATCTGTATGGAATCCTTATTGGTTTGACTTAAATCAGTTAGATGGAAGGGAATTAGATGCCCTATCCCCTTTTGGAAATGCATCTTATTAAGTTGGCATGCATAGATTTTTTTATCTAAGTCACTATGGTTTATTAAAATGATGTTAATGAAAGTGTGAATTAATTATGAATACTTGTATAATGTAAAAGGGTATAATGAACCCTAACTCATAACAAGAAAGAGGAAGGTGCACTTCCTCTTGACCAATACCTTGATAGGTTTAAAACAAATGGAAGGTAAATATGAACATTTATCAATTAGACTTCATCTCAATGAAGTCTATTATAATGGAACCTGTTTTGGAACTTAAACAGGCTAAGAATGGTTGAGGTATAATAAGTAAATCTTGTTGATGTTGTTGTTTCTGTTTAATTAACTAAATTCTAAAAGTAGAAAGTTAATGAATAAAAAGCAATCATGAAGTTTCTGCAATACATTAACAACTAAATTGTGGATGTCAACCTTAAGAGCTAATGAAATTAGGGTTCAACAGGGTTGTTGTAATTAAACCTTAATTAAGAAAAATAATTGGGTAATTAACTTCTTTCTTGGGTATGTACATCAAGATGGGTAATCCCATCAGATGTTGGCACATGCCAACTACAAAACTATACCTTCATGAAGACTTGGGTCTTCACAAGGATATAGTTTTGTAGTTGACATGTTGCGAACATCCTTTAGAATGGATCATCTAGATCTATCGTTGGCCTTGCCAGGAATGGATCAACCCCTGGAGTGGAAAAAAATGACAAAATTAAACATGGAGGTGAATGGAAGACCTTGGAACATCATGGAAATGATTTTGGAAGGTCTGGGGAAGTTCTGCAAGGCTTAAAGTAGTCTGAGTAAAAAATAGGGTTCATAAGCCTAGGCGGTACACAGGCCTAAAACAACTGCTGGGCTTCAGAAGAAGATTTCGGAGCTCCGGATGGAGTTAGAAGAAAAAAAAAAATCCAAAAATAGGATTCCAAGACCTACATGATGGTGAAATAATATTTTTCACAACACTTTGGTGCATCATGTCTACAGGAATTTTTCTCAGGCATAGATGGAGTAAAAAATAAAAAATATGATTTTTAAGGGATAAAATGGCATTATCAAGACATGATACCCCCACCATTGGATTCATAAGGCCATTTACAGTTAGGATCATATAAATTTTTTCCAAAAAGGTCCATCGGGAGCTCAAGTTATCACTGTCACAAGTTTAGGACTTAGCCAAATTTTTGGGAGGTCGGCCAGAGCCTAGCGGGATTTTATGTCCCTCAAGTCTTCCAAGGTTAGGGAAATCAAGGTTGTAAAAGTGATACCAGCTCCCTTGAATCCCTCTCAGCCATCATATGACCTCTTGGACCCTCATGTGACCTCTAGACTCGATAGTTTAACCCCTAGGTGCTTATTTGGAGCATGCATTCCTTGCCGTCGGATCGGGCGCCACGTGTCAGCTCCAAGACCCCCGTGGAATTTGATGTCCCTTACGAACCTGAGTTGGAGGAAATAATACCTTTAAAAATTCTCCTATCCCCTATGGGGAGTCATTTGGACACCCACGTGACTGAGTTTCAGCCCCCAGGTGCATTTTTGGAGCAGTCATTCCCTACTATTGGATTGGGCACCACATGTCACCTCCAGGACCACTGTGGAAACTGATATCCCTTATGAACCTGAGTTAGGGGACATCATACCTTGAAAAATGTTCCCAGCCCCTATGGGGAGTCATTTGGACACCCACGTGACCGAGTTTTAGCCCCTAGGTGCATTTTTCAAGCAAATCCCCTGTCGTCGGATCGAGGACACATGGCATCGCCTTGACCACTGTGGAAATTGATGTCCCTCATGTCCCTGAGGTTAGGGACATTAGGGACATAAAAATGTACCCATCCCCTCCATCTACAAGTTTTGAGTATTCAAATCTGGCACTTAGCCATTTCTTTCCCCTCATTTCTCCTTCACAGCTTCATACCTTGCCATGGCTCCATGCATGTTTGTCCAGACACCCGCTCCACCATTATTACTCTAAGATAGCTCTATCATGGCCACATAAATTCTCCAATCATGAATACATAGCAATATGCAAGATCCAGGAGGAATCCTCATCAAACACAGAAGGAGAAGCATAGAGCACAGAAGGAGAAAACAAATAAAACTCCATAGCCATGAAATGAGAAGTTTAAGAAATCTCCTAAATGGATGCATGAAACAACAAGATATATTTTTCTACTCATTCCTCTACCAAAGGACATCAAGAAGACACCTTAAAACTCCCCCACGTGTGATAGAGCATCCATAACGAAGAAATCTCATTTCCGGCTCAATGAAGAAAGAAGTGGGATTTCTCATCAAACCAGTTGCCGGATCGAAGTAAGATCACACATGAAGCACCAAAAGAAAAAAGCCACATCAAAAATATAATTTACTTCACAAACAGAGGATAAAACCATACCTGCAATTTTGAGGTCCATTAATGGCTGCCGTACCCAGAAGCACTGCCAGGTTTGAAAATTAAAACTTTAAAATCTCCTGGACTATTAAGTGGGTGGGCCCGAAATTTCAGAGGGAGGATATTGGGAAAAAAACCATATCAAAGTTTTTTTTTTCCATGTCGATCTGACTCCTAGAGAATTTTTTTCTAAAAATAGGAACTGCTATTTTGGGAAAGTTATCGATAGAAGAACCTGCGAAGAAGACGAAGAAATTGGATGTGCACCACAACTAAGAATCCACCGAATGGACCTTTTTGGCACTTAATAAAAATAGTAAGTGTGCCCTTGAGCACCTACTAAAAATATAAAGTTGATCCAGAAGGAACGAGGAATGCAAGGAGAAAGAGGAAAACTGAGTCGTAGCATCCAATTGAAGATCGGGGACTTGATTTCTCATACTTACTAAAAATAGTAAGTTAATTTTTATAAGGGAGATATGAAGCCAAAGTGGATGGGTCAGAAGCCTTCTTAGGATTACAAAGTGGAGAACAGTCGAGAGATGGAGCCAAGTCCACTATAGCAACTCATCCTTCGGCATAATTCTTCTTCTTCTTCTTCTTCCTCTTCTATCTCTCTCTCTCTTCGCTCCTCATATGACACTCTCTCTCTTCAATGTTATATTTTTTGCGTTGAGGGTTGCACTTTTTAATATGACTTAAATGACTTTAGAAATATAATGTAAATTAAGTTGCCTTGCTATTATAAAAGGGACTTAAATATTTAAAGTGGAATATGAACAATCTTAAGTCATATTAAGGTATTTGAAAGGTCATAAGGAAGACGATAAGTCACATCTCATTCTATAAATTGTAACACCATTCCCATTGCAAAGGGTTGGCAATTGATCTTGTAGACTCAAGAGTGCATTGTACCTAGAGAAATAAAAGGAGATAGCCATTTTCTTCTATTTCCCCCTTTTCTAAATCTCCTCCATTCCCAACTTTGATTTGAAATCAATACCTTCACTAATTCCCACATTATGATTTGAGTAATCAATACAAGAAGAAGGAGTTTCTAGATTTCTTTGACTAAGGGGTCTCTTGATACTTGGTGATCAGTGAATTCTATTTGGTCTTGTTCCTATTCATAGAGTTGTTTCTTCTGATAAATGCATGTGTTGAAGTTTCTAACTTGTGTGTGTGCAGAAATCTAATTTTCTACTTGTAACATTAGTTCTCCTACCTCATTTCTCACTCCCCTTTCCCGCTCTACAAATGAATAATTCCCTAGCAAGAGATTGCTAGCTTTGCTTTGCGGGGTCGGTGGAGTGCCCCTGTTGGATCCACTGTTGAAAGACCACCACATAAATCCACACCTTCTCATGCATGCACATACGACAATGCACCAAAAGTAGAGGGACTTACATTCCTAGAGAGTTGGCAAGAAATCCACAAGTTATTCCACTCGAAAATTTTTCTTGCCAACAAAAAGTAAAATATTTCAAATTTGGGTTGTATCTGAGTTGGAAATTGGATTAATACATGTAGCTCCTGCTTGAACTTGCATGATGTCAACCTTGTTGTTTGCACTTGTAAGTTAGAAGATGATCTGTTAATGACTTACTTATTATGGGCTGTATAAACCTTATGGTAAAATTTGTCTATTAGTATGGTTGTTAATCATCCTATTGTCATGATTTTGGGAAAGGCATAATGAATGTTTATTCATCCCTTCTAGAATGATATTTCATGCTTCAAGGATTATTCAATTGGTCCATCTTGACAGATTTATTATATCCTTATGTTTATTTTGATATGTGAATAATACTGGCCAGGTTTGAATGTCTTGGTGAAATATTGATTAGCTCAGTCAAGACAATCTTGAGGAATAGACTGAAATAAATTTGATTTTTCTATTCCTCGCTTGAGACTGACTCATACACATGTAGTGGATTCACCTTTTTTATGTTGTGTCTTCATTATGTTTGAATGATGTTGGGTTCTTTCTCTTCTTACCTGAATACTATTTCTTTTATCCCTGTGAAGCTGGGAATATGTGTTGACTTGACTGTTATTTTGTTTTTCATTCTCTAGAAAGGATGGTTAAGATTTGGTTATATTGACTGAAACTAATTATGATTGGATGAGTAGGAATGTCCAGTGGTTGTCGATGTTTCATGTATTATTTCTAAATGAATTCATTTAAAACATGTCCTTCTAGACATATATAATGAACTCTTGCTGCTGATCTTGGTTATATCTTTGAGAGAACTTCATCTTTGGTATCTGACTTACATACTGTAGTCGCATAATTCAGTCCAGTATCATTTAGTTCTATGTTTTCAATGTTTGACAAGAGTTCAAATATCTCTTGATTGGATTTGTATCAGTCTTTTATTCTGATATGTATTTCTTTTCTTGGGAAAGAATAATGGGATCTTCTCCCATTCTTGTTGTTGAATCCCTTTTCTCTTTCTTTTCTGAGTAAGGTATTCATTGATATTTTCTTTGAAATTTGAAGGAAATTATATTCTGTCCTCTCTCTTCTCTGAGTATTGGAATGTAACAATGTTCTCCTCGAACTCTGAGGGAAGTTTTGAGTTGTTTCTCTCTCTCTCTCTATTCATCTTTTCCCTCTTCTATATTACTCTTGCTAAAGGAACTGATTGGTTCAATTGTACTACTTAATAGGATTTCCGAGTGAGTAGTTGGGAGATAAACCTTTACTTATTCTCCTTGATTTGTGTTGATTAGAAACTATATTTGGTAATGTGTGACTTATGTCTAGTGCAAGTAATCAAATAAATACATTTCCTATTTCTAACCTGTTGTGGCCTAACTTAAGACTTAGGCTATATCTTGAGCTTTAAATTTGGATGTAGCATCTGAAATAGGAATCTCTTATTTTTATGATATTGATGGCTCAACCTTAAACCTTTCATGAAGTTTGAATTAGCTTGGCAGAAGATGTTTTATGATGGAACATGTTAATGCTGAGTATGATGGATCTTTGCTTCTTAAAAAAAAAACTCTATTTTGGGAAATATTAGAGTTAGTGTCTATCTTTGGAATTTAGATTGAATGAAGTAAGAAATAAACTATAAGTACCTATAGTAAGAATGAGATAAGTAATTAGGATGAAATATTACTTATCTGATATAATTCCTTATGAAATCAATGGCTGAAGAGTGTTGATTATATCATGATCTTTACTAAATATTAATGTGGTTGATCACCTTGTACTTTCTTTTATGATTGTTATTCTTTATGATGTATCTATCTGTAGTGTGTTATTGTTTCATAAAAGTAGAGTTATTTTTATGAAACAATTAGTTGAAAGCACATCGTTTTAATGCTTAGTGCTTATCATGCTCAGTTTAATGAACTGACTCATGCTAGAAATTTTTACAGATGGACTTCGTAAGTGATAAAGGAAGACAATAAATTTTATGATGTTATTTGTTACTTAAAGACTGGATATTTTATGAAGAAATATGATTCATTATTGAAATGTATTGAAAGAGGAAAAGTTGTATTTATTAATTGAGCTTGATGTTGTTTGACATGAAAGATGTCTAAAATGAATGGACTTGTAAAATGTGTATTTCACTTTGATAAATGGAAAAAGATTGAGAGTTACTTGTACATGATGTGTTATTCTCCTTGTGTATTATGTAAAGGAAATTTGTAATCTTATCTTTATTTCCTCATAATATTATCTGTATGGAATCCTTATTGGTTTGACTTAAATCAATTAGATGGAAGGGAATTAGATGCCCTATCCCCTTGTGGAAATGCAGCTTATTAATTTGGCATGCATAGATGTTCTTTTATCTAAGTCACTATGGTTTATTAAAATGATGTTAATGAAAGTGTGAATTAATTATGAATACTTGTATAATGTAAAAGGGTATAATGAACCCTAACTCATAACAAGAAAGAGGAAGGTGCACTTCCTCTTGACCAATACCTTGATAGGTTTAAAACAAATGGAAGGTAAATATGAACATTTATCAATTAGACTTCATCTCAATGAAGCCTATTATAATGGAACCTATTTTGGAACTTAAACAAGATAAGAATGGTTGAGGTATAATAAGTAAATCTTGTTGATGTTGTTGTTTCTTTTAATTAACTAAATTCTAAAAGTAGAAATTTAATGAATAAAAAGCAATCATGAAGGTTAAAATACATGAACAAAGCAATTATGGATGTAAACCTTAAGAGCTAATGAAATTAGGGTTCAACAGGGTTGTTGTAATTAAACCTTAATTAAGAAAATCGATTGGGTAATTAACTTCTTGCTTGGGTATGTACATCAAGATGGGTAATCCCGTTAGATGTTGGCACATGCCAACTGTAGAAGCTGTACATTTGTGACAACTCGGTCTTCACGAGGATATAGTCTTAAAGTTGAGATGTTACAACATCCTTCGGAATTGGATCACCTAGATCTACATAAACTTGGACTTGATCTAAGTTATAACTCTAGGTCAAGATAGGAGCATGATTTAGTATAGGGAATAACTAATGACGAGTAAGGATAACTAGACACATGCAATCGACTTAGGTTGATTAAGTATGTCTAAGTACCCTTAGTCACCACGAGTGGTTCTCTATACCAAACTATGTTACTAACTTGGGTAGGGTTAAACCTTGAACAAGTGGACTGACAGGAGTTAGTGAAGACCATTCTAGATAACATATGAGTGGGGTGAAGGATGTATTTTATTTGATGAGTATGTCATCTAGGAATAGTAACATGAATAATATGTTGGAAATATTTGGCCAAAGTATCGCAAGTTGCTGGTTATGTTGTCCTATGTCACCTAGTTTAAGAAATGAGATTTCAAATGAATATTGGTAACAAATATTCAAATAGGTCTCTTAAACAGAACACTCAATACCTATAATAGGGTAAGAGAACCAAGTATACTTAGTATACAATACTTTGAGTTAACATGAGAGATCGGTTAGAAACCGAGTCATGAAATGAGAGATTCGGTAGTTCACCGAGTCACTTACAGCTGCATATGGTTATCTGTTATGAGATTGATTGGCATGGAATGTGTGTTCTAAATTATGATTATTTAGAACAGAGAACATTATATATATATATATATATATATATATATATATATATATATATTCCCTTGTTTCTAAAGTCTTAAAATGGGAATGTTACACCACTCATTGATACTTCACATAAATATTTTTCAAACCTCTCCGTGAGAGAATTATTTTCAAGGGTACTCCCAGATCTTGTTCTTTGGCTCATTGGGCACTCAAATTTCTAAAAATACAAGAGAAAGTAGGATAACGCCAAATCTTATATTTTCTCCTATGTGCACTTCCTCAACAATGGTATCTACAATATAGCTTGCTAAGTTGTATACTACTCCCTGAGACATTTTATTTGCAATATGAAGCCACATGGTGTTTACATGTGACCATCTCTCTTAGTCATTTAACTTGGTGAGTAGATGTGCGGCTGCCTGCACCACATGAAACTTCTTTAGTTTATCAATGTCCATTCCACGTGGACCCTTGGTATACCCCAACTCCTTTCTTTTTCTATGACCACTGCTTTATCAGTCAGATCACTAACAAGGTCTACCCCTATGCCCTTCAATCCTGTTAGTGTCAAAACCAGGGCTACTGTGATCCTAACCCTTCATCCGGTGAAATAAAAGAAGTCCTCATGGAATCGCTCATAAGCCATTAGTATAAGGGTTCATATTTTCCAAAATATGGGAGCTCATACAACTGATAAACTCCTACCTACTTTAGTAATTTTTCCCTAGCGTCGTAATACAATCTTTGGATATCCTCCACCAGGAACTTGTTGGTCTTATTATTCAAAAAAGCATCCAAATTTCCCTTTTTTAGTGGTACAATGGTTGTAGTCATTTATTTTACATCTGTGGATGTGGGAATCGACTCTTTTCTAGCTATTACTCCTTCGAGTACTTTATTTAAGAAAAATTACTCTTAGGAGCAATTTCAACTTCAACTTCTACCTTATTCTTTCCTTTCATGCCTGCAATAGGTGCTTTCTTCAGTGCCATCGTTAAAATCCCACCTTTTGTTGTTTGTAATGAGTAAAATAAAACCATAGCTATAATTTTTTTGCCCTAGCTTGAAACTATGTTCCCTAGCTCCTTCTCAATGCTTCTGCTTTGCTCAAACCCTTCACCAATGGGGACACATGCCTCTTCCGCATAATAGTCTTTTTTCCATGTCTAGTTTGACAATGCTCCACTCCTTAACACGATATGCTTGGCTCGGTCGCAATTAGTTCGCTCAAATACTTGTGATCGCAAAGGTAAAAATTGACCCACATCACATCCTTATAAATATTTTCAAAAATTTATTGCATTGATTGCTCCTTCACCTACCGATAATTCTCTCATTAATTGACCATTTTCACAATCTCCATGTGGCACATCTTCATGCCCCAGCTATAACCTTCTAGCACGCCTTCATACCTTCTAGCTACAAACTATTCTTTAGTGTGCTTCCATGTGCTTGAGTACCTTGCCATTGTGCCTTCATCGGTAGTCTCTATGGCCACCGCTGCTAACTCGCGTTATACTTTTCCCTCATTTATCTCCATCTATGGTCATATTTTAGAGAAATCTCCTTTCTAACAACTCCTTTCCACACTTAACTAGCACCTATATAGCAGTTTTTTTCTCATGTGTACCCAGTTGTGAATAACCACCCCACACCAATGGTATGTGTAGTCCTTTGTGCATAAAAATACTTTAGATGGTAATTAGCTTCCAATGTGCAAATGTGCTTATTACACAAAACACCAAACTAAATTGACAAAGCATAGTGACAAAGAAGGAAATACATTAAGGAAATAAATAAATGAAAACCTATTCTAAATGGCAACACTGCCTTATTACAAACACCAAGAAGACTTATTTATAGTAGGGCTTTAACCTACTCCCGTTGAAGTAACCAAGTAACCGTATATTCCATCAAGCGTCTCTAACTGGAAAGAACCTGATTCAAGTATATGAGTGATAACATACGGTCCCAACCAATGCACTTTAAGCTTTCCTGGATGGCGTAGAAACTTAGAATCATAAAGAAGCACCATTTGTCCCATCTCAAGCTTTTTGTCCCTGATGTTCCTATCATGCCATGCCTTCTACCTAGCCTTTTCCTTCTTCTAACTCAAACGTGCTATGATGCACCTCTCATCCAACTGTATCAATTTATCAATTCTTTCTTCTAATGCTTTCTCATCAGCTAGACCTCCAACATGCACAATACACAAAGAAGGTAACATGAATTCCATAGGAAGAACTGCCTGCACCAAACACCAACTGAAAGGGTGTGGCCTTGTTCAACCTCTTGTATGTTGTTCTATACACCCAAAGCATGAAATTTTTTTATCATCCCAATCTTTCCTTCAAACATCACATATTTTTGTCAATGTCTGGCTCAAAATCTTGTTGAAAGCCTCAAGAGTCCCATTTTATTGAAGATGATAGAGAGTATTCTTATGGTGCACAATGATAAATTCATCCAATAGTATCCTGAATGTCTCATTCAAAAAATTTGTACCCCTATCACTTGTCAATCTTAGTGGGCATTCATACCTTGTAAGAACATTTTCCCCTAAGAATCTGGTGATGTAGTTGCTTTACAATCCTTGGTAGGTGTTGCTTCTACCCACCTTGTAAGATAATCTATAAAAGTGATGATGTAGCATGATCTAGTTCTATGCGTAGCTGGTGAAATAGGACCCACAAAATCTACAACCCATTTCTCAAATGGCTTTGTACTAGGAATAGGTCCTAAAGGCATTTCATCTCTTTTTCCGGGTTTACAAATATGTTGACAGTGATCATATGCGTTCTGATATGCTTTATAATCTTTGTAGAGGGTCTCCCACCATAATCCAATGAGTAGAATCTTATGTATAGTGGCATCACTTGTATAGTTCCCACTTGAAATACCACCATGATCCTCTTCCATGATATTTGTGCACTCGTTCTCTAGTACACACTGGTGCAATACTTCATCTTAGCCTAGCTTGTATAGGTCACCACTGATCAACATAAAAGGTGTGGTTTGATTGCAAGTTGTTTCTTCTCTAAGGCATTCATTTCTTTTGACATTATACTTGTACGTAAAAAGACAACAATATCCTCTAATTACAAGGCGTGTGTTGTAACCTATACACCTATGCATCTGGAATTTTATCTTCAATTATCTATGCATCATCCTGGCTAAATTATTGATAAATGGTCTAGGCCAGAGTTACTTTTACTTGGTTTTACCACAATTGTGAAATCGAATTCTTGGAATAAGAGCACCCATCAACATATGTGCCCCTGTAAAACAAGATTATTTACCAAGTATTTCAATGCCATGTGATCGTATAAAATACAAATGGTGTTCCTAGCAGGTATTGTCTAAATTTATGCAATGCATAGATCATTGACAAGGCTTCACGCTCAATAGTTGTATAATTCTGCTCTGCATGAGTCAACTTTCTACTAGAAAAAAAATAGGATGATCTATAATTCCTTCTCCAGGATGAGCTAACACCACACCAATGGCCGTGCCAGAGGCGTCCACATGTACATGAAATAGTTTGTTCCATGAGGGAAAATGTAGAATAGGCACTGTAGTAAGTCTCTCCTTTAATGCCTCAAATGTGCACTTTATTACGGTTCTCCCCATAAAATGTCACTTTCCCCTTTAGTAACTCTTCTAAGGGTGCAACAATCTTAGTATATGTTATGATAAATTTTATATAATACCCAATGTGACCCAAGAATCCGCGCACCTCACTCTGACTGGTAGGCTCTTCTAGGCCTACAATAATTGCAACCTTAGCTGGATCCACTAACAAACCTTCCTTACAGAGGTTGTGCCCTAAGAAAGTGCCAAAAGGTGTAGCAAACACACACTTCTTAATATTTAAATATATGCTTAATTTCTACAAATTTCAAACATTAAGTGTCAATTTTCACAATGATACAACATCCAATAATCCAAGTAAACTTATAAGAAGTTGTGAATAAAATCTTGGAATGCTTGAACAACTATGCGTGAAAATACAGTAGGCACATTTTTTAGACCAAAGGGCATCACAGTATATGAAAAAATTCCCCATTCAGTGGTGAAATTTATTTTCTCTTGATCCTCCTATGTAATCCTAACCTGATGATACCCAGAGAATCCATCTGTAAAAGAATAGATTTTGCACCATACAACGCCTTCTAATATATCCTCTGTGAAAGGTGTAGGAAAGGGATCAATCACACATGCAACATTCAGTTCCCTATAATCCATAAAAATCCTAATCTGGCCATCTTTCTTTATACTGATGACCATGGGGCTAACCCACTTTGATTCTTCTAGGGGCTTGATGATGCTAGATTTCAACATCTTTTCAATTTATTCCTTAAATTTTACACACAGGTTAGGGTTCATTCTGTAGGGTCTTTTCTGACTGGGCACACACCTTCCTTAAGCTTAATCTTCATCTCTCCTAATGATTCATGTAATCTTTTTAATTCATGATAGCTCTTAGGAAATAAGTCCTGAAAATCATGTAGTAACTCAATGATTTTTTCCACCTCGATTGAGACCAATAATTCTAAATTATTGCCTCTTTAAGTTCAACATCTATACCAATATTCACTTTTTTTTGTCTTCTTAGGTTCATGATAGGCGCACATATTTTTATCCGCACTTTGTTTAACACCTTGCACATACCCACCGAATGATCTATATCCAGATCTTCTACTTCCTAACATCCACTATGTAGACCATATTTCTTTTTCTTTCTTAAAGAAAGCGTGCTTAAGTAGTGTGGTATCTGTCTCTTCTTCTTTATTTAAGCGTGCTCCCGAGTCTATGTCACCAAATAAATCTTGAATGAGTTCTTCCACCTTTGTACTGTCTCCCATAGTTAAGCACTTTATAACCCTTAATGCCTCTTCCACTGGAGGTTTAGTATAGAAGTAGTCAAAATTATGGACTATTCCTGTAATCAAATCTTACCAATTTCTAGTCTCTCTATGTAGCTCCGAATATACATACCAAGCACGTGCGTAACCTTGTAAAGTGCAATAAAGTTTTTACACCTATAAGCAAAGGCGGTAAAGCTTCCTTCCCCTCTATCCAGAGCCTCTCACACTTTTGAATGTGGCTTTGAACAGGTTGATTACCATGATATGTGTAGATTTGAGTAGGTGCATTGCTCTTGGAAAATCGAGTTGTTAGAGAAATCTTGAATTCATTCCATTCTACAAGATTATCCCTGTGAGCCACCCACCATCATGCTATTATCTTGCACATGGTATATGCTAACATATTTATTCTTTCAAATTGGTCTTTCCACTATTCCTCCATGGCACGTAGGAATACATTAGGGTTTCCTTCTCTAGTGTACTAAGGTACAAAGTTATTACCTATCTTCCTAATACAACAAGGTTTTCTTATCTGGTAAATTCACTCCTTACTTCACACCCAACCATATCATAAGTGCCATGAGCCCAATCATCACAAGCAATACTTGTGGTATCACTAATAGACTCTGCATTTTCCTACTTGAGGATTCCTTCCTCGGATGACTTGAGTATACGGGTCCCGAATGGTGCATATATAAATCTTTTTCAAATATTCTTCACTCAAAGGCTCAACATAAGGCACAAACTTCCCATTCATTAAAGCGATAATAAATATTTCCTCCTTGTTCTCAAAACTTATATGTCCCTTATTGAACCATAGATCAACATTATCTGCATAGTACTAAGGGCGCCCAAGTAGAGCTGGAAACTATCTACTTCTGCAAGTGCTAAAACCTCAAAGTCCCCAGTGAACTTGGCCCCTTGTGTAGTAATGGATGCATCTTTTAAAACTTTTATGGGAGTGTCCTTAGTTCAAATATCCATAAAAAAATACATTAAAAGATGGCTGTAATGGAGGTATCCCCATCCGTACCCATGCATATAAAGTAAACACATTTACCTCCGTGCATGTTTTAATCAATATATTACTCAAGAGCCATCCATCCACAACAAAATTTAAAGTAATCTCCTTGTCATAATCTAAGCTATGAGGGGGAATATTTGCATGCAAGATCTGACATCCATTCTCAATACTTACACGTAGAGTGTTTCCCTTTAGCCAATTCCCTAGTAATGGAATGATATTCTCTTAGCGCAACATTTTTCATACCTCCTTCAAGTCATCAATATTTGACTGGACTGTTTCTAGTTCCTTCTTCTGTTCTATCTTCCATGATTTCTCTTTTAAACATTGTATTTCTCCCTAAAGATTTATGAGTACCTTCATGGTCTCCTGATAAACCTCCTTCTGGTGTGCAGGATCTAGATACCTTGCATGCAAAATGTCCTCCTTAGTGATGGTAGGATTCTATTGTAATGCTTCTTTAGTGTGCGCAACTTCAACACATGTAGTAATCTTCACAGGTAATACCTCAGGTTCCAGTGCCAACTTTGACATCCAATGATTTTCCACAGCGTGCTTTATTCTAAGTATTAATGCACCCTTTTTTCCTATTTATGTTGCTTTCTAATATTCTCATATAGGTCTAGGCATTCCTCATAGCTATGAATCTTCCCACATAAAGAACAAGTAATATTCTAAGGACATTCACGCATGTAGTGGTCAGGAGATCCGCATGTAAAACACGTTCTATGAGGAAACTCACCTCATCCACCACCATGGCCTTGACCCTTGAATCCACCATGGTATCCTCAACCTCTGTCATGTCCTCCTTCATAGTGCCCCTCATTCCTATCATAGCATGCTTGATTATGATCCCGATCATAGTGCTCACCTTTACCTTTAGAGTTATCTGATACTCATGTCTATCGCACACCAATATCTATAGCATCATGGATCTGACCAATCAACCCATGCAGTCTTTTATATCATGAATCATGGACTGGAAAATTTTACAATAGTAAGATACATTCTTCCTTATCATGCATTGTAATAATGGGCAGTGGTTGGTGTCGTCATGGTTCAGATGACATATCTCATAGTATAGCAATAATGATCACACTGACCTATGGGGACAACTATCCTTAGTGTGCCCTTCCATTTCACAGTTTATACACCAAATCCCAATGCGTGTCTCATGTGCTTAATTTATCGATAGTTTCTCCAACTACTTTTCCATAGTTATAACTTGTGCTTCCATGAATGGGTTGAATCCAGTGTGTATACTTCTAATTACCTCAATGCACAAAGCTACTTCAAATGCTTTGCATAGATCATTGTATGTCTTATGTGACAACGCCCTTCTAAAAGGTGTGATCAGTCCTCCAATGAACCATTATGCATGTTGGCTTGCATGAATATCATAAGAAATCTTAGAAAAAAGTGTTTTGAAATGAGCATTATACTCCTAGACACTCTTAGTAGTGCCTTGCTTAATATCCTTGAGCGCACTTATACTCTTCTACTCAAATTCAGGGATATAGAACTCTTTAAGGAAAGCATCTTTTAATGCTACATAATCTACACAAGTTTGATTAGGGTCAAACTTCTTGTACCAACTGTGTGCACGTCCCTATAATGTAGTTAAAATTTGACTTGCCTTGCACCCGAGAAGATATGATCCCTTTTGTGCGCCACATTATCTCACACATGTGCACATGTGTGACAACATCTTCTATGCCCATATACTCTAGAAGATGGAAATACATATCCATGTAAATATTCTGGAATTGGTATGGACCCTTCCCACCTAATCCAAAACCTCTTGTGTTACCTCTACCTCTAGAACCACCAAATCCACCAAAAATAGAGCCACCTATACCCCCTAATCCTCCACATGTAGCTAGAAGTGGACAAGAATATTTACTTCCCTATGTCCCAACAATAGTACTAAACTGAACTCCTATAGTCTACGTGGTGGTACTACTCCTAGAAGTGAGTCCAAAATTTTGCGCACTCAAATTCTATGCTTTGATGATGTGCCTAAAAGTGTACCTCCAAACAACAATGAAGAAGTTTACCCTAACATGGATGTACTTACTATGTGACTTACTCCTACTTTGCTCTTTGTAAAAATTAGCTTGCTGACTATTGGATGTAATAGATACTAGAAAACCAAGCACAATGGTTAGGTTTCTAGGTAGATTCAGATGTGCACCCATGGCCTAGGTCGTCTCTTGCTAGAGTGCTCCCTTGTGAGGCAGAGGAGTGTTCCTATCATGCTTGCCCAAATGGGGAGTTCCAGGATGCTCACGGCTTCACACCTTGTGCATGAGCTCCAAATCCTTCATGAGTTATCTCTCTCCTCAACACCATCCACTCTGTAATATCCCATTGCTTCTCCACCTCCCTTCCTGCACCTCATTACACTTAAGTTGCATTAATTCTCTGTGCCTTTCTACCACTAGGTCTACCATCTTTCACCAAATCTACTCCACCTTTTTGTGGTGGATTTTAGCTAGCCATCGATTTTTCTTCCAAGTTCAGGGTCACCATCAAGATCTTGATCGCTAGTGGAATGCCTTGTAAGTAAGTTCCCCTAGGATAATGTAAAAATTGGAACTCAACTACCTCTGGGAAAGAATAAGTGGAAATTGAGTACTCCAGAATATAGTTGTTCAAAACACCATGGAACCAAGTATCCACAGTGCGTGTCCAAATCAAATCAGCATCATACAGGGCCTAAAATTCTTCCTGCATCCAAAAAAGTGTGTGATACCTCCAATTCTATTTAGATGCATAAGCAACTAGCCACTCGTATAGTTATATCAAGAAGATAGCAAAGAATATCTCATAAAAATAGTCATACAGATTTTGTTCCACCCACGCATGTGCGTCAAACTTAGATCCAATGTTGAACTTCCATGCATAGTCTTCTTCTAGATCTTTTATCCACTCCTCAACACTTTTTAGGTTTAACCGATATGTCCTCATTACGAACCATCTTGAAAACAATCTGAAAAGAGGTCTTGGCAATGGAACCAATGATGTAGCCTAGAATCCACCACGAACAACCTAGGCACATTGCCACATCACTCAACTGGTGAGCGCTCACTTGAAGAGCGCAAAGGTACCAGGACCCTCTTTATAGTTTCATGTATAGGATGTTAATGTGTTGAAGATAGAGCATAATCAGAACCATAGTAAGCACAAAAATTCCATAGAGCATAACCATTCAATAGTGCATAACCATATCTAGATCTTAAGGAATCATGAATTGAATAATAACTATGACAAGATTGATCATACAAGAACCAATTACAATCATGTTAACACTTTATCCACCCAATATACTCCATTATATTAAACACTACAAAACATAGAAACTTATTACATCATAAAACGTCACACTTTGTAAGTTTATACGCGCATCAAATATGGTAGCATAACTCATACACAGTGTCTCGGTGTGTCTCTCTAACTACACAAACTAATACATACTTATAGGGGTGGGGAATTTCCCTTCACCACTTACGCACTTCCCAAAATAGGTCACATGCTGAAAATATCCATGCACCTTTACAATAATATGCACACATGCAAGTGCGCTAATAATAGATCTCCTATAGTTAACTGGTAGTAGTAATCCTATTATTATCCTGAACTCATGCATGACGCTTAGTAGACGCTCATCCCAAAAATAGTAATTTGTGTGTTGCACAAGTCTCCATCCCATTGTGTGCTCCACACGCTATCTCCAAAAATAGCCCGTAACCATGAAAATGGCTAAGTCCCAAATCAACTTGTCATGGTGTGCGTTTCCTTTCCTATCCTTCTATGCCTTCAAATGTGCCTTGTTCCTACACACAAATATTCTTTGTGCCCTCTCCTTAGTGTCATACTATGTCTGCTTTCAACATAGAGCTAGAAAATGGTAATGATACTCCAAAATAATGTATATGTATTATTTTTATTTAGAAATTAGCAAAAGAACATAAAATACAACATAAATTCGACACAACCGAGAAATAGTGTGGGAAATTATATGTCACGTTCAAGGAAAATGATGGAGAAATAACAAATACTCATAGATGGAAAATTAAGAAAGTGTTTTGGATGTAACATATGCGGAGGAGCATGAAAATAAGATGAAACATTGTCGAAAACTTGAGGAGAAAGGAGGAAAGATTAATGCAAATTTTGGAAAAGCTATAAATGAAAATCGAAGGCAAAAGCTACACAATTTTCAACCATGTTCTTTATTCTTAAAATGGGTAGACCTATTTCATATTTTTCATAATTTAAGATTTTTTAAAATTTCTATGGGTTTCATAACCTTCCATAGTCACATTGGTTAGAGAGTAGTGCTTAGGAAATGGTGGTATGTCTTGCAATGATTGAAAAAGAGGATTTGAAAAAGAAGGTCAAGAATGCAAGTTTCATATCCCTTTCTATTGATGAGGTTACAACAATCAACAACAATTCTTGGGTTTTTTATGCATGTTTGTACTTTCTAGAACCAAAAAAGGACACCGCATCTGCTAATTGTTCATAAAATGAAGAAAAATTGCAATGCCAAAAATATTTTTAAATTGGTTATATTTGTTGGTGTGAGTCATATTCCACATCACTAGGTGGTTCATCTCACTTAGGTGAGGTCATAGGTCTAGGTGTCATTTAGGGGTCATCATGAGATTCCCTTATGCATTAGTGCATCAGTGCATCATATGTGTCATTGGGAGTTACTTCCTATTCCAAGAATGTAACTCCCCTTCTCCACTTAAGAGGTCATGATTACAACACTTGGGGGTTACACATCACCCTCTATATGTACACCGCTTCGGATATATGAGATAGAAACAAATTTTGAGCTTAATAATATTTTTCCCATTTTTGAATCTTTGCATGCACATATGGTTGATGCTCACTCTTCATGAGATCTCATCATGCTACTAGTTTTCACCATGCTTGATGTTCATTCTATCTGCATGATCCTCGTGCTTCATGTTTTTGCATTCTCCCTCATGGTATCAAATTGGACCTTTGTGTGGATCCATGCAACTCTTTTGTTTTTGTGTTTTTGACTTTCATTTCATGATATATATGTCTTGCTTTCATTTTTTCATAATGGATATTCCATTCGTGCTCTCCTTTCATTGATTTAAGGATTTATATCTTTTTCGTGATTTCTAGTTCATGTTTTTGGGTGTTTTTGGGTTTACACCCTTTGCATGCGTGCTCGGAGTATTTTAAAAGTTACAGTTCTTTGGTTTCAAGGTTTATGTATTGGGTTATGTGTTATTAAGGTTTTTATAGTTGGTTTTAGGCCCAACTCAGCCCCATCACACCAAGTTGGGAACCAAACTATCCCATAACTCACCTTGCATCAACTTGCATTATTCCTAAATTATTTTAGCTCTCACCGAGTTTAAGTTAGGTTTTTTTACACTAGTCTTCATCCTCTCAAATTTTCTTGCACCCCACTTGACTACATCACCTTTATTTTAACCTTTTAACAACTACCTTCGCTCTTGTTATCAAAACCTTGCTTGGCCCCTCTGCGTTCCCTATATTGTGGTTTTTCTAGTTCACTTCATAGCTCTATGCCCTAGTCTGCTATGTTACTCTTCTCTATTCATGTTCCTATGAGTTCATGTTCGTGTTTGTTTCCGTCATTTCTACCTCAAACCTACTCCACATTGACCCTACATTGTTGCGAAACCGTTGTTTATTGCCTAGTGTTTAGCTTTCTTTGATTTGTGCTCAATGTTGTTGCCTCTATTTTGACCTTGGTTGCATCTCCACTACCAATTTCATCCTTGTGAGTGTGCTTGAGTCTCCCTTTTCCTATGATGCCTAGCCTCTTCACCAATTATCGACCATCCATTTGACCCTTCTAATATTACTCTTCTTGTGTGGTTGGCTCAACTTGACCACTCCTCTCGACATATATTTTTCGAAACATAAATATCACCGACGTATCCTGCGCACGTTGTCTCAAATGGTTACCCTCATGTGGACCCCTCTTCTCTAGGACACATGGCCACTCAAAGTGACACATCTATTACCCTCGGACATGTGGACCTCCCTCTGCATAGTTACGTGGACTCCACCATCTACCTTGTCACATTATCCACCTACCAGAGCATTTCCTCATAGCGACCTTCATGTTCATCTTGCTTCCTCGCCAAGCTAACTCATGCACAACTCGGTGCACGACTCACCAAGCCAACTTGGGATCCCACCTTCAGCTTGTCGGTCATCCCTCTGAGCTCTCCCCATCGAGCCAACTTTCCTTGCTCACCGAGTTGCTTGAGCTAACTCACGGAGCTGACAACAATTCATTCATCCTTTTTTTTTTGGGACCCCTAACCCCTCCTTTCTAATTTTTCTCCTTTTTTCCATATTGTGTAAACAATCTAAAGGGGAAAAAATAAAAAATTCATTATAATAAGGGAGGCATTTTTTTCCGGGCTCCTTGTATAGGGTTATTGGGATTTTCAAGCCACTTTTTTTGGTTCATTCATTGTAGTGTTCCTCTTTACCTGTGGCTAGTGAGAACATCCACCATAGCCTTGTAGAAAGAGATCCTTCCTTTTTAGGTTTTGAGAATCCTTTTATCTCACACTAAGAAATGTACCCTTATGTTACATTTCACCTTTTGTGCTTGATTGTGTGTGTTTCTCTGCTTCCTAACTATGAAGATAATATGGCCTCCACTCTCGTGTGACTCTTCTCCTACTATGAGGTGAGTGGTCAACTATTTGATGTTGCATAAATGTACCCTATTATAATCACACACTACATATAAAGTGCCATAGACAGGGGTTGTAACTATTTTTCTCTAGTGTTGTATTTCTTCCATATATTATCGGCTAATTCGACATTGTACATTCTTACACCCTATTATTTTTGCACCTTGCACTTCTTGCTTCCACATCATGGAGGATGTTATTTCCAGACTTGAGTGTCGTAGGATTTCCTTATAGCCTCTACCACTTCTTCTTGGGAGAGATAACTACACATTATGGTGTGCTTCTATGGAATGTTACTTCACCTACGAGTGTCTTACACACTTCTTACTTGGGCCAGTCCTACACCCACCGATTCCATTCATCTTGAGGAATTTCTTGACACTTGTAACCATGTTGTTGGTCACTTAAGGTTATACATCACCAGACCTCTCCACATTCATGTGGTAGAATTGGATCCTCCACACCACATCTGGAGCATCTTTTAGTATTTTTTAGAGACCCTTCACATACTTCGCCATTGTTGTTGTTGCTGATACATTTATCTCCTCTTCTTCTTCATGTGATGGTTTTTCTATTGACACAAACTCACTTATTCTACTTTTGATGATGAGGTTTTTTTTCCTAGTTCTGATCCTGAGAGTACAAAAAGGACTCCTCTCCCTCCTTCTCTCACTAGTCTAGAGTGTTTTGACACCCTCCCATCTCACCAAACATTGAGAATTCCCATATTCAACATCATACAATTATTACACAAGCCTCCTTTCCACATCCATTGTGTTAGGCCCTTTCCAATCCTCTTCCTTGTATGGATGACTCATACTTGTCGACATCACTCTTCTGTTTGTTGATCCCCCTCATTGGAATGAGTATCTTATTGACCTTGGTCATTTTTTTTTAAGTGTCCACTTGTGATGCAATAAGGTTCCTCATCCTTCTACATGTGTTTTTGAGGAGTTCATCATCTTCTTTTTTAGGAGTTCCCCTTCTGGGACTCTTATCACTTCCATTTTTAGGAGACCTTTGATCCACCCTTTCTTATGGGACCCTTTTTTGTTGCGGGGTTGTTGCATTTATTTCACATCACTTGAGAATACTTTCGGTGGATTTTCCTCTTCTTCACTCTGAGAATTCTATGCTCGTGGCATTACCTTTATCTCTTATGCACACCATTTATAGACCTATGTCACACTTCCATGGACCAGAATCGAGTTATTCATGTTTCTATCTTTTGTTTCCTTCATAGAGTGGGTAGAATTCTAACACTCCATTTATATCCTTCCTACGAGGAGGCACATAGTTTAGTGTAGGTGGCTCTTCTTTATTCTAGAGGTAGAGGATTAAGTCATTAACACTCCTATGGGAGACTTCCTAGAGTTGCAGATTTCATATCCATCCATGGAATCTTCTGTGTTCCTCTCATCTCCCTCTTATTATTTCTTCTTCTTCTTTTTGAGATATTTCCCTTTTGTACATGGGTACCTTATCAAGCTCCTTAATGTCCGAGACCCATTTTTGGCATGTTTTTAGATTAAAGAGTATGTTTTTCTCTTATGGTGGATGTTTTCCCATAGGATTCTCCTTCATTACTTGAGTCTGTTGTGTGTATGGGTACTTCATCAAAATTTAGTGATAAGACCCATTTATCATTTCTAACTTTTTTCCTCATCCTAATTTTTGATGAATGGGGTGTTGGTGTGAGTCATATTACACATCACTAGGCAGGTCATCTCACTTAGGTGAGGTCATGAGTCTATGTGTCATTTAGGGGTCATCATGAGACTCCCTTATACATCGAGTGTATTAATGCATCATATGTGTCATTGGGAGTTAATTTTTATTTTGGTAACATAAATCCCCTTCTCCTCTTGAGAGGTCATGATTACAACACTAGGGGTTACCAAACACCCTCCATATGTACACCACTTGATTCTATAAGATAGAGAGATTTTGAGCATAGTGAGGTTCTACCCATTTTTTGAATCTTTGCATACTCCTATGGTTGATTCTCACTCTTCATGAGATGTCGTCATGCTGCCAATTTACACCATGATCGATGTTCATGTAATCCCATATGATCTTCATGCTTCACATTTTCACATTCTCCCTCAATATCTCATTTGAAGGATATAGGAGGAATGGATTATTATTCAATCACTATAAATATTATATGTGTTGGTGTTGATGGTGCATCAGTAATGAAGCATCATATAAATGGTTCATGTATCCACCTACAAACATTATTTGTACCCTATATGATTCCAATTCATTGCAAGAGGATCATAAGATAAATCTTGCATACATGATAGTAAGAGCATTTAAAAATATTGAAAATTTTGTACAAGTTATCCATGAATTGCATGTGTATATGTCAAGAAATCCAAAAATATATCTATAGTTTCATAATTTTGCAATTAGAGTGACAAATGGTAAAAAAATTCTTAAATATGTTATTACAAAATGGATTTTCATATATGAGCCTCCACGTAAATTTTTTGATGAATATCCATCTTTAATTGGTTTCATGTTTAAGAACTGTGTGCATATTGACAAGGAAAAAGATATGCTTTACCACTTAACAGATTTGGAAACATTGCTTACACTTTGTTGGATTCTACCCATGTTAAACGAAATCAAATCCTTAAGCAAAGCATGCTTAAGAAACATCCATCTATATAATTAACTTCATTAGATTAAGAAAACATGTGTGTCAAACAATGTATTTGTTATACAACTTTGATGAAGTCTTGTAAGGACATGTATTCAGTAGTTGAAAAAAAATGACAAATTTAAAGGATCCTAAAAGATATTTTAGACTAAATATGTTTGGTCATCTTTGTATCCTTGTAAATGGGAACAAGATTCAAATGCACGCTTTCTAAAAATAAGTGGATATTTATGGATCAAACATTGAAAGTACTTGTAACATGTAATTTATATGAAGCTCTTATATCTCAAACAAGAATCAAATTGGAAAAAAAATCACAATGTTTATCTAGTTATATCAGAGATCACTTTAAAAGGGATGAGATTCTACAGGCCATGAGAGTGGTCAATCCTATATTTTGTAATCCTACAATAGGTAACAAAGCTTTAAGTGATACATATAATAAACACATGGGTACTCTCATTGAGCATTTTGTAAAATTATTTGAATATAAAAAATTTAAAATTAAGGGTCTTCTTCAAAAGGAATTACTTTCATGTCAATCAACTCATTTTGGCATCATAATGGTCAAAAAATTTGACTTAAAAAGTGAACCAATAGATAATGGAGCAATTACACGTCTATGGAAAAGGTTATATCCGAGTAGAATCCTACATGAAAACATTAGTGAATATTTTCAATTGTATGAATTGTGTCAAACAATGATATTAGGATTAGTTGAAGATGAAATCGTTTTAGTGCATTAACATTTGTTAAATCAAAATATTGAAACAGACTGGATAAAAATCTTGAGACTTGTTTGAGATTGTATGTTTCACGATATGATGTGGACACATTTCCTTATGAACGAGTAATGGTAGTATTTAACTTTCTTGTAGAGAGAAGAGGGTTTTGTAATTGTAATACATGACTAGTGGATAACATCGAAACTATGACTGAAAATAACAAAAAATATTACATAACAGCTTTAGTTTTAAAGACCAAAATTTTCAAGATATGTTTGAGCTACTTGATGTTGAATAAAGTATGTATGGACAAGTATTTCTAGAAATAAAATTTCATATCATCTTATAAGTATGTAACTTGTTATTTTTGATATACACATGTTCTTTATTGAATAATAATTTCAGTGTTGTAATTTTTTGTTGAGAGTTATTTAATCGAGAAATTTAATACTTATTTTATCTAGTCTTTTAAATCGTAATAATATCCTAACATATTATTGTGTTAAAAAATAAATTCAACTTCTATCGATAGAAAGTGTTTGAAAATGATAATAATCAATAATGTATTATGTAATAGTAATACCAAACATAATTGAGTATTCTAATCACATTATGATTTTATTTGAAGAACTTATGCATTAATATAGTAAAAGTACAACACCACATCGATTGAAATCTGAAACTCTCAATATTTTCATATAATGAAGAAATTAAGAAGAGATTACCAAGAAAGTATATATATATATATATATATGGTAAAAGGATGGTTTTGGTAGGGACCCTAGCCTATTACATTAAAGAATATAAAATCCATATACATCCATAAACATTTTATGAAACAAATTAAATCCAAATATCAAAAGGTGTTGGTACAAGCAAAGAAAACCAACCCTAAAACGATCTAAAACCAGCCAAAACACAAAACATAAAAGTCCCACAGTCCACAATAGAAATAACATAAACATAAAGGAGAAACCATCAAGAAAATACATTAGTGATTGAGAACTTGAGAAGATATCTTAATAAGCTCCTTGATGTGGTTATCCCACTCTTCAATATCCTTCTTATTGTTGATATCTTTACCTTTTCCCTTCTTCAAAATTTCTTGAGATATTTAACAATAGATTTTAAGCAAACTGTTTGAATGAAAAATCCATCATTAATGAGGTTACATTTATATTCCACTTTTTCTAGGTTGTCGTTGATCCCATTCCATAATTTCTTATCATTTTTTACATTATGAAGATTGTTGATACGCCCTTCAAGTTGGCGATATCCTTTTTTATCCCAATTAGGGATTCCTCTTGTATACCTAAACTTGAGCTACTAGGGTCATTCTTGTCTCTTATTTTATTCTTTCCTAGACTTAGAAGACATTTTGTGGCTAAATCCCCCTCCATTATATCCTTCTTGGTGTTAGGCCCCTCAATAAATATTCCTTTTTGGAATTGTTCCTAAGCACATGAGTGGTGGGGTCATGGGGAGGAGGAGAAAGGGAGGGGTTTCTAGTTGGAAACTTGGATTTGAGGTAGAAGTAGAGGAGAAATATGACATCTTGATGAAGGGGATATGATATCTTTCTACACTGGACCTCTTTTATGGAAATTTCAAGTGACATGAGGATGTAAAAAGTAGAATCACTAATAAATTTCTTCTTAAATGATTGAGAAAGACCATGTGGTATGTATTGATCCTGTCATGATCTATCCTCCAGTGTTAGGTACCTGATAATGAGCTTGGAGAATTCATAAAATAAAATAGGAAATGATTATTTGTGAATACCTTCAGGGACTTGTTTTAAATTCTCACCATCTCCCACAAAAATAGCTTCTTGTTCCACCCTATTACATTTATTTTTCTAAAATTTTATACCTGCATGCCCATTCCAATGACATGGTAAATTAGTTCCTCTGAGATAAGATGTATCTATCCTTTAAATTGAAAAATTATATATTTCTATAGGTTCATGCCCTCCAACATGCTTAAGGAAGGAATTGAACCTACTAGCGCTAACGATTTCCAAGAACCTCTCATCCTCCTTGAGGTTCTTGTTAAAAGGCCAAGTATATATATTTATAGTCTAAATATTAAATCGTTTTACAACAAGATTTTCAAATGAAAATTATAAATTTGACAATTTATTTTTGCGGATTCATCCTTAAGAAGTAGATTCTTTAGTTTATTTTTTCATCTCCTTTGCACTAGATCTTTCTTTTAAAACACCTGACTGGAAAAGATCCTTTGTGTCTGTGTTGATATTTGAAATAATTTCTCGTTTTGGATTTTTTGCATCACCAACAGATAGTAGCATTGGATCCTCTTCTATTTTCTTCTTCAACAATATTTCTAGATCCACTCCATGCTCCTTTATTATCCTTTTTAAGGTATTAATTTTCGTGTTTAAGGTAATAAGTTTCTTCTTCAAATCAACTAATGCATTTAAACTTTTCCTTTCATTTTTAAATGCACATAAAACATTGTTGCCTTATTTTTCAAATTTTGGTACTTCAATTGCATTTCAAAATAGAAAAATAATTAATTAAATTTTAAAAAATTATAAAATATATTTGAAAATTTAATAAGACTTAACAATGCCTCATCCCTTTCCAAATTTGCAATAAGTAAAAGTCCCTTGTCTCTTGACCACATATTGTTGTAGGCTTGTGCTTCTGAATTTAAATTCTCAATTCTATTCAACATCATATCTAACACTTCATCATCATAATCATTTGTAAAGATACGAGAACCATATACAAATTTATTCAACAAAATATCAAGCTTTGTTGGCCTATTTTGAATCAAGAAGAAAAAATATATGTTTGTGAGAGTGGTTTTTAAATCGATAATTTATTTCTTTAATCATAAATTTATCCATAAAATCCCATAATCTTAATTTTTCAATATACTTAGAAAAATTTCATTAACAAAGTGGCTTGAAAATTGTCATCCAAAAGACTATCAAGTGAAAAAATAGTTTTTTGATCATCATTTAAGGCGCTTTCTACTTTGGAGAAGGTATGTTTGATCTTTCTTATCTTGTTAGAGAATGATGTCTTGTCCCATTAATAATATCTTGGGGATTGAAATTTCTGTGGATTGAACCCCACTTTAAATCCCTATATATTCATCATCTAAATTAATTTCATTCAAAAGAGAAAATCTCATACACTACGAACATTTCCCAATGAAAAATTTGGAAACTTAGATGAAAAATTAAGTGTGTCATTGATTAAAGCTACGAAATGAATGAAATATTTTATCCATTTCCCTTGGTCCTAACATTTTTGTGGAGGTGGTAGTGGTGGCACCTTCCTCCTCATATTAACAGATGTAGTTTGAATTGGAGGCGGATGAGGCACTACAACAATCAATTGTAAATAACATGAGAAAATTCAAATGATAAACATAATGAGAATGAAATAATAATAAATATAAAATTATATCATTTATGATTTAAAAACTATTTAGTTGTGTGGATTGCATTTGAGGTGCGGATGGGACATGTTGTAGTTCTTATGGTTGTTGTAGAAAAGTAGTCTAAAAATACCGGGAGTGGTACTAGTAGGTGTGATCTTAAACGTAAATAATTATTAACAATTTATCACTACTTGAATCTTTGTTTAAAAATACAACTTAAATGAGATTCATACCGGAGCTTGATAGTGAGGTAATGAAGATATTTCTAGATCATGTGTTTGATCAAGTTTATAGACAATTTTTATTAGCTTACCATGAGCCTCGATGATATAAGATTGTGCTACTAGAGGTTTCTCGCAAAAAGGAATATAAACAAGGTATAAACGTTTAATGTATATTTCTATGAAATTCCATTTATTTTTGAACATATCAAGAAATATATAAATCATAATACTTGCAATGTATTGTATGGTGGATGTGTCAATTAGATGAGTTAAGGAAATACTCATTTGTTTCACTTGATAAGTGCTTGTTTTTTGAGTGGTGTCCTCCTTGGTGTGTTTATCATCCAAAAGATTAATCAAATCTCTAAAATATGGTGGGAAATGACCTTTGATAGTAGTTTTTATTCATGATGTCACCACAATAGCTATCCCTATTATAATTCAAAATAAAAAACTTATTAATCCCAAATATAATATATAAATATTAATAAAATTAAGGATAATAATAAAAAATCAAATAATCAAAAACTGGGACTCACATCTTGCTCTTGAATTGTTAAAGACAAAGGTGATAGATTTACGTGCAAAGGTGCTCGGAGGAGTGGTGTCATGTAAGTTGTAGCGATATTCATAATATAAAACAAATACAATTTCTTGAATTAATAGTAACATTTTTATTTAGATTAATATTATCTAGGTCAATTCTTATCCTAGAGGATAAGAAATTGCACCAATCAAATTTTTGCCCACTTAGGGTGCGAATGATATAAGCCAATTCCCACCACAGAATATTTTTATATCAACCTTGTAATATAATTTTGGCCTAGAAAATTACACCATAACCTACAAAAATGGGTGACTAAAATCCTTGAGTTGAATTCCCCTTTTTGAAGGCTTTGGGAAGCTATAAATGCAAGGAGACACAAATTTTATTAATATTCAATAAAAACATAAAATAAAAATTAGTAATATTTAAAACACAAGATAAAAATAAAAATGATCCAACCAATAGCTTCACCGGTGATGGTTCCACTACCGGAATCGAAACGTCGCTTTAATCCTCATTACACAAAGTATGCGAAGATTACATTTACTCCACGACCCATGATATGAATCTCAAATATTTGATGTAAACGAAATAAACTTACCAATAACTACAATTGCATCAATAGAAAAATCATAGCGAGACTCCAAATACTTGTAAATTTCATCGGTTAAAATAGAATTTTTCATGATAGGATCCAAATATTTGTGTGGTATTCCTATCATAAACTCAATGTATTTAGGTGACATTCCAAATGAGTGTGTATGTGTGAGACAGGGGAGTTGAATATGAAAGGTAAAATTGGAAGTGTCATAGTTTTCTAAAATCTTGTTAAGTTTTTTTTGTCTATAAAAAATTGAGGTATATACACTAGCCTTGTGAAACTAGCCACTTAAATCCACTTTGGGAAAAATAATTGGGATCTTGTAGGAATGTGTACAATTTTAAAAAGACATGGATCTTAAATGATAACTTATGGATATAAGTTGTTGATGAACACAGGATCTTGGGATGGTTAGAAATAGACTTCCTTCTTGGAATTTTTACAACAATTGTAATAGTCATTCCTTCCTATTTGGAGTCCGGATAATTGGAGATGACCTTTTGCCTTCCTTCCTAATACCTATGTGGAATATAGAGATTGTCTTTGTTTGAATATGTCCTTTACAAGTTTGATCTTTATTCTTGTTTAGATTCTGGAATCTACGGATGACCTTTTCTTATTTGTTGAAGCTTTTTTCTCTTTTATTGAGGTTTTTCCCATTTTCTAAGGCTATTTTAGTGTTTACGTAAAGTGAAAATGACTAGATTTTCCATTTATATATAGGAAAATTATAACTTTGCTACCAAACCACAACATGGGAAATTCCATCCGTGATGAAGAATTGTCCATTATATCATCCGACAACATTGGGTATATTATTAATCGATAACACAGTAATGCTACTAGCCGGTAACACCTCTAATGCTACCAGACGAAGCATATTTAATGTTAGCATTCAAGAACATCTTTGATGTTTCTAGGCATTAACATCTCCAATGTTACCAATCGATAGCATCTCTAATGCCACCATTCGGTAGCATGGTCGATGTTATTGGTTGGTGGCATCTCCAGTGCTACCAATCGGTAACATGGAAAATGCTATGGGCCGGTAGCATGCCCATTGCTCCTAGTCGGTAGCATGCATAACACTACTGGTATGTAACATGTAGAAATTTGTAACTACTTCAAAAATAACATTTCCCAATATGATGCAAAAAAATATTTCCACATAAAACAAATTTTCATATGATTCTCTATACATTCAAAAGTGGTCTTTTCAAAATTTGCCAAATACTTTCTATAGTTTTTTGGAGGGACCTTTAAAATTTTCCATGAGAGAAACCTTTCAAAGAGAAACATATATGGAATTTAAGGTACCAGTCAACAAAATTGTTCTCTTATACTTGGATGATATTACAACATTTTACAAGAAAGAATATGACCATATGTTTCATCTCGGAAGACATTTAAGAGGTGGAGACAATGGGGTTTCTCTTAATTCCAAAAATTGTATCTTCTTAAGACAAGAAGATAAAATACTTGGCCACATTATCTCTAAGTAGGTACTTGTAATAGATCCATAAATATTAAGTGATATCCTTGTACTATCATTATCTAGTCATAACAAAGCATTACAAAGTTTCTTAGGAAGGATTAACTTTGTCACATGTTTTCTCCCAATTCTCAATATTTTTAAGCCTCTCGATGTCTATGCTTAAGAAAAACATTTCTTTTAAGTGGACTATGGAATAGAAAGACAAATTTTAATCCATCAAGAAAGAAATTACATGGGCCCTAACTCTCATCAATCCTAATTTCTCATAGGATTTCAACTTATAGGCCTTTGGAGTTACAAACACAATATCCGCCATACTTGGTGTAACTTAATGAAGAAAATTTGTGTTGGAAATTGGTGTTTTCACTAATGTCAATTAGTTTCATTGATTTCAAAAGGATTATGGGACATGAAGGTTGATTCTTAGTTTCATTGATGTCATGTGTTGTGTTGATGTCAATATAAGTTGTTTGATGAAGTGGCATGGTGTTTTGACGTGTCTTGAGTAGGTATGGAGGTTTGTAGTGACTTGTAGATGTATTTTAGTATTGTGGTGAGATCATGAAGTTTGTTAAAGGTTCTTTTATGTGGGTAAGAGTGGAAAATTCATGAGATGATCTGTATGGATGGTGCAAACATGTTCAAGATGCCTAGTTAAAAATCCTAGGCGATAGGATGGGGTATGTCATGATGGATTACAAGTGTGTAATAGATGGTTATAAATTTTCAAATCATGGAGAGCATGAAGATGAGGTGTTAGGACACTTGAAAGTTTCTAATACTGTGTTTACGAGGATTGGGACATGTTTTCTAGGTATGCACTAGACCTTATCTTAAGCCCTAGGTGGCTAAATGAGATGAGAAAAGAAGCTTTTAGAATGGAGATGAAAATATGAGGATTTGAGAAGGTGTACTATGTTGTTCCAGTGGTTTGAAAAATATTTTAGTTGAAGGTTTGTAGGTATGTGCAAGATATAACATTTTTTCCTCTACTTTGAGTTCACAAAATTGAGAAACCCATCTTGAGAAGGTTTGTTTGATGCTCGTTGGAATGTGTGAAGTATACATGGGAGGTTGAGCTATTCAAGAGATTTGAGGAAGGGTAATATGATGATGTTCCAAGAATTAGTTTAGAGATTAAGGGGAAAATATTTATGAACAATCATTAAGAAGCTAAGGTGGTCTAAAACCCTCCTTAAACCCTAATTAAGAAGTGATGGAGAAGATATTGTTCTAAATGTCCCATAATGGGTTGGTTGACCAATTATGATGACTGTGTTAAAGATTCTGGGAACCGAGAGGGGTTTGAATCAATGCTTATAAATTTTTTGAAAAACAATTCAAATTTCTTAATTTAGTTATGATGAAAGCATAAGCTCATTCACATGTAATAAACACAAGAGCATACATAGAGACACTAGATTTAATGTGGGAAACACTTCAAGGAGAAATACCCACTGAAACCAAATAAATTTCTTGGAATCAAATGTACTTGTAATTATTAAAATGATTTCATGTTGAGAATCCACTCAACCCGAGGCTATAACCCTAAAATTTGGTCAAGTTGTCACTTATCCTTCTGCGAAGAAACTACTTGCTTGGAAGATACATCTCCCAAAACTTCAACAAATATTTAACTTGATTTTATGTAATCTTCCAATAACAAGGAAGCGAAAAAAACCCTCTTGCTATCACTTAGTCTTCAATTTGGTGTTGATCACTTAATCTTCAATTTGGTCTTACTACAAGTTGTGATCACAAAATACCCTCACCTCTTCTCTCCCTCTTTCTTCACACCTCTGTCATCACCTATCTACTCATTTTCAAATTAATATGATCCCTTGTATTCATGAATGATTATACATTAATGATCAAGTTCTTATCTTCATGTGGAAGGAATTATAATACTTCCTCTTACACCTATTTTTCACATATTCAAACTTCTTCACATATCTATTCCACCAACACACCTGGTTTCAACAACAAAATATCATGCTCTCTCAACCTTCATATAAAAGAGTATGAATATCTCATATGTAGCATGCACTTCATTTTGGAACATAATGATTAAGTGGTATGGTCAATCCTTTATGGGTCCATCATTAATATATAGGTTAATATTTAATAAATGAAATATTTCTATTTCTATTATTAAATATGCTAACCTAGGTATATACTTTAGGTTAAATATTTAATATCATGAAATGATTATATTTCTAATATTAAATATTATAAACCTAGGTGTATGTGTCAACCATTTTAGGTTGAAAATGTGGGTCGGAGAAATACTCGATCACCTTATATAAACAAAACTTTAGGCCCTCATTTGATATATTCAGGAAATATATCAAAGGTGTGCAAATCAAGTGATTTGGTTTTACCCTTGGTAAATAGGGTTTTAAAGGAGGAGGTGATCTTACTGGATGTAAAATAAGTTCTCTAAAGTAAAATGTTATTTTCAAAGTGGTTTTTACCCTATTGGGGTTTTCCACTATAAATATTGTGTCACATGTGTTATTTATTTCCTATAAGCATTTATTTATTTACTTATGTTATGATGTAATCTTTATTTAAATATTTATTGTAATATTATATAATATGTAAGTTGATTAAATTTGTATTTTTTAGAATCCTCAAATTCTAACATGGTAATAGAGTGAGTTAACTTAAATAAATTAAGATCAAATGCTTTGTATTTTATTTATTTCATTTTGTACGGGTTTTTTCAACCAACCTCCAAAGGGTATTTAAAGTTTTATGGACCCCGAAAGGGTATGTTAAATATTTCGGAAGGTAAATTCATACCCATGTTCTTTGGACCCCTCTAAAAGAATTTGATTTGAAAAACTATAGTTTATAGTTAATCTATAACTATATTTTTTAAATTAAAAAATATATAGAATAAGGTTTATATAATAACTTATATAAACATCGTATTAAAATTTATATAATTTGAAAACTATATATTTTATATAGTTCTTATACTATAGTTTATAACTACCCCATTCGTATGGGCTCCGTAAAAAAATGTTTTGAACATACCTAAACTATAAAACATTGTTTTAATCTTAATGCCCAACGTGGTGAATGGTGGGTAGTTGAAGGTTGGTGGCCTTAGTAATCAATATTACTAAGTTTAATCCTATACTTGTTCATTAAAAAAAAAAATGGACACCTAAACCGTAAAAACTACTTCAACTCTAAAGCGGCCCCATTCTTTTTTCTAAGTGAGATATAAAAAAATTTAAACTTAAAACCTAAGTAGTTTTTTAAATCATATGGAATTTTCTTAGGTTTTTCATGTGGCATTGGTAAGTATGACATGTTTAATTAAAAAAACTAATATCCTAACTTATGTTTCCAAATTATCATGTCATATTAATGTGGGCCGCCTTGGCATAGTTTATGTTTATAAAAACCTAAAATAATAATTACATACCAAGTGGCCGATGTTTTTTATTTGGTCATTGTGTTTTTTATTAAAAAAATACTATAGTTTATAATTTTTATGAACTATATGTTGTTTTTTATTTACATTCTATAAACTATATACCTCTTTTTTAAAAAATGTATATATTTTTATATTATAAATTATAATAGGCTATTATAATGTATTAAAATATAACCTCCCTAATATTATACAAAAGAAGAAATTTTAGAATTTCACATTCTGAAATACACAACTTGAGTTTTTTCTTCATTAAATTTGACGGTCAAATGACCGTCATGGTAGACCAAACATAAGACAATATGACGGTCATTTAGACGTCAAATTTAAGCTCGTAGGTTCTAGGAAACTTTCATTGTGTTAAAATTGACGGTCAAATGACCGTCACGATAGACCAAAAAAATAAGCCATTATGATGGTCATTTAGACATCAAATTTAAGCTTGGCGATCTTTGTCTACATTAATTTTTTTCTAGAAATTTGAAGTTATGCATTCTTAGGGTCTCTTCTTCACTTCTATATGGTTGAAATTTTTTATATAAATATGGGGTATAAGGGAGCCCTTTATATTGTGGGTTATTATTTTGATCATGGGAGGTTAATTATAATGCATTGTAATGACATAATTAGTTATGATCAAATAGTTTCTTTAGATCTATAAAATTTAGATCTGATTCTATTAAAAGTGTTGTTTTTATTATCGATAAATATGTATCTAACTCTATGGTACATTGTATATTATAATGGGGTGTGTTTTATAGGTTTAGGAAAACAATGACATCCAACTATTTTTGTCTTGACAAAACCCATATCCTAAATGAAACTAACTACAAAATTTGGGTCAAAACAAAATTTATGGCGAGGAAACTCTAGATGATTGTTTTTGATCTAGAGGTTGCTCCCACCGGTCGTCAAGCAACTGTAGATAACATGAATACATTTTTGCAACGAATGCAAGAGGCTCTTTCTATGATTTTGTGCAATGTGAACGATGAGTACCTTCTACACATTGGTAATATCGAACATCCGAAAGAGGTATGGACACAACTAGAATCCATGCATGAAGGATACTTGGTATATCAAGGATAGTAATGAGAGTATAATAGCTGAAGGAATTCAAAGAAATGGTCTGTATATTTTTGATGATTTCTCTTTTGCATCTTGTTTTATATCTCGAGTTTGAATAATTCAAAACTATGGCATGAAAGGTTAGGACATGTTAATTATCGAAACTTATATGAAATGTATAGATATAATCTAGTGAAAGGTTTACATGTGTTGTCTTCTTCTCTTAAAGTTACTTCATTAAATGCTTCTAAATGATGGTTTTGATTCTGATTTAGTAAATGGTCATGATGATGTTTTGATGTTATAGATGTTTCTGAAACTCTTATCTTCTTAGATAAGAAATTAAATTAGGCTCAATCTATGTTAGAAAGTTCAAATCCTATTAACCTTAGGAAAATGACTAGAAGCCATCATATGTACCATGCATTAATTACCTTATATGAACCTGAGCCACAAAGTATTATAGGGTCTAGGTGGATATACAAAGTAAAGTATAATGTTGATGGTAGTATTAACAAACATAAAGCTAGACTTGTTGCTAGAGAGTTTCAATCGAAACACTGGTATTGATTATGTTGAGACATTTTCCCCTGTAGCTAAAATGAGTTCTGTTAGGGCCTTATTTGCAATTTCCGCTCAATTTGGGTGGGAAATCCACCAAATGGATAAGAAAAATTATTTTTGAATTACGATTTAAAAGAAGAACTTTACATGTTTCAACCTAAAGGATTTGAAGAAAATGGTAAAGAAAACTATGTTTGTAAGTTGAGAAATCCTTATATGGTTTAAAATAAGCTCTTAGAGCTTGGTATGTGAAAATTGTTTCCTTCTTTAAACTATTAGGTTTTGTTAATTGTTCTTCTAATAATGATATATTCATCAAGCAATAAGGCTCACATATTATCATTATATGTATATATGTTGATGATTTTCTTATGATTGGTGACAATTATGATTTAATTCATAGGATTAAAGAGAAATTGAAGCAGTACTTTGAAATGAATGAGTTAGGTCTCTCACATCATGTTCTTTGTATGATTGTATTTCATTCTATTGTTATTTTTTAAAACACAATATGTAACCATTGTATTGAAAAAGTTTTTCTTATGATTGATTGTAAATCATTTTCTACTTCAATGGAAGTTGGAATAAATATTGACCCTAAATCTGCATATGAAAAAGGTTGATCCTATTTTATATATGTTGTTAGTTGATAGTTTGATTTATCTAACTATAACTAGATCAAATATTTCCTATATAGTAGGAATTACTTCAAGGTTTATGCAGGAACCTTTTTTAGAGATCATTGGAATCTTGCAAAAAGAATTTTTAGATATATTAAAGGAACAATCAATTATGGGTTACATTATACTAAGAATGAAAATGCTATCTTATATGGATTTTGTGATTCTAACCATACTGATGTTGTGTTATAAAATATACTTGGATATGTGTTCAAGTTTTTTGGTGTAGAAACCATTACTTGGAACAAAAATGCAAATCAACAGTCTCTATTTATTCTACTAAGGCAGAGAAGTACAATGGAAGAAGTAAAGAAGCCATGTGGTTGCAACGGTTGTTGGTAGAGATACACATGGAAGTTAAAGGAAGTATTCCTCTTCTATGTGGTGGCCAAAGTTGTATTACTCTTGATTAAGAATCTGGTTCAACATCAAAAGATGAAGCACATTGAGATACATATACACTTCACCCATGAGAAGGTGTTAAGTGATGACATAAATCTCAAGTTCGTGTTGACTGAAGAACAGTTGTTGACATCTTCACAAATTCCTTGAGTGCTGCAAAGTTTTGTCACTTTTGTGAAAAGCTTGGATTGTCAGAGTTGCCATTGAGGTGGAGTGTGCATAAAATGTCATCTCGTAATGGAACTTGGTTTTTGTAAAAATACCTTCGGGCATTTGTAAAATACCTTCGGGAAAGTGTAAAAAGACTTTCGGGCAAGTGTAAAAAGACCTTCGGGCAAGTGGAAAAGACCTTCGGGCATGTATACTTCCTTTTTTTGTAGAAATAAGTGTAGAAATATTTTAAAGGCGGTCTTCAGTAAACTCTTTAGTGTTATTGAGTTTACTGGTAAACATCCAGTACAAGCATATTGTTAAGGAGGTCCTTGGTTGTAAAAGGATCCTATATGCTTGGGTTCAATAACCTTTTATGAGAACATGTAAAACTCACAAATCATACTTAGCCATTGATCATGGGATGATATTTGGGATTTTAAATCCTTTTGTACCAAAATGTAAATTGAGTATGATGAAGGTGTTATAATTCCTTCAACCGATATGCTAGCCTAAAACCTTTATGGTTTAAGGATTGTAAATCCTGTAGTGTACCACGGGTAGGTAATCTATTGGCATATGTTATGTTATCCCACTTAACATTAAGGGGGAGTGTTGGAACATAATGATTAAGTGGTCTGACCAACCCTTAATGTATATGGGTCCATCACTAATATATAGGTTAATATTTAATAATATGAAATATTTCTATTTCTATTATTAAATATGATAACCTTCCTATATAATTTAGGTTAAATATTTAATATCATTAAATGATTATATTTATAATATTAAATATTATAAATCTATGTGTATGTGTCAACCATTTTAGGTTGAAAAGGTGGTTTGGGAGACATACTCGATCACCTTATATAAAAAGAATTTAGGTCCTCATTTGATATATTCGGAAATATATCAAAGGTGTGCAAAAAATCAAGTGATTTGGTTTTACCCTTGTAAATAGGGTTTGAAAGGAGGAGGTGATCTTACTAGATGTAAAATAAGTTCTCTCAAGTAAAAGGTTATTTTCAAAGTGATTTTTACCCTATTGGGGTTTTCACTATATAAATATTGTGTCACATGTGTTATTTATTTCTTGTAAGTATTTCTTTATTTACTTATGTTATGATGTAATCTTTATTTAAATATTTATTGGAACATTATATAATATGTAAGTTGATTAAATACGTATTTTTAGAATCCTAAAATTATAACACTTCATATACCTTCACATCACTTCATATTATACTCCAAGTACGTACACAAGGAAATAAAGTGTCTTCATTAAAAACTGCCAAGGTGTAATCATTACTCTTGCAAATCGATCAACTTCTAGTCCATTCATTCTTAATATACCAAGATGCTTTCTAACACCTTTGATATGAAATGGTACATTCTTTCAACCCCTAAAATTCAATTATGAACCCAAATATTCCAATCAACCCGACACTTCTAATTTGTAATTGTCCTATCAAATTTTGTCCTCTAGCTAACCAAGTCATAATTTTGTCATTTATCCTTACAAATGTGTTCACAAGAGTCAAAAATTTACATTCACATTGAAAATGGTCCCACCAAGACATGTGAAATATTTATATTCTTGTAAATTTTCCACTTCACCCTCATACCTCCATTAGAGCTTCAAATCATAGCTATTTTTAGTCCTTCAAAACTAGTCTTCATTTTTGGAGAAAGAACTACACTTTTAGGTCTTATCAAACCTTGAAAACTTCTTGGAGGAAACTACAGGATATATAAATATTGAACACATGATTGGTCTTCATCACATCAAATTAATTTCACTTTTCTTCTCAATGGGCATTCAAAGTCATGGAGGGTAACAAACTAATCTTTAAGAGTGAGTTGGTTCAGTTATGTAAATATTTGTTATTGACTTCTAAATCAATTTTTAGGAATCTTCTATCGCTATGTAACTTATCACACCATGTGAAATCATAAACACAAAGTATATGGACATGATATTAAAGTAATTTTGGGATTGTATGTGTTGGTTCTCAAGACACTAAACCCGGGCCTTAACTTAGAGACTCCTAACTTATAAAAACTCACTTTTAGGACCTACCAAAGCCATAAATGCATCAAATTGGACCCTTAATTCATCTCCAAAATTTTTTGTGTAGAATTTTTAAAGAAAAATTCACAAAAATATCATCTTCTAAAGCTTCTTAATTAGGCATATAAGGCAATTGCAGATAATGAATTTTTCACCATGAAAGTATTTTAATAAACCAAACTAAGAAATCTCCAACCTTCATTACATTCTCAAATGGTAAGACCAAAAACACACCTGTATGATAATTTTTTTCCAAAGGAAAAACCCAAATAACTTCATGAACACCAAGAACACATCCCTAACATCCTTCACAAAAAAATTGAGTATGGGTTCCTTTGCAAGTTTTGTCTCTACACTGAAATCTTCACAAAATAGTTGATTTATTATGGGGTCCACCATGTTTCAAGAGCTCAAATAACAATGTAAATATGATACAAGGAATTATATACAAGATATGGTTCATAATAAATAAATAAAATCCATTTGACACCTAACCAAGAATTTTTCTCCATACTACTCTAAACCGAGGTTTAGGAGGGTTTAAGTCAGTTTCACTAAAATGAATATAACTTTATTATTTCTTATCCTTTTGGTATTATAATTTTTGTAACATAATTTAATCCTTATTATCTCTAAAAATTTCTCTAATGATTTATCTAAATGAGGATCCACAATTTATATTGAATACTAATAAGTTAGAGTACTATTTTAGCATACTTTGTACTTAACCCAGTTTTTGTAAAATTACAATTTCTTGCACAAAACTCCTTCTCAAGTCCTAAAATTTGGTCCACACCTTCATGAATACATCCTAAATGATTAATATTTTTCACTTTTCCTGTTTCACCTTCAAATTCTAATCCCATTTCATTTGGGAATGCTAAACTTGTTTGTCCTAAACGGAAGTCATACCAATGACCCTGAATATTCCTATAATTGTTGAATTATGACATGTAGCTTCATGTGAGGAATTTTTAAATTGTCCCTACATAGTTACGACGCTTTCATTTGCTTCATTCAGCTTCTTTTACTTCATACCCTCATGTTAGGTGTTTGAAATAGGCCAAATTAAGCTAGTTTACATTGTAGCTCATCATGTGTGTCATGTTCTTCACCATGTAGACCCTTAACCATGTCATATTATGTGTTTCATGCCTCTACCATAATTTTCCATCTTTCTCATTCCTTCACTTCACCTTTCTAGGTCACTTTGCTAACTAGGCCTAGGGATTAGGCATCCTGAAAATGAGCTAGTCTGACAAATTCAACTCATGTGCCCCTATATTCATCATTATGAACATGTTTCCACATCATATACCTGATAAAGTTGCTATGAAATCATCCAAGAATGATCTCACATCACCACTTAGCCTCTTCTAGTCACTAGCTCCTTAAGAGGTTAGAGTTTAATCAGTGTTCTCAAGTCTTTTTCTCGTTCTTCCTTGTATGAATCACTCCAATTTCCCTCTATCTCCCTCGCATCCCACTTTTTCATTAATATTCTTTTGACATCAATGAAAAATAGCATATACATGCCAAAAATCTTCCCCTTTTTCATTGATGACAAAACCTCCTGATTCTTCTCCCCTTTTTGCATTAATGAAAAAGTACTTGGTTTTAGTTCATTTAATGCTCATGCATCACCTTTTGGGATCCATTTTTTCTAGACACCAAAAAAATTCATCATTTAAGCTACCCCTCTTGTCTTTCTCTTCCTTAGCTTTGTATTTGTCTTTCTTCAAGTATTGAAATCACTATCTCTCCCCGAGAAAATACCTTCATGGCACATGCACATGTAAACAACATGATACCCGGGTGAAAATAATCTCCATTTCAGTTCTAGGCTCAATTTATCCATCTGCTAATTGTAGGCACATTTAAGTTTGAGATCCCTAAAGCCACATGTTAGTGCATTCTAGACCAACTTTGATCATCCTTGGAATAACATGTATTACATTCAAGACCTCCTTATTGCTCCCCATGTTGTTTTGCTATCACTATTTACCTTCCTATGCCAACATTTTTGCCTTTTATCTTGTCCTTGAGTCATATAGGTGTATTCTCATTTGTACCTCTATCCTTAACCTCATTTTCAGTGTTTATGGTCTTGTTAAACTGATATAGATACTTACTATGTTGTGAATATTTCTCTCCCTTAGAGTAGTCATGGAATCCTCCATCATTCTTCCACTATTGGAATTTCAACACTTGAAATTATATCTTGAGGATAATATAAATCTCCATTTCCCTGAGATTACCTTCTCTAACCCATAGATTCACTTTTCATGCTTGTAGGATGTAATTCTAGAGTTTTATCCACTCTTAGTCACTTTAAGAGTAATATGGTGTTGCACAAGCTTTATGGTATTCTTTTTGTTACACTTATTTAAGAATCATGAGTATATCCTTATATATTTTGTGCATCATCTTAAGATACTACATTTTATTCTTCTCAGATTGTAGATGCACTATTTTAGACTTCTAGTCTTCTTCTTTGTGTGGAGTCCAGACTTGCTCTATTATGGCACTTTTTTCTTCTATTTATATCTCTGCAATCAAAATTAAATTTTCCTTGTATAGTATTATTTTTATCATAAACATTGGTTTAAGGATTACTATTGACTCTCCCTGTCTCACTCAAACTTCTCATTCTATAGATGAGTATTTAGACTGTTTCAACTCATTATGCCACTACAAGGTGATCCTAACATTAGCAAGATTTGTCTTTTGGTCTTCAACAACAATTTTACCTCTTTCTAAACTCCCATTTAAATTTTTTTCAACCACTTACATGGATCAACTAGTATGAAAAAATTTACCTCTACTTGGCTACACCAAAATTGTCTTTAATTGATCTTGAGAACATGGCTTTGGTGAATCCATGGTTAGAGACTTGTGTAGACATTCCATGTAAAATCAAAATACTTGCTCAATACCCATTTTGTCCCTCAATGTGTAGTATAAAATACTTGGCTGAATTCCCTAAGAAGATGTCCTTTATTCTCTAATCCTTTCCTTGGCTTGAGTCTTTTCTACTAGCCCTATCTCATGTTAATTTTGGACATAAATTTTGATGTCAAGCTTCAACTTACCAATTGATCACTGATTTGAGTACCGTTAGGGATAAATCTATATAAAAAATCATCTTAGCTTCCTTTGTTAAAGATGCTTCAATTTAACAATCTTAAACTCCAAAATAGGTCTTTCAAGATGAGCTACAGGATCTTGTGATGACCGTCATAAGTCATGTCTTCTTGACATAGTTTCAAATTATAAAATCTTGAAATTCCATGAGATTTGGAAAATAAAAGTATATTTTAACAAATTGAAACCTTAGATTTGCATGTTAGTGCTTCAAAACTCATTTTCGCATCAAACCATAGGAGGATTTTACATAGTGCCCAAGTAGATCTAATTTGTTTAACATTTTCACTTGGTCATGCATTTGTATTCATAGACATTCCACTCCATCCTTTCAAAAATAGATTTTTACTCACAATCAAGACCTACTTCAATAATTAACTAACTTGAATATTTTCATCAAGATTCATACTTCCTGACAAACTTAAAAGGCTCCCAAAAACATGACACTTTAGTCTTCAATCTATGACTATACCTTTAGACTCTTCCAATATTGTTATTATTCCAAAATAAACTCATAATTGCACTAAATTTCAAATGTTCTTATATAAGACATGTTATCCTTTCATCCATTTAAGATCATGTTACTACTTCAAGCATTTAAGGACCTACATGTATCCCTTCTTTGCAATATTCAGCTACGATCCATGAAACTCGAGATAATCTTGCCAATTTTCTCCCAATTTTACCTTTTGAAATCTGACTATGCTCTTATAGAGTTGTAATTTGACTTCAAGAATGCATTTGATTATCTTAGTCATTTTTGGTTCTTTAGGTTTCCTTGAGTGAATTCATTACTTGATTTCCCTTCCTTTTGCTTCATTCATCCACAAAAATCTTTATCAAAGATGCTAACTACAGTTTTCAATGGCATACCTTTTGGATCCTCTTTCTCATTCTTCTAAACACTGAAATGAACCTACAACATCTATCACATCACTATCCATGATCTTATAAGACTACATTTTAAAATATGAGGTCTTTGTATAAGTTTGTAACTCTTCACACAACATTAAATTTTCATGTATTGATCCTATAACCTTTGAAAACTTTACCTCTTACTCTTACAAACCCGGGAGATTTGACTTAACTTATACTTTGGACAACCTTATACTTAGACTTGTCATTTTGACCTTAAGACTTGAGCAAGAACATCTAAGACTTACATGAATTGACACATTTTGTTCTTCTTGCTAACTTGAGCCAACTTCTCATGCATATGGACAATTGATAACCTTGACATACTTTTCATAACTCAAATAATCTAATGATGGATCTTGACATTACAATTTCACACACTCCAAGGAATCATGACCTTTGGATGACTTCATGACTATTTTAGACTTTGTTGCAAATAATTTTGTGAGCTAAGACACACTTGATAACCTTGAAAACCTTTGAACTCAACTTTGACATCACAATTTTTATACATTTGTACCTCACCTCAGTAACCGTAGTCTCTATTTGAACTCTCTTTGACATAATAGCTTGCACATATTGTCTTGAATGATTTCTATTTTAGTTCTTACACTAAGAAGAGCCTTATAGCATTCCTCAATATTTCAAATAACATTGTTTCACAATTTATTATATACTTAGGCCCAAAGTACACTTGTTTTTCTTATGAACTGATCTCATACTACAAACTTCACTCAAGATTCCTTAGCATTCAATGCACAAACTATAATGACTAGGATTATTTGACATATTTGGAATATTTCTTCCTTTGACACTTGAAGACACACATAACTAAAAATAGTTGATGAGTCTCGATACATGAAAATTTGAACAAATTTTACAATCTTAGCTTGTTAAGAAATTGTTGATTGACCATTAATTATCAAAGGACACCTTGACACCATCTCATTTTCTATTACACATACTTATCATAATAGGATCAACATTTAGACTCAAAACTAACTTGCTTCAAACCTAGTACCCTAACCGTATACACTTTCTTTGCATTAATACTCAAGATTGACATTTAAATAATTAAATACTTATTTCATAGACATTTGGGGAGGAGTTAGAATCTAGATTAGCATACCTTGAGACTGTTCACATAATTACAACATAATTTCTTCTTCCAAGTAGTATATGTCTTTTAGAATCCTAGAGAAGGCATACCATGTTGATTAGATCACCTTAAAATAGTAGGTAGTCATCAAAGCAACGTGATGACTCCATATTCTCTTTTCTTTCCCTTGAAGCCTTGTCCATATTCTTGGATGTACTACTAGATATGTTAATTCCATCTCTTAAGTCTTCATTACTTGATTAAATACTTTTCAAACATGTATGATGGATTTCATTCCCTTGTCTTCTTCTGACTATGCATGGAGGTTCTTCATGACTAGAACTTGGCTTGCTCTCAACTTTCTCAGTGTGATCACCACCTTCTAGATGTCTTTCTTGAGTTGGTCTCTCCCATGAATTTATCTGACACATTCTTAGGATTGGTTTTCACTTTGTATACCTTCTTAACCTTCCTTTTGACTACTTGAGTTATGATGTTATGCCTTGAAGGTTGATTTTGATAACAATTCTTTGCAAAGTGTCCAATTTTATGAAAATTAAAATTCACAACTTGAATCTTGTTTCGATATGGGTATGGAATGATATTCAAACCATACTTATCACTCTCATAACACTTACTAGAAACATGTCTAATCATATTAAAGTTATAACATACTATCCGATTCATACCTCTTTAGTTTTCTATTCTCCAAGGATGATTTTTTGATTCATAAAGGTAGTATTGAGCTATGTGACCTTTCCCTTTATAGTTGAACCACAATATTATTTTTTCTCTCATCTATGTCATCCCTTTATGGATTATAATTGATTCATTACTTCTTGCATTCCTTAGTGTTGTGTCAAAAATTGTGACAAGAAAATAAATAACCATTAAAGGTTATTTCATACATGAATGCATTTGGTTTCCTAATTGATTTATGTCTTCTAAAAATTTTCCCCTAGTTCATCTTCATGTTTTCTTGTTTTCTTTAACTAGCCTTATCATTTTCATACTTCTTTAGAGGTTCTTCTTTGAAGCATAGTCTAGTCTTGTCAATTTATTCTTTTTGTCTATCCAACATTCCATTCAAAGCTTCAAATCTCTTTTCCATATTTTCATACATCTTCAGTCTTTCTTTTACTTATTTTAGTTTAGCTCTCAAGGATATCAATTCTTCTTCATGTCTCATGCAAGTTTCTTCTTTGACATTAAGATTTTTTTGTTACTTTATCCATTTGATATTTTAGTTCTATATTGAATTAAAATTACTCTTCTTCTTTACTTTGTTGATAGAGTTTGAAATCAGTTCCATTTGGGATCCTTATTCTTTGAGTCCATATTAATATTCTTCATCTTTCTTATTTTTCCTTTCCTCAAAAATATTGATTTTATCTTCATATTCTTTCACCACTATCGTCAATTTGTGATTATTTTTCCTTTAGTGTTTCAATTCCTCTAGGTAACTTATCAACTCTACTTAAATATTTAATTCAACTTCATCTCCATATGAAATTTCATCTTCACTAAAATATTTATCTCTTGAGTTGATTTCAGGGACTATCTTTATAACCATGTTTGTGTTTCAAAAGGACCACCTCCAAGCTGCTAGAATTGATTCAAGAGAACCAGGATCTGATACTAATTGTTAGATATTCTAGGCATTGAGGAGGGGTGAATCAATGCTTATACAAATTTTATTAAATAATTCAAATTATTTAATTTAGTTATGATGAAACCATAAGCTCATTCACATGCAATAAACACAAGAGCATATATAGAGACACAAGAATCAATGTGGGAAACTATTCAAGGGAGAAAACCAACTGAAACTAAAGAACTTACTTCGACTCAAATGTCTTGAAATTATTACAATGATTTCATGTTGATCATCCACTCAACTTAAGGCTATAACCCCAAAATTTTGTCAAGCTTCCACTTAACCTTCTACAAGAAACTACTTACTTAAAAGCTAAAAATCCCAAAACTTCAACCAATATTCAACTTGATCTTATGTAAACTGCCACTTACAAGGAGGAGACAAATCCTCTTTTCTAGGATACCACTTAGTCTTCAATTTGGTGTTGATCACTTCTTTATCACTTGTCTTACTACAACAAGTTGTGATCACAAAATCAACTCACCTCTTCTCTCCCTCTTTATTCACACCTCTCTCATCAATTTTCTACTCCTTTACACATTAATCTGATCTCTTGTATTAATATGATTATACATTCATGATTGTGTTCTCATATTCATGGGGAAGGCACTCTAAAACTTCTTATCACTCCTATTTGTTCACATATTCAAACCTTGCACCTATCTCTTCCACTAACACACCTGGTTTCAATAAAAATATCATGCTCTCTCAACCTTTATATAGAAGAGTATGACTCTCTCATATGTCTCATGCACTTCATATACCTTCATGTCAATATATATTCTACTCTAAGTATGTACAAGAGGAAACAAGGTGACTTCATCAAAAAGTGACAATGTGTAATCATTACTTCTACAAATGGATTAATTTCAATTTCATTCATTTATTAAGCTACCAAGATGATTTATAACATATTTTAGATGAAATAATACATTCGTACAACCCCGACATTCATTTATGCATCCAAATATTCCAATCGATCCTGTACTTCTATTTGTAATTTTCCTATCGCTTTTGTCCTCTAGCTAACCAAGTCCTAATTCCATCTTTTATCCTTTCAAACGTGTTCAAAAGAGTCTAAAATTTTCATGCACATAGAATAGGTTCCACCAAGACATATGTAAAATTTATATGCTTGTAAACCCTCCACTTCATCCTCATACCTCCATTAGATATTTAAAGCACGAGATGGTCTTAGTCCTTCAAAACCATTATTCATTTTTGGAGAAACCAATACACTTTCAGGTCTTATCAAACCTTTTCAAATTCATGGAGGACACTAAAAAGATAATAAATTATCACCACATGTTTGAGATTCATAAAATTAAATCATAAGATCTTCATTTCACTTTTCTTCTCAACTGGACATTCACAATCATGGAGGGTCAAAAACTAGTATTCAAAAGTGAGTTGGTTTAGCTTTGTGTAAATATCTGTTCATGAATTATAAATAAATTTTCTACGAAGATCCTATCCTTTTGAACCTTATCACACAAAGGTAAATCATCAACTCAAATTGTATTGCTATGATATTCAATTAATTCTAAGGATCAGTATGTGCGGTGTTCTTAAGACACTAAAATAAGTCTTGACTTGGAGACTCCTAACTTACAAAACTTCACTTTTAGTACCCACCAAAGCCAAAAATACATCAAATGGCACCCCTAAATCATCTCCAAAAATATTTTTACAAAGTTTGTTAAGAAAAATTCACAAAAACATCTCAGCTTCTAAACCTTCTTAACTAGGCATATATAAGGGAGTTATAGACAATAAAATTTTCACCATGAAAGTACTTTTCCAAACCAAACTAAGCATTCTTCAACCTAATATGGGACTACTTCAAGCTATCTAGGACAAAAACTATCAACATTATTATACAATTTATCATGAACACCTTCATACCTTCATGTCTTGTTTGTCTTCATTGAATTCTCAAACGATAGAGCACAAAAACACACGGATGATCACATTTTTAAAAATGACCAACCCATATGACTTCATGAAAACAAAGAACACATCCCCAAAATCCTTCACCAAAAATTTGAGCATGGGTTACTTTGTAAGTTTTTTCTGTACACAAATACTCACAAAATAGTTGATTTATTGAGGGGCCCACCATGTGTCAAGAGCTCAAATCACCATGGAAATATGATATGAGGAATTATCTACAAGATCAGGTTCATAAGAAAGAAAAATATATCCATTTGAAAACCTAGCAAAGCATTTTTCTCCATACTACTCTAAATTGTGGTTTAGGAGGGTTTAGGTTAGTTTCACAAAAATGAATAGAACTTTCTTATTTATTATCCTTTTGGCCTCAAAATTTTTACAAAATATTTTTATCCTTATGTTCTCCAAAAATGTATCAAATGTTTTATCTAAAGGAGGATCCACAATTTAGATTAAATTCTAAGAAGTTAGAGTGTTATTTTAGCATACCTTACTTAACCCGGTTTTGGTAAAATTGTAATTTCTTACATAAAAATCATACTCGGTCCTCAAATTTGGTCCACACCTTTTTGAATACCTCCTCGATGATCTTCAATGGTCTCTTTGTCTTGATTCACCCTAAATATTCCAATCCTATCTCAATTAAGCATTTTAAACTTATTTTTCCTGAAGGGAAGTCATACCAATGACCTTGAATATGTATTTAACTATTGAATTATGATATGTAGCTTCATGTGAGCACTCTTGAAACTATAAATGAAAACTTCACATCCTTGAATTTTCTTGATGCAACTCATTTTTCTTCATACCCTCATGTTAGGTGCTTGAGAGGCCAAATTGAGCTAGTTTAAATTGTAGCTCATCAAATATATCCTATTCTACACCATGTAGACCCTTAAACATGTCTTATTATGTGTTTAATGCATATACCATGATTTTTCAACTACCTCATGCATTCACTTCACCTTTCTAGGTCACTTTCTTAATGGATTAAGTAAATATTGAATAAATAGATGCCTAAATCTGATTGCAATGTAGCATTAAATGAATAATTAATTAATTACATAATAGATCCAAGCAAATTAAGATAGGAAATAATGAAACCCTAGTTCTAAAGAGGATATGAGATTACTTACATGTTTTTCAATTAAATCTAGGCTATGTCATGGTGACATACTAATGAATAGATGGGAAGAAGTGTCGCGCACGGAGGCTTGGAAAATTGTGTAACTACACGATCTACTTGGACCTGGGGCACCCATGATGGGTCGGGCGCCCTAAGCACTCTGAGACTGATTTTGGGCAACTATGTCTACCAAAAATGTAATCTAAGCAACATGGGTGGAAGCCTGATAGATTTTATTAATATCAAATCAACCATTTACACAGTGCATGATACATATATATATATATATATATATATATATATATATATGTATGTATGTATGTATGTATGTATATGTATTGACAACCGGTTATTAAAAATAGAGAGGTTGCACAGTAGAACTCATGTGAACAACTACATGTAATAGTATTGTTAAAATAATACAACTCCCAAATGATGTAATAAGACAAAATAGATGGTTATAATATAACCATATAACATTTAATGAATAAAATAAATAACTATGCAATACAAAATTAATTAAGGTAATATATTTACCCTAACGTTCCACCCATAATTTTGCATTGTCTCAAGGGATGAGGAGAGGAACTCTCTAAAAACCTCAAACTTGTCACGTGTAAGTGACATCATGAAGATATCTTCTCGTTGTTCAAATTGTTGGACATAAGCGAAGTTGTATATTGTGCTTCAAGACATGCTCGCATATGAAATGTACCTTTACCTCAATATGTTTTGTTATTTCATGAAAAACTAGATTGTGAACAAGTTTTAGAACACCTTCATTGTCAACATACATTTACCATAACATTCCACCCATAATTTTGCATTGTCTCAAGGGATGATGAGAGGAAATCTCTGAAAAACTCAAACTTGTCACGTTTAAGTGACATCATGAAGATATCTTCTCGTTGTTCAGCTGTTGGACATAACTAAAGTTGTATATTGTGCTTCAAGACATGCTCGCATATGAAATGTACCTTTACCTCAATGTGTTTTGTTCTTTCTTGAAAAACTAGATTGCGAACAAGTTTTAGAACACCTTCATTTTCAACATACATGGTGGTCGGTTTTTCCTGTGGTATTCCAAGTCCTTCGAGTATGTGACGTAGCCATATCGCTTCATAGACAACTTCTCTGTAGAAACGATACTGACTTCTATGGAAGAACCGTAAATAAAGTGTCATTTCTTGCTTCCCCATGATATTGGTCTAGATACCATAAAGAACACAAACCCTGAAGTGGATTTTTCGTCATCAATATTTCCTACATGATCTGAATCAAAATATTTAGAAAAAAATAAGTTATCGTTCTTCTTGTATTCTAGACCAAGATCCACTGATCCTTTGAGATATCTCAAGATGCACCTTGTTTCTTTCCAATGAAAAAATTTGGGTTCCTACATGAACCTGGATAGATAGCTCACTACAAATATGATATCTAGTCTAGTATAGGTCAGGTAAATGAGACTCCCAATCAACTCGGCGATAGAGAGTGGCATTTACCTCAGGAGATGGATCTGAACGAGATAACTATAATCTATTCTCCATAGGTGTAGCAATTGGGGTGCAATCTATCATCCTAAATTTCTCAAGTGTCGTCTTGGTATATTTCATATGAGAAAAAATATTTGATTCTCTTTCTATCATACTTCTAATAAAAGATAATAGTGCATTAGCCTAAGATATGTCATGTCAAATGATCGATTAAGATCTTTCTTTGTTACATCGATCATCTCGCACCGAACTTCCAAAGATGACTAGATCATTGACATAAACAACTAAAATCACAATCTCCCCCTTGCATTCTCGAGAGCTAAATATTGGGATCGTATGGATTTCTAAGAAATCCATGTTGTACGAGATGTTCATCAATTTTGATGCACCATACAGGGTGCCTATTTGAGGCCATACGATATTTCCCGAGTCTACATACCTTTTCTTCTTGACTCGTACAACATAACCCTCGGTTTGAGTCATATAGAATTCTTCTTGTAAATCTCCATTCAGAAGGCACTTTTTACGTCCATCGATGGACTTTCCAACCAAACTCAGTGCAGCTAGAGAAAAGATCATCCCAGGTTGTTTTGATATTAGCTATAGGAGTAAATGTCTCATCGTAGTCAATGCCTTCTTTTTGTGCATACCCATTTTCTATTGGTCTCGGTTCGTACTTATCTAATGTCCCATATACTTTGTACTTAGTTTTGAATATCCATCTATATTTAATGGGTTTCTTCCCTAGTGGAAGATTGATAAGTTGTCAAGTGTTGTTTTTCATTACTGACTGATATTCAGAATACATGGCATCTTTCCAAGATTTTGACTATAGGGCTTCGTGGACTGTAGAGGGCTCATCAAATTCAATAAATCTACTCATCAAATAAAAGTTAACTTCTTCTCTTGCTTTACTATGATTTTTTGGTCCAAGGGAGGATGTATCGATGGATCATCCATTCTTACATCTCATAATGTGCTAGTATACCACTTGGGCATACACTGAACTGTTCCCATGGGTCATAGTTCTATCAGATCATCACCATCATCCCCATCATCACTTTCATCATCTGTGGGAACATCAGCTTCATTTTTACAACTGGTGAAGAATCTACATCAGGTGAGTCTAGAGGAGGAGACTCTGCTTCCTTCTTCTCAAAGAACTCAACATCTCTGTTGGTGTAGAATCTCTTGGTCTTTGGATCCATCAATCTGTACCCAAGATTTTCTTCATTATAGCCAATGAAAATGAGTTTCTGTGACTTCATGTCTAATTTCTTTCTGTCTACTTGGGTATGTGCATATTTTTTTACACTGAATACTCGAGGTATACAACGGATGGTTTCTACTTTGACCATGCTTCATGTGGCATCACTCATCAAGAGCAATCAGGGCACTCTGTTCAACAAATACATAGTTGTCTTTATTGCTTCTACTTAGAATGTCTTTGCAAGTCTAGAATCATCGATCATACATCACACCATTTCCATGATAGTATGGTTTCTTCTCTCAACAACACCATTATGCTATAGTGTATTTGGAGGAGGAATTTGTCGATTTTCAATCCCATGAGCTTGTAGGCATTTTTGAACTCATCACCGGTGAATTCTCCTCTCGATCTCGAGAAGAGAGTTCTACCACTTTCATTCTCAATAGCTACTTTGAACTTCTTGAAGGTTTCAAAAGATTCACTTTTCTTGCGAAGACAAAAAATCCACATTTTATTGAATAGTCATCAACACAACATGGAATACTAAAATCTAGAATGACTTCGTTGCATTGGACCGCAAAGATCAGTATGAAGCAGGTCAAGATTTCCATTAGCTCGAAAAGTACTCTTCTGGAATGAAGCTCTGTGTTTTTTTCATGCTAGGCAGTGAGGACACTTGTCTGTATCCTTCTGAGGAGATGGTAACCCATGCACCATCTTGCGCTGGTGAAGTGTCTCAAGATACTTAAAACTAACATGACCAAGTCTTTGATGCCACAACTGTGTAGAGGTAGAGTTCTTAGCCATAAGTGCCTAATCATCTCTGTGGAAAAAATCAAGCTAGAACATGCATCCCACATTGGAGGATTTTGCAACTATTTTTGAGCCTCGTGATTAATCTCAAATCAAGCATATTTTCTTACCAGAATGACTATCAAAGTAAATTTTTAAGTTGTGATCTAGGATTTGACTAACTGACAACAGATATTTAGTCAACCCAGGGACATATAAGACATTTGATAGTCTAAAATTACATGAACCAAGGGGTAGAGAAATGTTTTCAATCCCCAATCAGTATATGGAGAATCATCACCCAACGAAACATGGGTTTTCAAAGGTGTGTCCTTCATTGAAGTAAACCAGTATCTATGACTGGTCATGTGTCAAGTGGCTCCTGAATTTACATACTAGACATCATTAGATGATGTGGAAGGTTCACTTGATCGAGCAGTGTACAAGTAGTCTTCATTATCTGACTGTTCTTGTTACTCAACAATATTTCCTTGTTGATAGGGTTTTCTTTTCTAGTTACCCTTTTTCTACCCTTGATTGTAGTTAGAATGTCCCTTGTGAGTTTGTGGAGGTCCACATTTATTTTATGAACCTTTCTTGTAAGTATTATACCAATAATCTTTTAAGTCATGTCCTCTTTTACAAATTGGACATTTCTTCTTTTGTTGATTGTCCCCTTGATGCTGATGTTGATTTTGGGACTTTTGATAGGAATTAGGTTTTCCTTTACCTTTTCCTTTCCATTTTTGATGAGAATAAAGTGTCTGCTCCTCTTCATCATCCTTATTATGCATAGCTTCCTCTTACTACAGTAGGTTTACCAGTTTGTCAAAAATAACTGTCGTATCTGAAAAGTTTAGTGTTGTTATAAAAATGTGGTAAGAAGAAGGGAGAGCTCTCATAACAATGGGAATGAGAGCTTCATCTGTGACCACTTCTCCTAGGGCTAGAAGTGAAGCCCTAAATTCTATAACTCTTCTCAAGAAAGATTTGATTTTTTCATTTTGTTTGAACTTCAATGTATGTAACTGACTCTACAAATTCAGAATGACATTCATGTTTTTGACCTCGTATACCATGCTTAACTTCCTACATTTCTTTAGTTGTTTTAGCATCTTGAATGTGGGGTAGCACTTTGTCAAACACTCCAAACAAGATGATGAGTTTGGCCTTCTGATCTAATTATCAAACTATCATTATTGTGTTGTATCAGTAGTTGATCTGGTCAGAGTACCATTCATAACAGACCAAATATCTTCAAACTCTAGTTGTGTCTTGATTTTAGTCTTCCATATAACATAGTTGTTTCCTCTAAGTAGTTGTCAATCTAGAAGAAAAAAATTTGGGGGCATTGGTGCCCATTTTACGAAATCACCGACAGGGTTAGGATCTTATCACTCCGTATAAGGTATCACAATCTATATACCGTGAGTCTGATATACTAAACCTTTCTATATACGCGCCCTTCCGATATACCCATCGGTACATGGAAGAAGTTCTCCTTTTCGATATACCCAACAATATGTGAAAGAGTTTGATGTGTGGTACCAAGACAAGATCTTGAAAGGGGTCTCAGTGTGATTATTGACATCAATCAAAGAAATATCCTCATATGCATGTGTAACTTCACTATATACTTGGATAATTTCTCTGTCTGGATTTATGTCGTGTAATTATTCACAAACGAATGGGAAGGCTCATAGTGTATGTACTATGTCCTTATTACTCCCCATCAATTTAAAGGGTTGATGCCCAGATGATGTTGTTGCAGCTATATTAGGCGTTAAGTGCAGTAGTAGTCATGACGACTTTACCCGTAAGTGCTTCCTAGAGGCACTATATATACCGAACACTGCAAATGAGATCTAGGATCTCATGAGTGTTTTAGAACCAAATTTTATTGTTTTTGAGTACAATATTCTGCCATTTTCTGAGTAGTTACAAAGTTTTTGGTTGACTATGGCAACCTATAAATTAGTACAATATACTGAAGCATACAATTACATTCAAAAAAATTGAAAAATTGAATGAAAGGAAAAAAGTTTTTTTATTTTTCGGGCCCTAGTGGCCTTGAAGCCCAAAATGACCCTCTATGCCAAAAATTGTAAAAAATAGTTGAAAATGCAATTTTTGGGTATACCTCCTTTAGAAAAAATTGCTCAAAATGAAAAAATAAGAGGTCTAGGAGAAATTTTTTTTTCCTAAAATAGGGTTTTTCTCACTAAAAGTTTAGTTGTGGCTTTAGTTATAACTAAGCGCTTTAGAGGAGAGGTTTTTCTCTATTTTTGCCTCTATAGTTGGTAGCTTTGCCAAATTTTCAGCTGAAAATCCATTGATTTAAAAAAGCAATGAAATGAGGTGTGGGTTGAGCCTTAGACCTATTCCACCTAAAGCCTTTTCACTATCCACCTTGGCGCTAACGTGCTTTGCATATAAAATGAAACAAATGGTATATTAACAAATAGAAAAAAGCCTGACCTTTTAAAGTAGTGACATGGCAGGGAGAGAGGAGGTCCATGTATCATGCACTTTGGATGGGTGGATTAGGGCACGTGAAAACCGATATGTGATACTTTTTTCTCCTCTTTTTACAAATTTTGGTCGACTTTATTGTTTTCCTTTGCCAAAGTTTGGTTTTTAGATTGTTGTTCTCCTTTTGATTTTTCTTATACACCACCACCATTTTTATGTAGATAGTTTTGGAGAAATTATTTACCACCACTTATGATTTTGTCTCTGTTTTTGTTTACACAGGGGTGCGAGAGAGGAGGGAGATCGTGAGACCAATGCACTTGTTTTGTATGTATACGCAGTTACAGGGGACAACATGTGGAATGGAGGTCACTCTTCTTCATGGAGAAAAAATACACTTAAATTTGTCACCATTTATTTGATTCCAACTTGTGTGCGGAGTGCAAGTGTGTGGAGGGTAGCAAGAAAAACAAAGTAACTCAACCCCAAGGCTCATTGGAGAAGGGTTGGCTGTGCTTATTATGTATATAGGTCTCCACACACGAAGCTTGGTTGCTTATCCACTCATTTTCACAAAGAAAACTACATCTCCAATGAATGTCACCATTTATCTCGCTTAGGATGTGAAATGGGCTCATTCTTTGTGTGCAGAGCCAAATAGATGGCTTGGTTGAAAATGCAAATCAATCTTTGATGCGGATGATTCTCCAATTGATGATATTCCAAGCTCATGGCTCGGATCAGTAGTCTACAATATGTAAAACTCAACTCGATGAATGGCTCATCCAGGAGCTCATTCAGAGTCGAGTGTAGGGCTCGATGAGTAGGACTCACCGTAGAACAATAACACAATCCTCCAAATTTGATAGTATAGATAATATTATCTATAACTAAACAATTTAGAGACAAAACCGATGGGGAAAAAATGATTTTATTTTAATTCCTGTATGTATTAGCTCCAAAAAAATTTTGACTGGTGTAGAGAGCACCAAGGTAAAAAAATTGCTTTCCATTTATCTCGGAGATTGCACGGGAAGTTGTGAGGCTGCAGGGAGTTCTAGGAAGCTGTAGGAGGCAACACTAGCTCTCTGATGAAGCAATTTTCTTCTCTAAATTTTTTTCTTCCTTTCCACCCTTTCTCCAACCTTGCCAAGAGCTTTAACCAGCTCTGGTACCAAATGTAATCTGGGCAACAAGGGCGGAAGCCTAATATATTTTATTAATATCAAATCAACCATTTACACAGTGCAGGCTGCAATATATGTATTGACATGATTTTAGAAACAAAATAGAGAGTTTGCATAGGTACAACCATGAACAAATACAGAAATAGTATTGTTAAAAAAATATAACTCCGAAATGATATAATAAAACAAAATAGATGGTTATAATATAACCATATATCATTTAATGAATAGAATAACTAAATATAAATACAAAATTAATTAAGGTAATATATTTACCCTAACGAAAACTTAAGAAAAATCTCATTCAAAGGGTCACGAGATGTTCTTCGTCCTTCACTTTTGGTCACTAGTATGTCACACGATGATCACTGATGTGGGTGGTAACTGTAATAAAGATTTCACCTATAAAACCCTCAAAATCGCATCAAATCCCAAAAATCTTAACTGTCAAACAAGTGATCTTGTGACTGAATGTTGCACTATATTTCAAACCCAATGTAATTCTCGATGTGTGGGTGTGGAATAGTTCCCTAAGTGGCTCTTGTGTCTATTGCACTTGATAGCAAGCAATAGCTAGATGTAAGTAGATGTGTGTATGGAATAAAATGAACTTCCCCTCCTCTAAAGTGTGTATACAGAAGAATACAGTCCCTTTCCCTTGAATGGATGCTAGAATGGATGTTTGAATGCTCTAGAATAGCCTTTGGATGAAACCTTAGGTGGTGATAGCTAATGCTTAATGATCGTTCCTTTATTATGGTCACATAACTTTATATTTATATGATACTCTTGCTTGAATTTCGTAATTAACCCCAAAAAGGTGAACTACCAAAAAGATAAGATGCCCAAATGGATAAAAGGACCCAAAATATGTGAGAAAAGTACAAAGAGGTTAGGGACGCCTGAAGGGATGAGGGCTCCTAAGACTCGACATCCCGGCAGGGTGTTAAGGAAAATTTTAAGACCCCCCAATTTTTTTAGAAATTCATTAACGAATCTAGGAAAATTAAATTTCACACTAATAGCGAATTTGGAAAAGTTAACTTTCACTCTAATATCTCATTATCTGGTAACATTTTTATGTTACTGCGAACATCATATATTATGTTGTCGGCTAATAGTATATGATGTCGGCCAAAATATATGTAATTTTTTTAAATCATTTTTTGACAATAATAATTAAAATGACCGGATCGATAATAAGTTTTTCCTCACAAAATATGGCATAGACAAAAAAATTATAAAATGATTTTATGTGAAAAAATACATATTTCACTAATTTTGTATGGGAATTTGTTTTTGAATTTTTAATGTTAGCAATTAAAATGATCGTCTCAATGAGAAATATGTCCTCCCAAAATATGACACAAGAAAAAAAAAATCCCATACTCTTTTTTTGTCTATGGCTACTACAGATGATAGTTATTTTGTATGCTATCGGTTGGTAGCATAAAATATGCAACTATACGACAACATAATATATGTTATCGGGCATTAGTATATTTTATGATACCAACCGACAACATAAATTATGTTGTCTTCTTGTAGCATAAAATATATTGTCGGTCGGTAGCATATTTTTATGTTACTTAATCAAAGCATAAATATATGCTCTCGCTAGTAGCATATTTTATGCTACCAACCGATAGCATATATTTATGCTACCGACTGACAACAATATTAAGGTGAATATTGTGAATTTCTATTTCATGGGGATGGTGAATAACCCATAAAATTAACTTGTACCCATAAATTTTTAGTGAACTAGGCCTACTCCTTCCTAAAAATTCACCAATTTCAAATTTTAAAAATTGTAATATTCATGAATTAAAAAATATTTGCCACTAAATTTTTCCTTGATGGGCGATGGTGTCTAGGATGAGAAATGATAGAGTATAAAAATTCATGCTTGAAAAGTAAGGGTGCAAGACCAAAAGTGGTAACAGAAAGAAAAGAAAGATGGCCAAAGACATGGGTTAGTAATTTTCTTACTTAGGAATCATATGAACAGTGAGTTTGTGATCGAACTAAATAGATACCCAAATTGTGTGATTTTTGGTCTACATTTTCCCCCACTTTATGTTGTTGAGCGAAAGATCAATAACATAAATTAGATAAGAGATGCATATCTCGATAACTATCTAGATTGATGGAAAAAAGCGTGCTTGAGGGACAAGAAAAAGCATGGAGTTATAAAAATGTTAAGTGTGGATGCTAAAGAGGAAAACGTACAAAAATAATGATAATGACCCTAGGGCAAGAGCGTATGTCTTGATACCGTGTTATACCCGTTGTTGTCGATTTATTGATGATGTGTTGTTGATGTTGTACCTATTATTGTTATCAATTTTTGATGATGTGACTACCGCTTCTTATAAGAATGGACCTACAAAAGAGAAGAACAAATAAGTAGTGAAATAAACATGTATATGATTGAAATGTGTAAAAAATTATGTAAAGTATGAAAGTGTGAAAAAGGAACATGTGCACCTGATCCATGATGAGTAAAAGGTTGTAGAAAGGATCTTGAAGATGATGTATAAGAACACATTTTTAGGTGATCTCCCACTAGTTGCACCAATACGAGTTTTTGGGTGATCTCGTGCTAAGAATGGAGGAAATGTAGAGAGAAAATTATGGTTTCATCCTCCAAATCTTAACTTCTTCCCAAAATGTAGAAGACCAATGCATATAGTGTGTAAAAATCTGATATAATTTGAACAAATTGATCCAATGCAAAAGTAGAAAATGTTGTGTAGTGCATGCATGCCAAGTGTTAATGACTATGTGCCCTCTAAAAGCTACTCGTGAAGTGTTGAAAACTATTTTGAAATGGAAAATAATGTGTAATTAGCCCTATTCATAGGCATCTAGGAAGGGTCATGTTGTCACTTGTTATATTGGTGGATTTTTTCATTGATGTCAATGACATTGATGGAAAAGGGAGAGTGCAAGAACATGCATATCGATGGAATTCAATGGTGCTCAGTGGTTCAGGATGATATCAAGTAGCTTCAAAAATGTCACGGGGGTGGTTTCAAGGTGCTTCTACAAGCATAGAATGGTATGATAGGGTATGAAATGGTTACAAAAGCATGGGAGCATATTTGATAAGGTTTCTATAATGTGGTTAAGCAATTTCAAGGCTTATTTCATCTTCTAGAGTCAAAACTCATATTGCTTAAAGAAGTGGTCTTGAGAATTGGTTGTGTTCTCTAAGGAAAATGAGATTTGGTAGAGCTTCATAGGAAAACCTGGGGCTAACCACTACATGGAAGGTATAGAGGTGTGACAAGTGTAATGCTCCATGTCAAATTTCATCAGATTTTGTAATGGAATTTTTGAGTTATTCAATATTTACTAAAACTACCTTTTTGAGAAGTGCATTTGGAGCATCTGGATTCTTAAGGGTCAAAAAAATTTATGGAGACTCTTTTGTATAAATCATATAAGCAATATTTGAAGTAAATTATCCTATAAATCATGTACAAAAAGTGGTTTGTCAAAAGGAGGTGTATTTAAAAGATATGAGCATTTTTCAGAGGTGTTTCTTCTTCATTTTGGCATGTGTTTTGTCCTTCAAGGTATGACTGAGTGATTTTTGGTATTTGATCATTTCTTAAGTGCTATGAATATTTCTAGAGGTATATTTCAAGGTGTTTATGCATCTATGTTAATCACCAAGTGAATGCTCAAGTATGTAGTTAGTCCCTCCATGTTGCTCTAGAAGAATGAACTTAAGAATCATGTCAAAACTCACCTGAAGCCACTACATTTGTTTTTTCTTATTAATATTGTTACCTTCAAGGCATTAAATCCTCCTCTCAGGTCATGCTAAATATGTTTGAACATAGTGAACAATCTCAATATGAAGGACTAGGTAAAATCTTGTGTTTACTATGTTGTCCTGGTGTCATTCTAGCCTCAAAGGCTCTTGAGCAAGCTTGTGATGAATGTTAGTATACAACAAGTTGAAGAATAAATGTTTTAGATAGTGTGTTTCGATCCTATTTAAAGGTGTGATGGTTTTAGTATGCCTAGTGGATGAAGGTGAAGTGTCTCTCTTTGTTGGCCAATCCTATGTTGTTGCGAAAGAACTATTATTAACAATGCACATCTTTCTTCCCTATCAAAGTTTAACCTTGACCTCACTTGTGAAGTGCTTCTAAGAAATTAAGAGCATAAAATATCAATAAAATTCATGTTCAATTCACCTAATTATTTAGAGCAGAAGTCTATGTTTCTCATCAAGTTCTCTTCCCCAAATTGATACCCGTACAGTTAGAGTTCAGTTCTTACAATGCAAATAGTGTCTAAATTCAAGAAAGAACAAATAATTTCTTTACTCCAATCAGTTGAAGGAGGAAATATGCTTCATGAACCATAAGAAGTTCTCATATTCAAATTTCATGTGAATTAGTTGAATAAATTGCATTAAATTCCCTCTAAGAATGTGACTGTGAAAATACCCTGATTTAGGGTTTGCAAATGATTCTTTTGTTCGAATCTCCAACCTACACCATAAAAAATTATTGAAAGCTTGGAATTATCTCTATACATGCATCCTTGTTCATTTGAAAAAGGTTTTGGATCAAATAATAAAGTGTTCGAAGAGCAGTTCATAGCATAAATCTTCAAAATGTGCCTAAAATGGTAATATAAGGATTTCTTCACTATTTTCACAATTTTTGGTGCTCAAGTTAAATCATTGATTATTTATTGATATAAAGAAGGTGGAAAAGTTTTAGGAAGGATTTTTGGTATTTTTAATTGACTTCTTCCCTCGATAGCCAATATGTTTTCATCTGAGACAATGTTAGTGGTAATCTTGCAAAATGAGAGAGTGAACTTATTGTTTTAACAATTTACTCTTCTTCCAAGCTTCTTAAAGCTCTGCAAGCATTCTTGAGTGAAATTTTGGAGAGGTTAATTCATGGACTTGGTTAATCATTGTTCTTTTTTTTTAAGTTTCAAAAATTTCTTAGGACAAGTAAACAACTAATTTTTTTAGAGTTACAGTCTTAACAATGATTTGGTGAACAAATCATCACTAAATCTTCTTTTTGTTGAAGAAGGATTTCTTAACAATTGTGAGAGGTTTTCAATTCTATCAACATGTCTTGGAAGCTTGGTTAACTCGAATAGGGCCTTGAAAGGTCATTCTTGGGACAACTACATGAAGTATTATTTCAACTTAAGAAGAAGATAAGAAGACTTTTTTGTTTGTCTTATTGTCATGAAACACCTCATCTTGAGCTCGAATGGGGGATAAATTTTTAGGTTGTTAGTATAAATATTACAATGTCAAATTCTCTCTATATTCTACAGTAAATTTGAAAATTTAGAAACTTGAATAGGAGCCTGTAGTCTTTTGAGTTTATTAGGTGTAATGTCAAGAGTTGATTGTAAGTAATTTTTGGTTTTGGTATAAGACAGGTGAAAGAGGGCATTGATAATGTGTGAAAAAGAGCATAATATTGTGTGATAAAATCGAGAGAATTGATTGAAGTGAAATGAATTCAGCCTGATTTGAGGAATACAAGAAGTGTTTTGAAATAGATTTAGACTAAAGCATGGAAAAATAGTTCTTAGGAAAATGATACAAGAAAAGGAGTGAACAATGTTAGACCATGAGATTGTTTCAAGCTAGCTTTTTTGAATGACATGGATATCATTGTGAAGCAAAGATGTTATGAACCAAATTTTCATGCAATCCAATACCAGTGAATGGATGTGTGAGTAAGAAGATAGAGATATGCAAGAAGAAGTTAATGACATGTAATAAATGTATGAAAAGGAAAGACAATGAGATAGATGATAAGAATTGAGTGAAATTATTTGAAAGAGTTAAGGGGATGGAAAATGTTGTATGAAAAAATAATAAAAATAGTGAATAAGATCTCGAAGAGAGACCAAGTTTGGTATGACAAAAAAATAAAGTGATTAGAGATCCGTGTGAAAATAAATTATCGAAGACTAGGGGTAGTGAATAAGTATGTTTGACTAATATAGAGAGTTGTCGGTGGATATAGGAGAGTGTAGATGGACTGTTATAGTGAAAATAAGATGGAATTGAAACAAAGAAAACACTAAACCTATAAATACAAGCTATAGTGAATATTAATCACTTTGTGATTAGTAAAAGAATCAGGAGTTTGAAGAGTAAGCTAGAGTTAAAGAAGTCGAGAGATTGGAATAACAACATAGATATATAGTAAATATAGGGTCACTATCAGATGTTCATTGCATCAAATTGAAGTGTGATCACCTATTTATTTTTAAGTTGAGTTGTAGCTCAGTTGTACAGAGGATTTGTTTCTTTCTTGCGAAGGTCGGTGGCAAATTGACTAGCTAAATAATTGGGGAAGTTTCTGTTTCCTTCACCAAGTTATAGCTTGTGTGGATACTGAGGTTATAGCCTCAAGAGTTGAGTTGAATCTCAACAAATCATTGTAACCTTTTTCCATATAGTGCATTGGTTTAGTGAGTTTTCTCCCAATTTGAGTTTTCCACTTAAAAATATTTGTCTCATGTGTATGTTTGGATGAATGCTTCTTTTGATTTTCTTTTCAGTTTAAGTAATTGATTTACTTGGTTTGAAAAAGTTGAATTGAACACTGATTCACTCCCCTCATAGTGTTCTATTTTCTAACAATTTATATCAGAGAAAGCCCTGGTGAAGTGAGTTTAGCAACTCAAGGGAGATCCAATGAATTCAACTATGGAAAACAACAAAGCAAGTGGCTTCTCTACTTCCAAAAAACCTATGTTCAATGGGTCAAATTAGGATTTATTGAGTGTCATGATGAAAAATTACTTAATTTCACTTGGGTTTGATATTTGGGATTCAACCGATGCAAGGCTAGATTGTTCCAAAACACCTCCCACTGAAAAAGTAGGAAATATAACAATTGAAAACAATAAGGCCATGAATGCAATTATATGTGGGTTAGCTGAGGCTAAGTTTATAAAATTTATGTAGTGTACTAAAATCCAAGAGATGTGGGAAAAAATGAAGACAATCTATGAAGGAGATAACAAAGTAAATATAGCTAAGTTACAAACATACAAAGCACGGTTTGAGAGCATCAAGACAAAAGAAGGTCAGAGTATTTCTTCATATTTGAAAAGATTTGATGAAATTGTAAATTTGATTAGAGGCTTAGGAGAGGAGATAAAAGAGAGTATGATTGTACAGAAAGTGCTTAGATATTTGACCTCAAAATTTTATGCTAAAGTATCAGCTTGTAGAAGAAGCTAAAGACCTGACTACTCTAACAATGGATGATCTTCATGGTATATTGACTGCATATGAGATGAGAATCAATGATTCAAAATTAGGGACAAAGGAGGAAGCCTTCAAAGAAAACAAAGAGTCATGAGAAAAGAACAAGGCAACTGATTCTGACATGGACATAGATGATGAAAAATTAGAAGCCATGTTTGTAAGAAAGCTGAAGAGAGGTTAAGGAAAATACAAAGGTAAGCTCCCATTCAAGTGTTTCAGTTGTGGACAAGTTGGTCATTTTTCTTCTAAATTTCCTAATAAACACAAATAAGATGAGGAATCCTTTGATAAACGAAGAAGAAATTCAAGAGATATAATGAAAAAAATAAGTACTTCAAGAATAAGAGAAACTTCTACTCACAAGAAAATTCAAGCTCCTCATAGTCAAGTGACTCTAGCAGCTCAAAAGTGATGACAAAGGTATGTTAGTTGAGAATTTGTTTATGGCTATTGAAATATCTTATGCAAGTAATTCTAAAGGAAAATTTTAGACTCAGTATGAAATTTTAGATGAAGAAGAAGAAAAATTTAATCTCAAGGATGAATTAATAAGTGCTCTAGATGAAATAAAGCATCAAAAGAAGAGAAACCAAAAATTGAAAATTATGGTAAAGGAATATGAAAGTAAAATCATATTTCTTGAATAAAATAAGAAAAAGGAAGCTCAAGAACATGAATAAATAATCAAGGAATTTGAAGTACAAGTAAAACAAATTGAATATGCTTTCAAGGTCAAAGAAAAGATCATTTAAAGCTCAAAACTAAGATGGAGCAGCTGCAAACTCAATTATATCAGACCTCTAAAAAAATTTAAAATGTATCATAATTTTGAAAAGATCACTTCGATTTGAGTGATCTTTTGAAAAAAAAGATAAGAAAATGACAAAGCTAGTTTGGGATATGAAGAGAAGAAGGAATATAACAAAATAGAAAGAAAAAGGATGGCCAAGACAAATGAAGAACCTCCAAAAGTCAAGAGATCTGATTTCAAGAAGAAAAACTATCCAAGGAGACACTATGCCATGAGGTATGCATACTCATTTTATGGATACTATTATACATGTAATGAATTTGGTCACAAGGCTGCAAAATGTAGGATGTATTCCAAGAGTCATGGTAGGCATACAAAATTTTATGTAAGAAACAAGGATGAATTGATTTGTTATAATTGTCAAAATTATGGGCATATTGTCAAGTTATGTTATCAAATACCTCCACAACAGAACATGAATGTCTACAGAGCCAAATAAAATCCTACATGAATTAAAGAGCAAGGATTAATATTTCAAACAACCTTTCATTCACAGAGTGAAGAAATGGAGTGGTACATTGATAGTGGGTGTTCTAGCCACATGACAGGGAACAGAAAAAAATTATCTCCTTAGAGGAAAAGGCATCTGGCACAGTGAGATTTGGGGACAACACATCAACAAATATTATTGGAAAAGGTACGTTAAGTCTTGACAATGGAAAAACTATAACTGAAAATGTGTTGTATGTTGAAGGCTTAAAACACAATATTTTGAGTGTTATTCAAATGTGTAAATGAGGATATAATGTTATTTTCCATGATAAAGGATGTGATATAAGAAAAGGAGAAATAGACAAGGTGGTAGGAAAAGAAAAAAGAACAAAAAACAATATGTATGTGCTTAAGGAAGTTAACAAAGAAAAATGTTTCTCAAGTAGAGTGGATGATATAATGACTAAACCATTGCCTAGAGATAATTGTGAGCAGCTGAGGCATAAATTGGGGTCAAATACAACCCATAAAAGTAACTAAATGTCTAAGAAAGAGAGAGGGAGCAGATGTTGTGCAAAAGTTTCTCCAAGAGGGCTCTTTTTGAGTCTAGATAGGGGAGTTGGCTTTCCAATTCTAGGCACAAAACAATGGTCAAGTAAAGACAACAAATGAAGGATGGTTTTGCAAGTTTATATATCAGATGGAGAGTTGCAGGTGTTGCAGGAAAGAATAATAACAAAATTTTTGAGTCTCTTCGAGATAGTAGAAAAACATTTTCCTAGGGGGAGTGTCTGCAAGGTATGAGCATACTCCTTTTTGTTGAATTTTTCCAATTTAATCAATTTTTTGTGCTTGTGAATCTTTTTAATTTATGTCAATGGGGGAGAGAGTGTGCTGAATTTTTTTTTCATGGTATGATATGTCAGCATAATGGTTTGCCATCAAGTTTCAGTGTGTTGACATCAATATAAAAGGGGAGATTGGTGTACCTTGTTGCATTGGTGAATGTTTTCATTGATTTCAATGGAATTTATGGCAAAGGGAGAGTTCAAGAACATGCATATCAGATGGAATTCAATGGTGCTCAGTGGTTCAGGATGATATCAAGTTACTTGAGCATGTCACAAGTGTCACAAGGTGCTTCTACAAGCATAGAATGGTATGACAGGGTATGAAATGGTTACAGAAGCATGGGATCATCTTTGATAAGGTGTATACAATGTGGTTGAGAAATTTTAAACCTTAGTTCATATTTTGGAGTTAGAACTCATATTTCTCAGAGAAGTGGTCTTGAGAATTGGTTGTGTTCTCTAAGGAAAATGAGATTGGGTAGAGATTCATAGGTAAAGTTGGAGCTAAAAAACATATGGAAGGTGTAAAGGGTTGTCTTGAAATGCTCCATGTAAAATTTCATCAGATTCTCTAATGGAAATTTTTGAGTTATTCAATATTTGCTAAAACTACCTTTTTGATAAGTGCGTTTAGAGCATCCTAGCTTCTTAAGGGTCAAAAAAATTATTGGTACTCCTTTAGATAAATCATAGAATGAATTTTTCAAGTAAATTATCCTAGAAATCATGTACAAAAAGTGGGTTGTCAAAAGAAGGTGTAGTAAAATATAAATGAGCATTTTTCGTGAGGTGTTTCTTCTTCATTTTGGTATGTGTTCTGTCCTTCAAGGTATGACTTAGTGATTCTTGGTATTTGATCATTTTGTAAGTGCTCATAATGTTTCTAGAGGTATTTATCAAGGTGTTTGTTTATATATGTTTATCACCAAGTGAAGGCTCAAGTATGTAGTTAGTCCCTCTATGGTGCTGCGGAAGAATAAACTCAAGAATCATGTCAAAACTCACCAAGCCACTACACTTTGGGTTTGTTCTTATCAAAATTGTTACCTCTAAGGTCTTAAATCCTACTCTTAGGTAATGATAAATATGTTTTAACATAGTGAAAATTCTCAATATGAAGGACTAGGTAAAATTTTGTGTTTACTATGTTTTCTCACAGGTGTCATTCTAGCCTCAAAGGATCTTGAGCAAGCTTGTGTTGAACTATTAGTATACAATAGGTTAAAGAATAAATGTTTTAGAAATTGTTTTTGGATCTTATTTAAAGGTGTTATGGTTATATTATGCTTAGTGGATGAAGGTGAAGTTTCTCTCTTTGTTGGTCAAGCCTATGTTGTTGCAAAGAACTGTTCTCAATAGTGCACATCTTTCTTCCTTGGAAAAGTGTAACCTTGACCTCACTTATGAAGTGCTTCTCAGAAATTAAGAGCATAAAATTTAAATATAATTCATGTTAAATGCATCTAATTAGTTGGAGAATTATCCCATGTTTCTCATGAAGTTATCTGGCCCAAATTGATACCTGTACACTCAAAGTTTAGTTCTTGCAATGCAAACAAAGTGTCTAAATTCAAGGAAGAACAAAAATTTCTTGAATCGAATTAGTTGAAGGAGTTAATTTTATTCATGAACCCTTATAAGTTCTCATATTAAAATTTTATGTGAATTAGTTGAATAAATTGCATTAAATTCCCTCTCGGACCGTGGATCATGTGAAAATACCTTGATTTAGAGTTTCAAATGATTCTTTTGTTTGAATCTCCAACATCCACCATCCAAAATTCTTGAAAGCTTGAATTATCTCTATACATGCATAATTTTTATTTGTAAAAGGTTTTGGATCAAATAATAAAGTTCTCAAAGAAAATATCATAGAAGAAATCTTCTTAACGTGCCCATAATGGTAATTTAAGAATTTCTTCACTGTTTTCACAAATTCTTGGTGCTCAAGTAAAACCGTTTATTGTTTCTTGATCTAAAGAAGGTGGAAACGTTTTAGGTAGTATTTATGGTGTTTTTAATGGACTCCTTCCCCTTGATAGGTAAGATTTTTTCATCTGAGACAATTTTAGTGGTAATCTTTCAAAATGAGAGAGTGAACTTGTTGTTTCAACAATGTACTCTTCTTCCAAAATTCTTAAAGCTCTGCAAGCATCTTTAAGTGAAATTTTGGAGAGGTTAAGTCATGGAATTCATTGATCAATGTTTATTTTTTTTAAGTTTCAAAACTTTCTTAGGACAATAAAATAGAGACTTGTTTGGAGTTACAACCATACCAATGCTTTGGTCAACAAATCATCACTAAATCTTCTTGTTTGTTGAAGAAGGATTTCTTAACAATTGTGAGAGGTTTTCAATTCTATCAGCATGTCTTCAAAGATTAGTTAACTTGAATAGGGCCTTGAAAGGTCATTTTTGGGGTAATTACATGAAGTATTATTTCAACTTAAGAAGAAGATAAGAAGACTTTGTTGTTTGTCTTATTGTCACAAAACACCTCATCTTGAGCTCCATGGGAGATGAAAAGTTTTGGTTATTGGTCTAACTCTTGCAAAATCAAAGCCTCTCTCGTATACTAGGGTAAAGTTGAAAAGTTAGAAACTTGAATATAAGCCTAGTAGTCTTTTTCATTTATTAGATGTAATGTCAAGGGTTCATTGCAATTAATGTCAAGATTTGATTGCAAGTTTTTTTGGTTTTGGTATAAGACAATTAAAGAGGGAAGTGATAATGTGTGAAAAAGAGGATAATACTTTTGTGTGATAAAATCATAGAATTGATTGAAGTGAAATGAATTAAGCTTGATTTTAGGAATACATGAAGTGTTTTGAAAGATATTTAGATTGAAGCATGGAAAAACAATGCTTAGGATAGTGATACAAGAAAAGAATTGAATCTAAGTGAGTAGTGTTAGAACATGAGATTGTGTCAAGCTAACTTTTTTTGAATGACATAGAGATCATTATGAAGTAGTGACTGTTATGAATGATAATTTCATGTAATCAAATACTAGTGAATGGATGTGTGAGTAAGAAGATTTAGATATGCAAGAATAAGTTAATGAGATGTAATGAATGTATGAAAAGGAGAGACAATGAGATAAATGCTAAGAATTGAGTGAAAGTATTTGAAAGAGTTAAGGGGATGGAAAAGGTTATATGAAAAAGAAGAAAAATAGTGAATAAGATCTTAGAAGAGAGACCAATTATGGGATGAGAAAAAATAAAGTGATTAGAGATCTAGCATGAAAATAAATTATCGAGAAGACTAGGGGTAGTGAATAAGTATGTTTGACCTACTTTGACCGAGATAAAGAGTTTCAGTGGATATATGAGAGTGCAAATGGAATGTTATGGTGAAAATGTGAAGTAATTAAAACAAAGAAAACACTAAACCTATCAAGACAAGTTGTAGTGAATATTAAGCACTTTGTGATCAGTATAAGAATTAGGTTTGAAGAGTAAGATATAGTTAAAGAAGTCAGATATTGACAAAGCAAAGTAGAGATAGATAGAAAATATAGGGTCACTATCAGATGTTCATTGCATCAAGTTTAAGTGTGATCACCTATTTATTGATCAAGATGAGTTGTAGCTCATTTTTACTAGGGATTTGTTTCTTCCTTGTAAGTGGTAGCTTGTAGAAGGTCAGTAGTTTGGATAAACCATCCAAAAAGTTGTAGCTTGTGTGGATTATAAGGTTGTAGCCTCAAGAATTTATTTGAGATAGTTTAGTGGTTTTCTCCCAATTTGGGTTTCCCACTTAAAAATACCTGTCTCCTCTGTATGTGTGGATGCATGCTTATTTTGAACTTATTTTCAGTTTAAGTAATTGATTTACTTGGTTTGAAAAAGTTGAATTGAACACTGATTCACCCCCTCTCGGTGTTCTAATTTCTAACAGTCGGGGTGCCCAGTGCTACTTGTCCTAGTCTGGGTGCTAGTGTTTGTGTTGTGCTAAGGACCCAAGTCTAATTCTGAGCCTTGTCTAAGACTAATGATTTTGTTGTATCATATTGTGTTGTGTTGAACTATGTATATAGAACATTGTATGGGGTGATTGATTCACCCCAATGATGCCCCCTTATTTAGGGTACATGTGACATTGCTGAGGAATATGCATCGCAAAGGAGGATTGATTGTTGTGCTAAAATTATGCCCTACATGGGGGAGGAGTTTCCTTGTGATGTAGGAGCATCAAGATGGTTAGAATATCTTAGGTTCAAATTTATGTGGATGAGTGTTTTATTTGGCTTAGTCAATGTAATAGTTAGTGGAAAAGGGAATTTGATAGTAAAAATAAGAAATTGATTGTGTAAGAGAGTGAAATGGTTGTTATTATGCCTAATCAAGGCTATAATGAGGTGTAAAACAATCTTGCACGAGTTGGTGGAGTATGTTAGGATGAGATCCATCCTATTTCTAATTCTAGAGTGTGTTGATATTTTCTAGGAATTGTTGGAGTAAACTTAGGAATCTTGTTTAGTGATGACTTTAGTCATTCAAATATAGGAATAAAGTGGATCAATAGGAATAAGCCATGGAAGGACATGGGAAATATGTAATGAAAGTATTCAAGATTGAATAAAGTTGGAGAAGCTATTTTGCAGTTGTGAAATAAGATACTTTACAATAATTAATGGCAGTGGGGTATTTTAAATTGAATAAAACGAGAAGGATCAAATTATAGAGAAGGATTATAAGGGAATATATAACATGCATGCACCATTTTGGTATTAGAGAATAAGATCCGATACTTTCAATGTAGATGTTAAAGAGATCCCATGATTTTTTCAAGCTAATTTCTTCGTATGGACGAGTACCGTATGAAAATTTTAAATTGGTATGATTCATGATTATTGACCGTGAATAAATTATGTTATAGATCGGGTCATAGAGGAAATTCAGAGGTTATTTATATGAATTCAAAGATTGGAAGAGGTTTGTTATGGTCTACTCATTCCTTGAAGGAAATAAATTTAGAAAAGGACCTCAAATTTAATGAAAATAAAAAAAAATTTATGCTTTGGGTCATGCAAGCTCGTAACTAGGGTATGAATTTTAAATTTTGATAAAACTTTCAAAATATCCAACAAAAAAATCTAAAATTTTAGAGAAAGGTCTGCTCGAAGGTCACCTACAAGCTGCAAAAAGGATTGGGTTGATTGGTGTTGTGTGGAGAGAGAACAAAGTAATAGAAATTTGGGAAGGTGTCCCAATGCAAGAGTTCACAATTTTTACAAAATTGAATAAAATTTATAAATTTTAAATGTTTTTATTCTTTAAGAAAGTCATGGTAATTTTTATAGCATTCAATTTTGTTGAATCAAGCATCAATATATTTTTATTTATGAATTGAAACACAGGAGAACTATGGACAACATAGATAAGTTAATATTTGAATTATCCAAGAAAATAATTCACTACAGGAAAAAGAATACGTGGAGCAATTTAATTGGTACAATGAGTACACCATTTAATGGTAATCGACAAGGAGTTGCTAAAGGCATATCACTATTTTGATTGAAATATAGCTGGTTACATTGAGATAGAAGATTTGCGAATGCTTATACATAATTTGGGAAAATTTTATTCCCACAGGAACGTCAAGGAACTTGTGACCTATGCACCTTTGTTGAGAGTAACAAAATGCCATGTGATGAAAGGATCATTTACCCAAATTTATTGAAGAGAATGGACTTTTAATTTTGGAAGTTGGGTCTCAATTTGTACTAGATATAATATGTAGTTAGGATTGAGAAGGATTTACATTTCCATTTTATTTAATGTATTGGCTTGGGAAGTACTTCACATTCTTGTTGACATGTAGCTTTCTACTTGCAGAGAGAGCTGTTATATATAATTTTAGTCCTTCAAAATCATGATTTATAGCTCTATCAATAACACGTTTTGATTATACTTATGGATATGGCTACCAATTAGTGGTATTAGATATTTTAATAGCATATTGCATAGATTAAGGAGTTTGGGAAGCATTTAAATTGTTTGGCTAACCACTATTTTACAAGGTTGTAAGATTTTGCAGAGATGGCTCCAAGTTGACAAGAGAAAGAGAAGTAGAAATAGCTCAAGATCCAGAAAGAAGTTAAGTCAATTAGAGAGGACTTGGAAAAGGTGATGCAACAAATACAAAAGAGTGTAATTCTCAAGTTACAGGGATGGAAACTTCACCTTAAGAAGGTTGTCAAGTAGCCAGTGCAAAAAATTTCCAAGAGAAGAATGAAGAGAACAATTTTGAAGAATGAGAGAGAAGATATGTTGCTAAGAGGAGAGAAACATGGAGAGTTTCTTAAAGAGAAACCAAGGATGGAACTAGAGGGAGAGATGCCAGAAGAAGAGACATCCATGGAGACTAGAGAGTCTCAAAAGTTTTCTTCTAATTGTTTCTTTTAGTGGGTGATTGTAGGTACAAATACCATAGAAGAAGAAGAATGTCTATTGGAGGCATTGAACCTTGAGGATGGAGGAACACCAAAGTATGAGTTTGTATACATAAGCATGGAGAAATTGCAGGAAGAATTGAAATCCTTGGAGGAAGCCATACATCAAACCAAGAGGAATCTTGAAGACAAGACAAGTGAAGAAGAAGTGGTAGAGGTATCCTTAGCCTCTCTTGATGCTGAAGACAATTACAACAAGCTACAAAAGAGTCAGATTTTAGTTGAGGAACCTTATGAACCTTTAATGTATGCAAAGAATTTGAATTTCAATGTTGAAGATTTCCATTTCATTGATAAAGTAAAATTAGTTTATAAAGAGACCAAAGATGAACATGAGAAACAAATGGTGGTAGCACAAGTGAGGGAAGTCATCAAATCTCACATTTGGGTACTTAAGACTAAGTTAGATGAGTTGATTACAAGCATCCAGGAGGAACACAGGGCAGAGGTGAAGCTCATGATAAAGAACATAGAAGAAGGACAAGAACAAAGAAAGAAGAATTTTTTTATGAAGAAACAATACAAGTGTAGGTGTAGAGAGAAGCATGGAAGATAAAATATATGTGTAAGTCAAGTAAAGGAAACAAAGATGAACTAGAATTCAAGGAAGAAGAAGAGCTATTTGATTAGGAGCTCAAATTTTTCCCACCAGGGGATTCTGATGCAGGAGCATCATGATGATTAGAATATCTTAGGTTCAGATGTATGTGGATGAGTGTTTTATTTGGCTTAGTCAATGTAATAGTTAGTGTAAAAGGGAATTTGATAGTAAAACTAAGAAATTGAGTGTGTAAGAGAGTTAAATGGTTGTTATTATGCTCGATCAAGGCTATAATGAGGTGTAAAATAGTCTTGCATGAGTTAATGGAGTATGTTAGGATTAGATCCATCCTATTTCTAAGTCTAGAGCGTATTGTGATTTTCTAGGAATTGTTGGAGTAAACTTAGGAATCTTGTTTAGTGATGACTTTAGTCATTAAAATATAGGAGTAAGGTGTATCAATGGAAATAAGCCATGGAAAGCCATGGGAAATATGTAATGAAAGTATTCAAGATCGAATAAATCTGGAGAGGCTATTTTGAAGGCTATGAAATAAGATACTTTGTGATAATTAATGGTAGTGTGGTATTTTAAATTGAATAAAATGAGAAGGATCAAATTATAGAGAAGGAATATAGAAGAAGATATAACATGCATGCACCATCTTGGTAGTAACCAAGGCATGTGTAAACAAAGTTGCTAGAAACAAGTATTAGTGAAAGAAAAGACAAACACGCATGTAGAAGATAATATGTAAGCTAAGACGCAAGAAGAAAATATGTAAATAGACTATGAAAATTGGGTTACAAACATGGGACACCACTCACGATGTTATCTAATGCATGATGTGTGAAATAAATAGATAAGTGATATATGGTGATGATGAAGGATAATAGATAGTTTTTAGTGGATTAAGCAATGTGATATATAAGTGATGAAAAATTGTATTATATGTGTGAATAGTGATATATGGTAAGACAAGTGATAATGCTAAAATGGAGGGAATGAGCATGATGCCCCTCGAATGTCGATGATGGATATGATCAAGTAATATCATCTAAAAGGTCATCATTATCATGATCAAATCCGAATGGAGATGCGTTAGAGACCTAGTAAGTAATTGTGTCATGTTGATCCATTAGAGAGCCATTAAGGCATAAATTGTACATCCCTATGGCATATTCCTTGTCGGTGAAAAGTGGTAACTAAAATCCATGTGCATATCAATGAGTAAAGTTTTGTGGATAGCTGAGGAATGAGTCATTGCAAATAAAAACACAACTTAATGGCATGGGGAATGAAATGTCAATATGATTGGGATCTAATGTGCCCCCAATTTATCAAGCCAAGATTGCCCAAGCGTAAGTGGAAAGTTACAAGGTGTGCATGTAAGAAATACTATGAGATAAAATACATGGAGACTATAAGTAATGGTAATGTGGATGAACCCATGGTAGATATGATGGTCATGGGGTGGAGGTAAAATTTCATCTACTCTAAACCCTAACTAATTCAAACCTTCATGCGTGCAAATAGTATCGATCAAGTAGGGTCAAATGGAATATGTTACCAATAATATTCATACATGAAAAGCATGCATGCAAATGGAGGGTGCACTAATGGAGGTTGTTCATGAGATAGTGAAGTAGATGGAATGTCGTCCAATGTTTGGAAAGGCCCTCGATAAAGTATGATAAAACTAGTAGAATCGGGAGGAGGCAACGATGCGGTGGGACTACATCTAGCATGAAAATTCTTAGATCGTTTCTTTGAAGTGTTGACAAAACAGATAGGGTAACGGGCATAGGAGGAATACATGTTCAAATGCTAGTTGATGGGTTGTTGCATGTGTATGACTTCTGAATCCACAATTGATCATGAGAGCTTCCTTTTGGCTAGGAGGAACTACCTGTAATGCAAAGCAAGACCACCAGAAGGAATTAAACAATATGGGTAGTGAACTGCCTAGCGTATGCTAGATCCGGGAAGTGTGATACTTCCTAGATGGCTATCAGTCCATTATTTTAAACAATTTAATGTTGTAAAAAAGTAAATCCTATTGTAATTTGAAATGATTTAGGTATCTCACTTAAAACACAATAAGAAATAGATCTAATCTAACATGCTAAGCTAGAATAGAATCCAAAGGTCAAATGATTGGTTCTAGGTTCTGCAGTTTGACAAAGGTCTCGGGTAGATCACAGGTGGATGAGGGTGAGATGAAATTAGGTGGGTAGGTCTCTATTCTAGGTTGTATGGGAAAATACAGAGACCGATGTCGGTCAGGGGTAACCAACGGTGGTCAGGTGTGACCAGTGCTAGTTACTGTGAAATCTAGAAATGTCACAGAACAAGCTTTAGGTCTCCTTTGTGATTGCACAAAGGACTTTGGTTAGTCGGGATGAGGTATTGGTGAGTGGGGTAGGCTTTGGAGGTTTTAATGGGAATATGGAGGTGGAAGTGTTGGAGAAGGTCAATAGGTGGCTAGGTAAGCAATAGATGATAAAATAATGATGAAATGAAATAAACTAGAGAAGTATGATGTTATACTTACTTGGATTCCGGTCCTGGATGCCTATGTGTGAAGGATGGAGGTGTTGATGAGAGGTTTGAAGGTTGCAAGTGATCACCAACTGAAGGAAAGCTTCTGCATGGACTGCATGTGCACTCCTCTTTTCTTGGTTAGATCAGATCTTGGCTGGGATGGTTGTGCAGGAAAATAGATGTTTGATCTCCTTCCTTGCATCCGTGGTCTCAGGAATTCACTCTCTCTAAAGATGTGTTATCTCTCTAAGATGTGATAATGCTCACCAACCTTTTTATTCTTGTTTCCCACTTTCAACTTCTAACTTCCAACCTTGAGAATAAGGTTGTTTTGGGTTAAAAGGGTAACCAATGGTGGTTCCGGCTTAACCGGCGATGGTTAGGGGTAACCAACATCGGTCAAGGTGGGATTTCCTAGGTTTACTAAACTAGGAGATCCTCTTGATTTCCTTGGATCTCATGTCGTTAACCCATGGATTAGAATAGGGAGCTTCTTGTGAGCATGCGGGAATGTGGTTAGAGGGAATGTAGGCATTGATTTTTAGGGTTTGGGTAAGTCTTAGTTAGTTATGGTAACTTACTAAGAATAGGTCTTAGGTTGAGTTGGCTTGGTGAGGTGTCTAAGTGAATTGTATGTGTGGATATTATTTAAAATAAGATATTTAAATAATAAATATAGTGAGGATAATGAATTAATTTAATTAAATTAATAAATTAATATTAGTGGGGTGAAAGGGGTCATGGCTAGGTGAATGTGATGAAGGGTGTTTATTCGTCGAGGGACCAAAGGGGAGTGTGACCTAATTTTAGTGTCTACATTTTGCCCCTTTTTGTTGTAGCTTGTATTGGTAAGCAATGCTAACAAAAATAAGATGTGGTTGCCCCATGTGTGGGTGAAGGTGATCCCCCTCAAACTAGGAACTAATGAGGCAGAAGGGAGAATCGGTGAGTGGTTTGATAAAAGGTAAATGGGAGGAAGAGGTAGGTGGGCATGGGGAGAAAGGGTTAAAGGTCTACTCGGGTAATCTAGGTAATGGGTCTGGGTCAAAGGTAGCAACATCAAAACACACACACACGAATAAATTGTAGCATGCTACTGGGTTGAAGAGCAGGAAAACTCTACATCGTCTAAGGTCGATTGGTTTATCCAAACAAGGTTGAAGTGAATCCGGTATCCAAGGTATAGGATATGGTCAGAAACACAATGTAGGTTAGGTGCAGGAATTTTTAGGTATGTTCTGGTACACCAAAGGTAGGGTCAGGATAAATGGTCACGACAATAGGCTAGGTAAGGTCATCAGGTCAATCAACACAGGTAACAGTGCCACAAGGTATAGCGAACACATGAGGTCAAAGGTCACTAGCGATGGTCCAGGTCCAAATATCTAGGTCACAATATGGGTAAGGCCAAGGTAGGGGTAAAATAATGAGTCCCCAAAGGAGGAAAAATGGAGGTAGTAAATGATGAGGTCAGGAAAGGTAAGGTAAATGGGTTGGGTAAAGGATCAGGGTGAAGGGTGGGGTAAAGGATCAAGGTAAAGGGTGGGGTAAAAGGAAAAAATTGAGGGCAATGTGTAGGTGGGGTTGACCAATGATGATCATGGATAACCGACATGTCGGTATAGGAAAACTAACGATGGTGAGGTAGGGCATGCGACCGATGCCGGTCAAGGGTAACCAACGTCGGTTAGGTCGGGTTGGTTATAAAAAAAAAAAAAATCCATTTTTTATTATTCATTTGTTATTTGTGAAGTGAGAAAATGACAAAAAGAGAGAAAAAGAAAAAAAGTGTCCGGAGGAAATGGGACAGTGAGTTGGTAGTGTGATTGGATGAGGGTTGGGTTGGTGAGCAGTGGGTCCACGGGATCAGGGAGAGATTTGATTAGGTGGAGGTTGTGAGTAGTTATTTCGGTGATGGAAGAGGCCGAGAGGGATCTAGTGGGCCACCGCATGAGTGGCCAGATGTGCCACCAAGATGGTGGCAGCGATGAGAGGTAAGCACCCAACTCTACATTGTTAATTGGATAGATTAGAGGTTTGGATAATTGTTATTTTAGGTTTTTGTGGGTTTTTTTTTTTGTGGGTGGGTAAAAATAAAATTTGGGTATGGGGGAATAACAGGAAAAAAAGAGGGAGGGGAAGGGTAGTAAATGGTATAGGTGGGGTGGGTAGAGGTCCAGGGGTAGTTTAGGTCATTGTAGGTGGGGTAAAAGGGGAAGGGGGTGATTTTTAGAAAATGGGGGTTTTGGGAAGTCACGGGATTTTCCATGATAGTGACCGGCGTCGGTCACGTTTGGCTAGGCATGTCGGTTGGGTAGAACCGGTATCGGTCACCAAATAGGTGACCGATGCGATTACATGGTAACCATGGTCGGTAAAGGTGAACCGGTATCGGTCACCAAACAGGTGACCGATGCCGGTTTAAGGGTGACCGAGTCGGTTAGGATGAACCGGCACCGGTTCGGGATTTGAGGCACAAGGGTCCAAAAGTGATGTGGGCTAGGTAGTTGAGATGGGTAGGGTGAAAATAGGGTGGAGGGTAATGATAATTGGTGAATATGGTCATGGTAAATGTAGATTAATGTTGTTTTGGATTGGATGCGGGAGAGAGCAGATTACATATGCGGGATAGGGTTCCACCTCTACTAGTGACATTGCACGGCATAGAACGACCCCTTTGGAGCTGCAACATGTGGAGGTAGTGGGCTTGAGTGGGATTCATCACTACCGACATGTTGTTTGGCGGTAACCCAGCTTGATGGTCATGCTCATCGATAGATGGGATCCCATGACCAACATGTTCCACCTTCCGATGGGTGAGATGACTATCACCCTGGAGGACATGTTCCAGATTTTGTGGCTACCCATATTGGGTGCCCAGTGTATTCTATCTCCTCTCGAGGCCTCAGAGGAGTTGATTGGGACAGTTTTTGGTGAGGGGGCGGCTGATATGAGATTCCATAGCGCCAGTTTGAGCTATGGAGAGATGTACCTAGCCCATCCGGATGAGACGAGGCTAGTGGTTTTGTTGATGGAGGTAGTGTGTCTGCTATATGCACTTGCCGATGCCGAGGGTGGATGCTTTCCCTGATCATTGATGGGGGTACTCCACGATATGATGGTTCATGAGACACACTTTTCCTAGGCACCAACATTCTTGGTGCAGCTATACAGAGAGTTGTGGGCATATGGGTGGTTGCGCAGGTTTAGCATGTGTTGTACATTTATACTACACTACTGGGCATACGAGCACATAGTGTGCATGTGACCTATAGGGATGCCCCAGTAGATGCATTCCCACCTAGATTTGTGTGGGTGGGATACAGAGATGGGTGCCGGTGATAGGAGAGCGGAGAGATCGGATAGGCCGACACATGATGTGGCCCATTTTTTTTGTATTCTTGGAGGGGTTGTCTGAGTGGACATTATCTGGAGGCCATATGTGGGATTCCCCTCATATAGGCATATGCATGAGGAGCTAGCTGAGCTCTAGCTAGAGAGGTGGATACAGGGTCACCATGCTGGGGAGGATGAGATGATCCTAGTAGATAGACAGAGTCTGATGATAGTTCGGGCTCTTACAGGACATTCCTCCACCCTTCCCATAGTATCGAGAGAGATGACGTGGAGAGGCCCTTACCTCTACCACAACCTACAGTGCCCACAGGGGAGGAGGAGGAGCAGCTAGTGGATCGGTGGATAGATGACACCAGATGTACATAGGTACAGGTAGTGGTGGGTGGCTCAATTACGAGCCATACCACCCAGACCAGGGCAGCCAGACCTAGCTACCATTACAGTGTAGAGAGATGCCCTACGGGGTAGGTAGCTACGCTAATTACCTAGTTGGGTATACTACAGACACAGTGGAGGGGTTGATGAGGTAGAGGTAGTAGAGCTACACGTACAGGTGGCCAGTCTGCAGGCCCAGATGGTGGATGGAGGAGATGGAGATGGAGATGGTCGGGGGGATGGTCAGGTGGCAGCCTTACATGGCTCATGTGGCAGGTTTACAGGGCTAGTTGGCCACATCCCAGGCACAGATTGGGGCCTTACAAGCCTAGATATAGCATAGGGGTAGGGCACCACCACCATAGCACCAGTAGGTCCCAGTTCACAGGCAGCACGGGGAGGTTCTTTGTAGGGGAGTATAGGGGCCGAGACCTATGGGACCACCACAGACCATGCCTTATATCTAGGTTACGGGATGCCCTAGGTGAGGTGAGATATTATCAGGACCAGCTTATGGTGGCTTGGGATAGATTTCATATCCTATGTTGAGTATAGGGCATAGCAGGCATCCAGTGAGAGGATGAGATCCCACACTCATAGTGTGGAGAGCACGGAGGTCAATGAGCTCGAGGCCTAATCAGGGAGAGGCCACCAACACGCATGGTGACGACCAGCTAGCTAGGTGAGGTGCTAGCAAGGGACATAGGAGGCCGAGGGTACAGGTGACACAGAGATGGAGGACATCCGGTGAGATGCCTGATATGCGGTCACCTAATTTTTGATGTATATTAGTTATTTTTGATATATATGTCACTGCGTGCCAAAGATAGTTTATTTTTATCACATACCTTGCGTGCCAAAGATAGTGAGGATGTATGAGTGATTTGTATATTTTGAGCATATACCAGCCTACGTGCTAAAGATATTTTGTATTGATTCATTCTTTTTGTATATATGAGACCGACTGCATGTGCGATGACATTTTGTATTGTATATCGGCCTGCGTGCCAATTTTTTGAGATGATGGACATGATGAGATGGGCATGTATATTGAGATACATATTGATTGATTTATATGATGAGATACATGGTATTTTGTGATTTGTTGATGTGTTTATGAGATATTGGTTTATGGCTTGTGTTAGATGAGATATGGATTTGTTACTTTGATGTGGATGGAAATTAGGTGAGTTAGGCATGATGGAGTCAAGTTGGTTTAGGCATGGATTGAGTCAGGTTATAGGCATGGATGAGTTAGGTTGGTTAGGCATGGTTGAGTCAGGTTTGGTTAGGCATGGTTGAGTCAGGTTATAGGCATGGATCGAGTTAGGTTGGTTAGGCATGGTTGAGTCGGTTAGGCATGGTTGGTCGGTTATAGGTTAGGCATGGTTGAGTTAGGTTTATTAGGCATGGTTGAGTCAGGTTTGGTTAGGCATGGTTGAGTTAGGTTATAGGCATGGATTGAGTTAGGTTGGTTAGGCATGGTTGAGTCAGGTTGATTAGGCATGGATATATTGAAAGTAGGTGAAGTTGTGATTCATTATTTTTTGTATATGAATGATACTATGGGTCATATGTGAGATGTGGTATAATCCATGCATAGTGATGATAGAGAATTGGTAGGCATAATAAATGTATAAAATATGTAGCAAATTGTTATGTATGTGGCTTAATTTCCAATTTTGTATATAAAAGGGAACTAAGTGAAATGTGATGTAAATGGTGAGTTAGGCATGGTTGATGAATTGTTTAGGGTAGAGAATGGCCAGCTAACCTCCAAGGGCCCCATGCCCTCAGTGTTTCCTACATAGTCCCGGTGAAAAGGGACCTCAGGCGATGTAGTTCTCCCATGAGCTAGGGAAGAATATGAAAATGAGATGGTAGGTTTTTGGGCATGTTGTGGGTTTAGGTTTGATAGGTGTGGGTAGATTATAGGTAAAATGATGTAGGTGAAAGTGATTATGGTGAAAGAGGAGGATTACCCCAAAGGTAAGCATCGAGGACCAAGTCCTGTATAAGGTAATCAAAATGTAAACAAAGATGGTTAAAAGATAAGAGGGGGCAATAAAGCCACCTGATTGGGTAGGATCATACCAGTAGATCATACCTTGGAGGAGGTGATGAACATAAGACCCTAAAGACATTGCATGATGACATGTTCTATGATGAAAAGTAGTCACATGATCACCAAATGTCTAAGTTCCAAGAAGTCCCTTGAGGCAATGAGGAAATGAGAGTGGGAATGGTAAGAAGGGTGAAAGGTAGTTAATTTTTATATGGTATGAGGTAGCAGGCCCTTTAGGAAAGAGGTCCTAGGTCACAATGGGCAAGTCCATGACTAAAAAAGTTTTTGTTTTGATAGATTGATCGATGTAGGGAAGTCTATATGAGATAAATAATATGGAACTCCTTGAGGTCTTCGTGAAGCTGATCGATGATGGGAAGCTTCGGTTGCTCTCATTTTTATTTTTTTTATTTTATTTATTTATTTTTATTTTGAGCTTTACATAGCTTTCCTTTGAGGGAGTAGTCTATTTATAGCAGCAATTTGTCGAGAGGAAGATGTCCTTTTGAGGGAGTCATCTTTTTATGAGAAGTTTGACTCAAGGAGTTTGGTCCCATGTGAGGTCTTTGAAGTCATGGACAAGACCAAGGTGGAGGATAGGACTCTTGTTCAAAAGGCAAGGTGAAATGACCATGGGATCTCATCTAAAGGTAGATGAAAAGTATCCATGAGAATCATGCTATGTGCAACCCGTGGTACACATATTCAAGGGAAGATAACAAGTGATGGGTACTCACATGATTCTTGGTTTAATCGTTAGGGAGGTGTATGGAGTGGGTAGCGCTCAAGGGATGAGCCTGGAGAGAGACAAAGGGTGAGGTAGGACAATGAGTCAACAATAGAATGGTCGAAAGATGTAAGGCATTTAGGGGCTCAGGCTCGGGTTTACCATCGAGAGAAGATAAACGATAAGCACCTGATCCATAGGTATGAGTCACGATGTATGGTCCAAGCCAATTAGGAGAAAATTTTCCCCGTTTACTTTTTTCTGCTTTGGTTACGTGTTGATTTTCTTTCAGGACAAGGTCACCGACTTGGAAGGTTTGTTTATGAACATGTTTTCATAGGCACATTTGATACGTTGTTGGTAAACTTGAAGGTGATCCAGAGCGTTAAGATGACATTCGTCTAATAACTCTAGTTGTGCTAAGTGTCTGACGAAATTCATCATCAGTGAGCATGTCATGGAGAGAAATATGGAGTGAGGGGATCTGGACTTTGAGAGGTAGAACAACCTCTATACCATAGACCAGAGAAAAGGGTGTGGCCATAGTGGAAGTGTGAATACTAGTGCGGTATGCCCACAGGGAAAAAGGAATGTGCGTATGCCAATCCTTCCCAGTATCATCAACCACTTTCATGAGAATTTTTTGAGGTTTTGTTAGTGGATTTGGCTTGGCCATTGGTTTGTGGGTAGTAGGGTGATGAGAAACTAAGTTGAATGCTGAAGGCGTCACAAATTTTTGCAATGTTTTGTTTTTGAATTGTTTTCCATTATCAGTGATGAGGTGATGAGGAACACCAAAGTGAAAAATGATGTGGTGGTTAATGAACTCACATATTTTCTCAACTTTCATGGAAATGAGTGGTATGGCTTCTACCCATTTTGTGTAGTATTCGGTAGTAGTGATGATCCATTGATGGCGTTGGGAAGAATGAGGATTGATTTCTCCAACAAGATCCAAACCCCATTGAGAGAAGGGCCAAAGGTCACGAAGTGACTGTAAGGCATGACTGGGTGTATGATGAAGGTTGGAATGTTGTTGGCATTTTACACAATGTTTGACATAGTCACAACAATCATGGTTAAGGGTCGACCAATAATAGCCTAGGTGAAGAATACGCTTAGCAACAACAAGGCCACTAAAGTGACCTCCACATATGCCATCATGAACCTCCTTAATGGTATAAGGAATTTCAGAACTTGTGAGGCATCGTAAGAGAATACCATCAAAGCCGTGCTTATAGAGGAGTCCTCCCAGGATGACGTAATGAGAGACCTTTTTAAGGAAGGCATGTTGTCATTATGGGTGAGATCAGGAGGTAAGATGGAGAAAGAAAGGTAGTTGGAGTATTGTTTATACCAAAGGTCACTCAGGTCAGGGGTATTGGTTCTGATCGAGTAAACATCATGAGGTAAATAAGAAGGTGAATGGAGGAATTGTACGGTGACAAATATTTTGGAATCGGCGGGTGAAGTGGGTATTTGGGAAGCTAAGCAGGCCATGGTATCTACAAATTTTTGGTGGAATGTGGGATGGTTTGAAGGGTGTAACGATCAAAGGTGGTCAAAAGTATGTCTACATGATGTTTATACTTTTGAAGTATCTCATTACGACATTGGTACATACCATTGACTTGGTTTATGACCAATTGAGAATCACCAAAGATGTTGATTGATTTAACATCTAGGGCATAGGTGGCTTGGAGACCTAGTACGAGTGCTTCATATTCGACAATATTGTTGGTACATTCAAAATCTAGTTTGAAAGACAAAGGCATGGGTTCTCCATCAAGAGGAATGAGGATAATACCAGCCCCACCCCACGTTGACACTTGGAACCATCAAAGAAGAGTGTCATTTGGTAAGGGGTTCATCCAGGGAAAGGGTAGCAATTGACTCATCTGGAAAGTCAAAATTAGAAGGTTGATCCTGAAAATAGGTGCATCGGCCAATTGGTCGGTGATAGCTTGGCCCTTGATGGAATTTTGATGAATGAATTCAAGGTCAAGATCAGCTAAAAGCATAAGCCATCATGTGGCATGCTGATTTTGATAAGGTTTGGCATACATGAAGTGTAAGGGGTTGGTGTTGGTCACAACATAGGTTTTGTGGTTGAGTAGGTAATGGCGGAGTTTGGTGGCAACAAAACTAAGGCTAAGCAGATTTTTGGGATGGTTGTATCGGGTTTCATAGTCCAAAAGAGTACGGCTTATGTAATAAACCACCTGCTCCCTATGTTGTTCATCGCGATGAGTGAGCATGGCTCCCAAGGAATGATCGGTAGTGGATATATATAGGTAAAAAGGTTGATCGTCTTTAGGTGGGATGAGTATGGGTGGTTGGAGAAGGTATTGTTTTAAGGCCTCAAAAGCTTTGTGATAGTCATCATCCCATTTAAAGGAGACATCCTTCTTGAGTAGATGATGAAATGGTTGACACCGATCAAGATAATTGTGAAATGAAATGGTGAATGACTGTAACTTACCTTGTAGGCTACGGAGTTGTTTAAGGTTAGTAGGTGGAGGCATTTCAGAATGGCCTTGAATTTAGTAGGGTCAACTTCTATACCATGAAGGAAATGATAAATCCCAGGAGCTTTCCTAAAAGAACCATGAAGACGCACTTCTTAGGCTGAAGGTGGACGTAATATTTAATGAGGTGGTCAAAGATGGTTTTGAGGATGGCAAGGTGCTCGGAGTGATGTTTAGATTTGGCCAAGAGATCATCCACGTAATCTTCCAATATGTGATGCATGATGTCATGGAAGATGTAAGTCATAGCCCATGATATGTGGCACCAGCATTTTTAAGGCCAAAAGGCATGACTCGATAGTAGAAGGTCCCCCAAGGGGTGATGAATGAGGTCTTGTGTTGATCTTCTAGGGCAAGAAAAATTTGGTTATAACCCGAGAAGCCATCCATGAGTGATAGCATCTCATGACCAGCTGGTGAGGTCAACCAACTGATCAATACCGGGTAAGGGAAAGTCATCTTTTGGGCAGGCTAGGTTGAGGTCACGAAAGTCCATGCAAATGTGGAGTCCCCTGTTGCTTTAGTAATAGGGACAATGTTAGAAATCCAATGAGGATAATCAATGGGTAAGATGAAGGAAATGGAAAGAAGGCATTGAAGTTCTTCTTTGATGAGAAGAGCAATACGAGGGTGCATTTTCCTCAACTTTTGTTTGATGGGTTTGGCATCGGGAATGGTTACGATATTGTGGACCACTATGGTGGGGTCAATACTAGGCATGTCTACATAAGACCAAGTGAAAGCGTGGTTATGATCTCTAGAAAAGAAGTGATGGCTTCTTGTGCAGACATCTAAAGATTGTCTGATCTTTAGGATGTGTGGGTCATCCTGAGTATGAATGTTGATCTCGATAGTCGATTCATTCAACATGGTTTGTGTCTCAAAAGGTAATGAATGATGAATATATGAGTCTTCTACACCAAGGTAGGTGAGTATGGATTCATCATCCTAACATTGAATGACATTTGATTGAAGGTGTGTCATCATCGATCATCTCAGGATATAGGAAGGGAAGAGTGGAAGGGGCCTCGCCCTCATGTTGATAAGTTAGAGGCCCCAAGGAAATGGTGTTTATGAAAAAAAAAAATTAGGAGGGATAGATTTAGGATCCATCGACTCCGTCGGTGAAGGTGGTGATGAAGGTGGAGTGGGTGAAGAAGGTGGAGAAGGGCTAGTGTCCTTAATGAGTTCAATGCGGGCCTGTTTGGTAGGTGGTTCGGGAAGCCGATACCACTATGGTCATTATGTTTATGGGTGGTACATGGAATAATGGTATGGTGGCCTTGCTCATAAAATCCAAAACCAAAACCCTTCCATACACACATGGTGTAGGAAGGTGTGGGAAAAATGGGATTGGTAAGTGATTGGAAGTCAATGAAAAATGGGTGGGTTTGTGATGGTGGTTCAGGTGTGTAAGTGGTAGTATCAAGTCCCCCATAGGTGAGACTAGTACGAAGAAGAGGAGGACCATAAAGGAGGCATTCTCACTATGTGGTGATCATAATGAGGTGTTGGTGAAGACTTCCATACTCTTGTGGAGTAAGAAATGTGTTGACACTATATAGGTGGTACTCCCCTAGAGTGAGGCGTTGAAAAACACCTTCCAAGGGATCAATGGTTGGTATGTAGGTAGCTGTATGGATAATGTGTCGAGAGGTCGATGCGGAGGTGGAGTTAATGGATTGGGAAGCTAATGGGTCAGCCATGTGGAGGTTATGGTAGTGGTAGGAATGGAGGAGGTATGTGTGGTAGAAGCAGCGTGCATTTGTATTGGTAGGTGGAGGTGTAGGTGAAGTGGTAGTGGTCACGGAGGTAGACGACTTGATAGGTATGAGCACATCATTGGGTCGGTAAAGCATGTTGCATGTTTTAAAAGGTGATGGGTCAGCTGGAATGGTATAGGTGTGTCCTTCATGTTCAAACTTTACACAACGATGCAAAGTGGAAGGAACACAACCCATGACATGGATCTAGGGTCTACCAAGCAACATGTTATATTGGAATTCCCCCTCCAAAATGTAAAACAATTCGAAATAGTGTGGGGGCCCCATGTGAATGTGGAGGATGATGGTGCCTAGTGTAGAGGTGATAACGTCATTGAATGAATGCAACATGACCAGGTGTTTATGCATGTAATTGTCAGGTATGCACATTTGAGTGAATGCATGGGATGAAATGATGTTAATGCTAGTGCCCCCATCAATCATCACATGGCATACCCGTATGTCATCGATGTGGATAGAGATGAAGAGGGCTGGGTCAGGTCATCATTTTGGTGTGGCGATCTCTTCCTCTAAGAAGCTAAGGGAGGCCACTTGGTGAACAAGGTGGGGTGAAGATGAAGGTGGTAATTTGGTGAGAGAGGCTACATGATGGGGTGTGATAATGGAGGCTATGGGTGTAGGGTCATTAGGTAAAACCTCAATTGATTGAAGAACCTCCATGAGAGCTTGACGATGGGATTCTGAGGTTTGGATGAGGTCATATAAGGAAATTTTGAGGGGTGATTGGTGTAATTGTTTGAGCATGGTGTGATGTGTGACACCATTAGAAATGGGGTACGTGGGGCCACGAGATAGTTATTTTAGGTATGGGTGTAGATGGTATGTTGGGTATAGGATTGGTTGGTGGGTCAATTGCCTTTTCTTTGCCCTTATCCTTCTGAGCATGTGTAGTGATGTGTATCATGTTGATTTGAGGGGAGTTGGAAAATGGAGAAGGTGTAGGGTGAGTGGTATAATGACACAACGGGAAAAAACCTACCAGAGGAGAAAAACCCTGTGAGGTCAGTTGGGCACAATGACATTTGGGTGGTGGCGTGGCAAGTTCTCTGATGCAAACCATGTTAATTTCAAATCTTGGGGGTGGCTCTAGGAGAGGTGAGGGTGGAGGTTGTGGTCATTGAGTGGGCAGTGTGGGAATGGGTGTCGGTGAAGCAGGATCCTCATCGAGAAGGTCATCATCGTCAAAGTTGGTTTCTGGTGGACACAATTGGATAAGGATGGTTTTCAAGGCCTTGTAGTTCTCCACATCGTGTCCTAGCACATGATGGTATGCACAAATTTTAGTATCGTCAAACCCTTTTGGCTTGGGTTTGAGGGGGTCATAAGGTCTGAGTGGTGGTAATGTGATGACAGAGGTCTCAAGGAGGTTGGTTAAAATTTTGGCATAAGACCCTACTAGTGGATCACAATGGGAAGTAAATGTGGGTTTGGGTGTAGGTGTAGGTGATTGTTGAGGAATGGTCTTTAGAAGAGGAGGGGGTCGAGCCATGGGTTTGGGTGTTGGTGTGGTTTTAGGTGTCGGTCGTGTTTGTTTAGGTATGGGTATAGTAGATGGATGGGTAGGAGGGTGTGTGGTCATTTTGACTACCTTATTGTGGGGTAGTGGAGTTTTGTTTTTAGGTTGCACCTTCTTGGGTAAAGGTGATGTGGGTGTATGAGGTCTAGAAGGAAAAGTAGATGGAGGAAGAGGGTGAGTTACCCATGGGGATAACAGGGTGTTGTGAAGGTAGATGACGTGGGTTGTGCTTGAGGTGTGCGAGATAATGACTAAAGTGTAGTGGGTAGTGAAGCAATAGCTAAGGGTATTGGAGGTATGGGTGGTAAAGAGGTTGCAGGTGTAGGTGTAAGTCGGGTTGGGCATCTAGGTAGGTCAGAGGTTTGTGAGGAAGGAATGGGCTATTGTGTTTTTGGTTTATTGATGGGTGGAGGTTTCTTGACCATGTGGGGAAGCTGAGATCCTAAGACGGATGGGACAGGTGTAGGTGTGATTGGTGTAGCCGGGGTATGAGTTCTATGGGTTTGGTGCTTTTGTTTGGGTGTCGAGTAGGTATGGTGTTGACTTTGGAGGATGTAGCTAAATCCAGTTTGATAGGTGGATGAGTAAGGCTGGTGGTTGGGGTGACCCCTAAAGTGGTAATGGGTTTAGTCGAGGCAAATGTTGTAGGTATGGGTTTGGGTTTAGGTGTAGGTTGAGTTATGGGTAAGGGTGCGGTTTGAGCTATAAAAGTATCGTGGAAGGGGTTGTGATAGAGGTGGTTGGGTTTGGTTTGATTGGTTGAAATATTTTTGGGTAGATAGTGGAGGTATCAACAAGGGATCTCTACATCTGTGTTGAGACGGGAAGTAAAAGGCACCCCATAGTAGAGCCCTATCCACATAATCTAAGTGATCGAGCCAAACGTGAGAATGAAACATCTGTAGGTGGAGTTGGTGAGGACCTAATGGCAATTCCCATAAAATGTGTCTTAGAGATGGGGAATTGGCTAGCTTTAGCTTCCATGGGTAAGAGAGCCGAAAGTAGGTCTGTAGGATTTTGGGTGGCTAAAGGAGAATGCTCACCAAGAGGCAAAGGTATCTCAACTGGGCCTATAATGGGTGGAGAAGATGATGGGAGCTCCTCTATAAGTGGAGGAATGGATAGGTGCTCCTCTATGGGTGGAGGAGGTAATGGGTGCTCCTCTATGGGTGGAGGAGGTAATAGGTGCTCCTCTATGGGTGGAGGAGGTACTGTGGGTAAAGGTTCTCTAAGTGGTGAAGCCAGGGGTGAGATGGTCTCAATGTTAGCAAAGACTCCTCCGTAGGTGATGAAGGAGATGAAAGGTGTTCCTCTATTGGTGAAGGAACAAGGGAGGTTGGTTCCAATATGGAAGGAGGATTTCGGGCTAGGATCTCCTCTATGGAAGGAATATGGGGTAATTGGGAGGTGACAGTACATCATTAAAGATAGCGTGAACCTCACGGGTATGGGTATCATGAGTTGAGGTCTCACCGGTTTGATCAGATGAAGGGGCATGGTTGGGAAATGGTTTCTTGAAGATATGTAGGTTTTGGTTGGCAGGTGCATTAGGATTATCCATGGTTAACTCACCTTTCTCGAGCATTTCTTGGACAATATTTTTGAAAGTGATGTAGTTTCCATCACTATGACCCTTTACTCGATGATAGTTATAGAAATCATGTTCTTTATACCATGTGGGCATGGGGCGAGTAGGGTCAAAACCAGTGTGTGGTTTTATAGGTGGAAGGGTGATGGCTCCGGCTTTGATAAGCTTTTCTAAGACATAAGAGTAAGGCTCCCCAATTGGGGTATATTTCCATTGCTCTCATCTAAATTGAAAAGTTTAGATAGGTGAGAGATTAGATGAAGGGGTAGCTTGATTTGACGGATGTGCTGGGCTGGCCTTAAGTACCACTATGCATTAGTGGTGCCCTTAGCTTTTGAATAATTGGTTTGTGGTTTGGAAGAAGAAGAGGTATCATTCGACTTGAATGCTAAATTCTTATTGTGTAATTGGATTTTCTTCTCTTCGATGGCCCGAATCTCTAACTTTCGTGCCATAGTGAATGCCTCATCGAATGTTCGGAAGGTTTGGACCTGCAAGGTCAGTGAAATATGTTTAGCACAAGCCCGTGTGAAGATCTCGATGAGTTCATTTTTGGTAGTTGGAAGGTAAGTTGGTTGATCAGGCTATGCCAATGAGTGACAAAATCTGCGATAGATTCATCCTCATACTGACGTGTGGAATATAGATTGGTCATGGTAACCTTCTTGATGATATTGATAGAGAAATGATACAGAAGGCTTGGGCTACCTGATTGAATGAGAATATAGAGTGTTTAGGTAACCCACTATACCAATCTAATGTAGGTCTAGTGAGGGACATGGGAAAGGTTCTCAAGAGCAAGGCATCATCATGAGCGATCAGATAACACCCATGTTTGAATGACCGCAAATGCTATTGTGGGTCTTCTTTTCTATTGAAATGATTGAATTTAGGCATTTCCCAATGCACGGGGTATGAATGGATAGGAATGGATGGGTGGATGGGATCGTTGCAAATCTCATCATAGGTGAGAGTGTTGCAGGGAGCCAGAAACCGATGCCTCCAATGTCTGCATCTTGTCCAACATCAATTTAATTAGGTTGTTGGTGGGTTGTGATGATTGGGTGCCTCCTATAGCATGAGAGGGTTGGTTTTGGGCATATAATAGGGTGGCACTCCAGTGTATGGGGCTGCCATGTAGGTTGATTGAGAAGAAGGTAGTGAAATAGGGGTACATACCCAGAATGTATAATGGATGAAATAAGAGGTTGTTGATAGTATGTATATGGGGGTGGAAGGGTTGTGGTAACCCTAGTGGCAATAGGGGCTAATGATTATGGAATGGAAAGGACCACATTCTGAAATGGGGTAGGGGTCACCGACACTGGAGGTGGTAATGTAGCTATAGGTATGTGTGAGACATTAGGGGTGGATGAGATTGTGTTTGGGGTAGTTGTCGAGGGTACAGTGGATGTAACGGTGCCACAGAGGTAATAGATATGGTAGTCATAGTGGGTATATGACCTAACTGTGAAAATGACTGAGGGTAAGGTAGATGTGGGCAGCACAGAGCTAGATGGGGCCGATGTGGGAGTGGGTGTGAGAGTTAGGGGATAGATACGGGCATGCCGTATATCAATTGACCCGAGGCATCTCGAGTGGACAAGTGGGAAAGGTAAAACTGCAAGGTGGTAGGGTTTTGGTCAAGGAGTCGTGTGAAATCCTCATCTTCGGTAGCGATAGTAATAGGTTGGATAGGATCCATGGCTGGTGATAAAATGGAAGGTGGTGAAGGAATAGGTGGGAGTGGTTGACAACTGGCATGAAATATGAGTGTGCTTGTTTGTCTTCGGTCAGCACCATGTGAACCAAGATCTTGATCAGTAGTAGGTTTGCTTCTCTATAATAACACAGAGAAATAGTAGGGACAGTGAATCTGTGAAAAAAAGTTAGATTAAGTACTAAATGGTGGCTAGAATGTGAAACAAGCTAACCGATGCCGGTTAGGGCAAACCGACACCAGTCAGGGGTAACCACTTCCAGTTACTGTAGAAAATGGACAATGAGTGAACAACAAGGCAGAAGGTAAAATCTGACAAGTATGCCAAATCTGATGATGTTTACAATGCTAATGGGAATGATGAAAGTGATAGGGACTATGAAAAGTGGAAGAAAATGAATAAAAATGTCCTTTTGAGTAGGTTAGAAAAAGGACCTGAACCGACATCGGTTGGGTATAACCGATGACGGCGATCAAAGATAATCGACGATGGTTACTGTGAAATTGAAATAGTGATGAAAGAAAAGTGGTTTTGAATTAAATCGATGTAGAATCAGACTCAGAATTCTGATAATGATGGTGATATGGCCCAAGCACACTCAGGTGAAGCCGGAATACACTAGTTGTGATGAAGAGCGTGCAAGGATGAACAAAAAAGTGAAGAACGTGATCTCTCACCTCAAAACTCAAGCAAAGTAGAAACACTAAGAAAAATGTGATCCTAAGAGTGCCCTTTTCTATTATGTTTGTTTAGCTTATGCTATATAGGGACTGACACATGAATTGTGAAATAGATTTTTTTGGTGAGGATTGCTTCCTACAAAGAAGGAAATCTAAAATGTGAGGTTTTAGTTATGTTATGGTGGGGCGGGCTTTGCTCACGAAGTATGACTCGATAGAGCAAGCGAGCTGGTGGTTCCCATTGTGCCATGATCATGTGATCACCTATAACTTCTTCCAGGTAAGATGTTGTTTAAGAATGTGTGTATTTTGAATTTTTTATGAGGTTTGGTAAGACTCAAAGAAAGAGAAAAGGAAATAAGTGATTTTCTATGATTCATTTGTCAACCATCAACTGGGCATGACTTCCAACATATAGGTTGCCCTCAATTAATGTGAGCTAATGCGATAAATTAGAATGTAATGCACTTATTTTAAAGCCCAAATCAATATGTGAAATTGGATGACACAATAAGATGAAGAGGAAGAGGGATGCTCTTTCACTACAATACAAAAACATGAATAAATGATTCTTTTTAATTACACCAAAAGAAAAGTTTCCTTTAGAGAAAATAGAAAGAAGAGGTGGGTTACCAAGGAAGAAAATTAGTGTGTACACTTTTTAGAAGGGAAACAAACACACAATTTTTCCTAGGAATGAATGAAATGTAAGGAACCTTAGATGGGTCCCACCGGGTGTGCCAAAATGTTTCACCTAATTCTTAGATCATTTCTTGAAGTGTTGACAAAACAGATAGGGTAATGGGTGTAGGAGGAATACCTGTTCAAATGTTGGTTGATGGGTTGTTGCACGCGTATGACTTCTAAATCCACAGCTGATCATGAGAGCTTCCTTTTGGCTAGGAGGAACTACTTGTAATGCAAAGCAAGACCACCGAAAATGAATTAAACAATATGGGTAGTAAACTCGCCTAATGTATGCTAGATCTAGGAAGTGTGATACTTCCTAGATGGTTGTCAGTCCACTATTTTAAACAATTTAATGTTGTAAACAAAGTAAATCCTATTGTAATTTGAAATGATTTAGGTATCTCACTTAAAACACAATAAGAAATAGATCTAATCTAACAGGCTAAGCTAGAATAGAATCCAAAGGTCAAATGATTGGTTATGGGTCTCTGCAGGTTTGACAGAGGTCTTGGGTAGATCACATGTGGATGAGGGTGAGATGAAATTAGGTGGTTAGGTCTCTATTCTGGGTTGTATGGGTAAATACAGAGACCAATGTCGGTTAGGGGTAACTGACGATGGTCGTGTGTGGCCGGTGCCATTCTTGTGAAATTTGGAAATGTCATAGAACAAGCTTTAGGTCTCCTTTGTGATTGCACAAAGGACTTTGGTTGGTCGGGAAAGGTATTAGGTGACTAGGGTAGACTTTGGCAAGGTTTTTAATGGGAATATGGAGGTGGAAGCGTTGGAGAAGGTCAATAGGTGGCTAGGTAAGCAATAGATGATAAAATAATGATGAAATGAAATAAACCAGAAAAGTATGATGTTATACTTACTTGGATTCTGGTCCTGGATTCCTGTGTGTGAAGGATGGAGGTGCTTGATGAGAGATTTGAAGGTTGCAAGTGATCACCAATTGAAGGAAAGCTTTTGCATGGACTGCATGTACATTCCTCTTTGCTTGGTTATATCAGATCTTGGTTGGGATGGCTATGCAAGAAAAGAAGTTTGATCTCCTTCTTTACATCCATGGTCTCGCTGGAATTCACTCTCTGAAGATGTTATCTCTTTGAGATGTGATAATGCTCGCCAACCTTTTTACTTCTTGCTTCCCACTTTCAACTTCCAACTTCCAACCTTGAGAATAAGTTTGTTTTGGGGTTAAAAGGGTAACTGATGGTGGTTTTGGCTTAACCAAGCGATGATTAGGGTAATCGACGTCAATCAAGGCAGGGGATTTCCTAGGTGTACTAAACTAGGAGGTCCTCTTGATTTCCTTGATCTCATGTGTCGTTAACCCGCGGATTAGACCGGGAGCTCCTTGTAAGCATGTGGGAATGTGGTTAGAGGGAATGTAGGCATTGATTTTTAGGGTTTTGGTAAGTCTTAGTTAGTTATGGCAACTTACTAAGAACATGTCTTAGGTTGAGTTGGCTTAGTGAGGTGTCTAAGTGAATCTGTATGTGTGGATATTATTTAAATAATAAATATAGTTAGGATAATGAATTAAATTAATTAAATTAATATTAGTGGGGTGAAGGGGGTCATGGCTAGGTGAATGTGATGAAGAATTTTTATTCATCGAGGGACCAAAGGGGAGTGTGACCTAATTTTAGTGTCTACACCTACATTTTGATACGAATCATGATGTATAAAGATGGATCATTTTCAAAAACAAAAAGATCAGCAGGAGGATTAGATTGAAAAGTGATGTGATGAGAGAATACATTTGCGAATGTTACATAGAATACATCTAGGTGAATATTAAAAGGAACACGAGTAGTAGCCAAGAGAGTAATGATTTTAGCTCTTAATTCAAGGTTGATGAGAAAAAAATCATGAATAGAAATATCCATGATGAGAAGATCCTAAGAAAAATTCAAGATGTAATGAGGATCCTAAGCATGAAAATTTTGGGTTCACCAAAATGATTAAAAAATATTAAATAAATAGATGCCTAAATTTGATTACAATGTAGAAGTAAATGAATAAATAATTAAGTACAAAATAGATCTAAGAAAATTAAGCTAGGAAATAATGAAACCCTAGTTTCAAAGAGGAGATGATCTAACTTAGCTATTTTGTAATTAAATCTGAGTGTTCCATAGTGATAGAATAATGAACAAAGAGGAATAAGTTTCACACAGAGGCCTAGAAAATTGTGTTACTGCACGATATGCTTGGACAAGGGTGCCCAGGATAGGTCAGGGACACACTGTGGGCACTACATATTGGTTCTAGGTTCCTATGTCTACCCAAAACCTCATAAAACCTCCTTCATAAGGTCATGAGATATTTTATATCCTTCGATCTTTGTCACTAATATGTCACACAATGATCACCAATGTTGTGGGTAACCTACAATAAATGTTTCACCTACAAAACCCTCAAAATTGCATCAAATACCAAAAGAAAGTAATGCAAATGAGGGGTTGGACTGTCCTCAACTGTCAAACAAGTGATCTTATGATTGATCATTGCACTACATTTTAGACCAATTGTTGAGAAAATTATAAAGAGATTAGGGTCACCTAGAGTGGAAAAGGGCACCTATGGCAAGTGTCCTAGCTCGGCACCGGTGTCCAGGATGAGAAATGTCGAGTATAAAAAAGTTAGATTGGGAAAGTAAGGGTGTAAGACCAAAAGTGGTAATAGAAAGAAAAGAAAGATGGCCACAAACATGGGTTAATTAGTAATTTTCTTACTTATGAATCATATGAATAGTATTATTTGATTAACACTAAATAGATACCCAAAGTGCGTGATTTTTGTCTATAATAACTAGGCCTAGAGATTAGGCATCTTAAACTGATCTAGTCTGAAAAATTAAACTAATGTGCCCCTATATTCATCATTCAAACCATGTTTCCACATCACATACCTACTAAAATTTTTATGACAACATCCATGCATGATCTAACGTCACCACTTAGCCTCTGCTAGTTCTGGATCCTCAAGAGGTAAGTGTTTACTCAGTGTTCTTAATCCTTTATCATGTTTTGCCTTGTCTAACTCACTCCAAGCTCTCTCTAGCTCTCCTAAATCATAATTTTTCACTAATATGCCTTTAAAATCAATGACAACTTAGCATACACATGCCAATAAATCGGAGGTTCTAGAGGACTCCTCTAGATTTCTCCAGTGGCATTTAGGCATCTTGACAATGATTGAACCCCATTTAATATACATGTTTCTAAAGAATTTGATATATATCTTAGGTTTTTCATTGGAAATTATTATTAAATTAATGTTTGATGGAGTATAGAAGTCATTATTCATGTTTATGGTTATTTTAGATAATGGTTTATCCCCTTGGATTTCTATGGAAGTATATTTTGCAAGGTTGGTTTTGGAATAGATTTTGATATCTTTTTTGGTCTTGGTTGTAGAGGTTTTCTTGTCACTTAAAATATAATTGGTGGTGTCTAATGCATTTGGTGATGACTTCGAGGTCGTGAGATTTATATCCATATGTCATACTTGCATTGTTGTGGTGTTTTAGCTTCATCTTTGAGGACTATTTTTGTAGGTCATAGACCTAGTGAGGACATCTAGTCCTAATGGTGGATTTAAAGCATGAAATGGTGGTATAGATTTACTTTATCATGTAGAAGGTAGGTACTGGAATTATACTTATTTTCTAAGTGATGCATGAGGTTTGGTTGTGGCCATGTGGGCCCAAGACAATCAAATTTTGGGTGGAGTTATTTTGGGCCTTTACGCATACTTGTGTCCTAATGAAATTGTGTTTTAGATGTTATTTATGACCTAATGGGTCTATTGTAAGATGTTTTCATGATTTTATTATGTTTTAATAAGTGTATGTTCCCTGTGATGGCCAATCTAGATATATTTTATGCTTAAGTCATGTATATATGCATGTTCTTAGGCCTATTTGTTGTGGTTGAGAGACGATGAGAAAGTGTGAGTAAGAGAAAAATTTGTGGAGGTTTAGAAGGTATGTGTGATCATGAAGAGAATGTAGAGATTTTGTTAATAACTTGGAACAAGTGGTGAGAATATGGTGTTCAAGGTCAAATGACCTAATCATCTTAGCGAAGATGTTCTTGAGCGAACTAGAAAAGAATGTGGATTTAGAGAAGATAGAAGAAAGGAGAGCTAAATAGAGTCATCATCAATTGTTATGGAAACATTCTATAGGTGAAATATAAATTTAGGTTTTCTAAGTTGGTGTTGAGTCATCTAGGGGGTTGGTTCCTCTAGGTAGGGTTGGTGTTCTACTAAATTCGGTGTTGGTTCTCCTTCCGGGGTTGGTGTTCTATTAAATCTAGGGGTTGGTACACCTTGTGGGTTTGGTTCCTCACTAAACTTAAATCTGAGTGCTCCTTTTTGGGTTGGTGTTTGAATAAATTTGAATCATTTATATAATAAATATTTTTTCTAGTGGGTTTTCTTCCCTTCAAGGGTTTCCCACTTCAATCTGATGTACTTGTGTTCTTTTGTTCATTTTCTCATGTGGATGGTTATGTTTCTTGGTGAATACATGTTTAATAGTTAATGATAATTGATTAATGATAAAGTGAATTTGAATGAAATCATTAAGGCTCACTGATTCACCCCCTCTCATTGATTTTGCTTCCAACAATTTATATCGAGAGCGAGACCTTTGAAGCAAGCCCGACAAACTTGAGGTGATACTTGAAGCACAATATGGGAAAATTGGAGAAAGGTCATGAATTTAGTGATAACAATGTTTATGATGTTGTAAATGGAGAGGTTGAGGTGTAATTACAATAATAATTAGTTATTAAAATAAGGAAGAATATCAAACTAAAGTATGTGTTCAAATACTATAAAGAACAAGTCAATTACATGGCTAATTAACTTGAATAGATTATTAAAGAGTTGGGATATCAAGTTGAGACTTGAAAGAAATCCTAAATGCTAAAGAATATGAATGCATGAGGTATGAATCAGAGATGAGGGATTTGAAGGTAGAGTTGTAGTAAGTATCTAACAAGTTAAATTCATTTGAGAAGATCACTAAGTCTCTAAATGATATATTGAGCAATTAGAGACTATAGGTGATAAGACAGGGCTTAAATCTATTGAATATCCAAAGAAGAGCTATGGAGGTGTCAATGCAGGTCTTTAAAATAAAAAAGGAGGATTCTTGTATGAGCAAGGAGGAAAATATCAAGAATAAAAACTTAGTCAGATGTCCTATGTCATAAGGTATGCAAATTCTTTTCATGGTTCTATGTTGTTATGCTACCAATGAATTTGGTCATAGGGAAAGGGAATGTGGAAGAATGTTCTCAAGTAATGAGTATTCATGGGATTATGAAATTTACTTACAAGGTTATTGTTATTCATAAAATGAATATGGACATAGGGATATGGATTATAGAAGGAAACTTGTCTCATATTAATCAAGAGGTAAAAGTAAGGTTGTGTTATATAAGCTGTCAAAATATTGGTCGTATAGTAAGATTTTTTCATTATGATTCATCTAGACAAAACAATAAGTTTAAAGCACCTAACCAAGGGAAGAGTGTGTAAGAAGGAATTCAAGACAAGAAGGTGTATATCATGAAGTATGATCATGAAAATGATATTAAAAATTATGAACATAAGTCAGTCAAGCCCGTAAATGAATCGATTCTATTGATATGGTCAAGAAGGAACCTGTGATAATCTAGAACATCATCTTGAAGTCTGTACATGTGAAGGATAAAGAAAATTCAATCAAGCACAATATTGATTGATAGACAACAAGAAAAGGTGGGTTTTTGTACATGATTGAGCATGAACCAAAGGCTACAGTGTTCCAAGAAATACATGTGTATTTGACAAAAAAATATTTAGTAGAGAAGAAGGATAATGCAAAATCAATTAAAATTTTCCAAAGAAAAGCAAGATTATTCTAATGACCAATTGCAAGTTGGATGAGAAGAAGATGGAGATTTTAGAATCTCCTAATTTTATGTTGTTCTAGAGCCTTATAAGAGAAGGGTTGTCTCTATGCTTCATAGAGGAATTCTAAATGTTAGTAGAAGAATCTTGGGGTTGTGATTTCAATAAATGTATCAAAAAGGTCAATTTCAATCATGACAAGGTATGTGTTGTGATCTATTTACTTGAATGAGTATAAAAAGGATGTTATTGTTCATATAAGTATGCATTATTGTTACAAAGTGCACAAGGAGTCATTATAAATATTTCATGTGTTGGGTGTCTACTTATCTCTGTAGTAGGTTGTTGTCATGCTAAATGTCTAGCATGAAAAATTGAAAAAAATCCATGACAACTAAGCCCACACTCAAAAATCCCCTGAACCATGTAATGTAAACTTACCCTCCGACCAAGCTCGACTATGTAAACCCCATTATGGATGAGAGGGATGTGATAACTATATTTTTAGAGTGTGTTTCATGTTCATATAAGTTTTAGGAAATAATTCATGAGTTCATTGAGATCCATTTTGAAGGAATTTCTCTCGGAGGCCTAAAAAGGCCTATTTTCAAGACTCTTACACCTAATGAACACCTCCCGGGATGTACCAAGAAGAAATAATTCCTCCAAGAAGTGTGTGATAAAGCTATTATATCATTGGAGGTAGTTTAAGGAAGTTACGCAAGTTGAAACTTGTTTAACAACAAGTTGTGCAACACTATGTTACTTGTAGCCTAATGCACGGAAATGAAAGGAATGAAAAAAGTGAGCTTATTCGGGATGGTTCAAGATCCTCGAATAATTCTTTGAAGTGATCAAACAGTCATTGGAAATCTAAAAATGTCTAATTCACATTTTAGATTTTTTAGGAGATTTCATTGTCGGGATTTTAAGATATTGTCCGTAAGTGTAAGTGAATATCTCATATCCTAGTGGATGTTCAAATGAGCATTATGGGAGTTCCAAAGGGATTTAGGACCTGATTAAAAAATAAAAGTGAATTTAATTAAAATCTATAAATTTACCATGTGATAAGTTGGACAAAAATGCAAGTTTCTCTCCGGTGGCAATTTGACTTTCCAATGCACAGGCTTGACCAAACTCAAAAAGTGGGGTAAATTTTGAATTAAAGGAATAATCATCTCCTTAAATTTGTACCATTAGTCATAAAAGGTATTATGAGTCCAAATCATATACATTTTTTCCATGAAACTCTCGGGGAATCTTTAAGGGAAAAGACTCACCGTCCAAGGTCTATTTTTGTTAGTTGTTGGTGAAGGAGAACTTACTATAAGTGTCCATGTCATACTATGCAATGTTGTAAGAAATTTTACACCATGTCATAATATGCAGAATAATCCCTCACATAATTGCAACAGTAGAAAATAATATGCAGAAACTATTATAGATCTCAAATAAAAGTGCAAAATAAAATAACACAACACAAAGAGACATTATTTAACGTGTTTCACCCAATTTGGGTGACACCCACCAAGAATCACTTACTCGATTTTATTACAAGCCAACACTCTCTTAATACAATACCCACATCTGTTTGGAGCTATGCTCAACAAACTCTACAAAATTCACACCCGAATTCAAAACAAATTTGCAATGATACATGATACCTACCATATGCATAAAACCATATAAGTAGACAACTACTTAAGCGATTTTAGAAAACCATGGACCAAAACCATGCCATAAACCTATAGGTCAAAAATCTTGGCCATATGAGAAAAGTGCATTTCTCGGTATATCGGGCATGTTTTAAGGCCAAAAAAACCCGACAAGACAACTATGGGAAGTGTACATTACTCTTAGTGTATAGTCTTCAACACTTTCTCACATGAAAATAGGCTCCACAACGTAACATTTAAACCTAGTGAAAAAGTGCAATGTATGTAGACAAGTGTGACCCCAAGGTGAGAGGATATGTTTTTTCAGTTTGTTTCACTTAAGTGGTCGGGAAGGTGTTGACAACTCACGCGTAATCTTAAACCATTCCTCATGTTTCAGCATCCCCTTGGTGCATGTTGAAATGCTGAAATCATTTTTACACTTCACACCTAGTGAAAAAGTGCATCAGGTGCAATAAAGTGTGGCCCCTTGGAAGCCCTCTCTTTCACGAAACTTGAACACTCAACTTACATGTTAGGATGTTGTTAACAACTCACACCATTGTGCAAACTAGTCCCCCTCCTCATGAGATATGACCCAATGGAACATTTTTCAATGCTTCAAGAACTTTTACACCATTGCAACACTTACTAAATGTGGTAAGGTGCAATGGAGTCTCACTTCCCCCATCTGGAAATTTTTAATCCGCTCTTAAGCTGGGTTAAGGAAGAGTGCAAGTGAATCAAGAGGTGAGTTTGGCTTAACCACAATTTGATTTGAGTATTCAAATCACACTTTTCCATTTCTGAAGATAAAATTTCAATCTACTTTACCTTCATTTCTACTATGACAATATCATTCCTAATATGGAAACCCCATGCTCAGAACACATTTTTTCTAATATCTCACTAAACACTTGTTTCATTTTTAATGAAATTTGAATTGAAGGTTCCTTCCATGAATGCCATTAGAATGAGTGTTTTCATGACCTATGTTATTCCATCCTCCAATTTTTATGGAAATAAAAGAACTTTCATCCATGGAAAAATTCATCCTCATATATCTGTAGTTCTGAACGATCCAAACGAGCTAAAAATCGAAGCATGAGATCCTCGAAAAATCAGGTTTCCAATGAGCCATTTATTTCCTCAAAAAATGTGTTGAAATAAAGTTATGGAGGAATTTTATTTTCCATCATTATTCTCTCTTATAAAAATAACACACAAACTTGTAAGTTTTCTTTTTGAATTCGTGAAGATCTGGAGGAGAAAAACCCGTGAAAATTGGAGCAAAGCATCCCGGTGAGGACTAGAATCTTTGGAGACCTTTTACGGTCCACTACGACACCATGTGGGAAATGTATATTTTATTAATTCCTCATTAAATGTACTTAATAATGATATTAGTTCTAAATAAAGAATTTATTTGAGACACTAAGTTCATTCCCCAAGAGGAAAAGTGCAAAAGTGACAATTCGGTGAAATTGCCAAAACTAGTCACCTAGGAAAGACTTACTAAAAATAGTAAGTATCCAGAAAAAGGATCAAAATGGTAATATTTTTTCATCCTAAATTCCTCACTAATTTCATCCTTCATGGAGGTCAAACTCATTCTTTCAAAATGGTAGAAATTGGCATTGTGTCTCAAACAAAAGAGAATCCTTCTCAGTTCCCAATTTTAGTCACACCGGCACATCTTGGTATCGATGTGCTTCTTATTTCATCAAATATGTTGAGAAAATGATTGAATCATATTCATCCATTTTCTCACCTTCATTAATAAAATGGTTAAGTTATTCTTCACCACATCTCATCAGTTTCTTTGTCTCCCTAAGTGTCGATATCACAATGTTGAACTATGCAGGCATTGGTCTCAATTTACTGACAAGGATTTGATAGTTTTGAGGTATTGTAGTGTTTCAAAGGTTGTAATTTTTGTTCAAGTGAGGTAATCACCATTAATTTTATTTAATAATCTAAGGCACACCACCTCTCCTTTCAATGAAATTAAATTATGCTATAAATGTGTATAATTTTAGTGAGGTCTTGAAGGGGAAAAGCTTCAAAGAATCAATCTTCATCGACAGAGCATCACAATGTTGTGGAGAGTCATCGTGGGTCAATTTTTTGTCTTCAAAATCAATGGATATGATATTAATCAAGAGAGGAAGCATCTTAATTCATTTTTGGGAGCACTCTTCCTCTCATCTCTCATTCTTTCTCTCTCACCTTCTACGCCTTCATTCTAATTTCTCATTGTGTGTGATCATGAATTTTTATCTTATTCATTAAAGTGACTATGTAATACTTGTGAAATGTTAAATTATATTTTTAATTATAAAAGGAGACTTATTTTTTGTTTCCTATGATAATGAAAATTCATAAGATCAATGGGAACATAAACATTCATGTGAGGGGAAGATGAAGAGATGGATAAAAAATATAAAAGGAGATGACCTCCTCATTATAAAGGGATGGTTAATGCTTGTTTACTAGATCTAATTTTATTTTTAGAAATAAGTGAATTTATTTCTTCTATTCCTTATCTATTAATATTCTATATCCAACTCAACTTGTACTCCAAGATCATTGTAAATTGTGCAACATGATGCATTAAAACTTTGTGTTTCTTATTGATTGTTCCTCTTTATTTTTGAATGGTTTCTTCTCATTGATGTAAGTGAAATGTTATGATTTTAATGCAATGAACTCAACTATGATATTTATTGATTAAAATCCCCTCATATTTCCCTCTTTTATCTCCCTCACTAAGGAACTTTCCTCCCTTGTATTTCATACAAGCAATTACCACAGTTTAGGGAAGTATTCTTGTGTGATCCCTGGTCTGTGGGCCACCCCAAAAATTAGTTTATATTATTTTCATTTCCTTTATTTAAATAAATGGAGATTCCCCATTGAATCAGAGGGACTTAGTCCCAAATAATTGGTGAAATCCCACAATTTTTCCTCGCGACAAATTATCTCTCGACATGGGGTAGATTTTACATATACTATACCCAATATACAAACTAAAAAATATAGAAAAAATAAATAAAAATATTCTAAAAAAAAAAAAAAATAGAAATTTGAAATTCCAAAATCCCACAAAGAGAGAAAATAAAATTCATATTTGAGTTGAATTCAATATTTCCCAAAATTGGATTAAAGGATATATACTGAGATTCGATAGAGTAAGTGGAATTATTGACCCTTCTTTTGAGGCTTTAAAAATTCAGAAGAACAAATCGAGAGATAATCCATATTTTTCTCTCAAGCCTCATCTTCATCTAATTCATCAAGTGGTACTCTTGAAAATCCTATCCAAACTCCTACTAATACTCCTCCTGCAAATCCTCTTGATTCCCATATTTCAACCACCATTGAACATTGAATTCCCAAGTGAAGAAGAACAAGAAGAACAAAAGGAAGTATTTGTGAAGCAAAAAAAAGAAAAAAAAAGAAAATATGATAGAATAAAGAGAGAGGCCTCCACAAATTGTACTATTGGGTGGAAACACAGGTTTAATCACCCTCCTAAACCTATCCATGAATTACCAAAGGGATATTGTAAGAGTTTCCCTAAATTTAGAGGTGACAACATGTAACTCCTAGATGAACATGTAACAACATTCATCATAGCATGTTGAGTGTTAGGAATAGAACATGAAGATGTTTCGGTAAGGTTTTTGTATAATATCTACAATAAAATTCAATGGAATGGTTTTATCTCCCACCATACGTATACATCACTAACTAGGAAGAAATAAAAACTAGTTTTTAAGAAAGGTTTAAATCTACTTAAGATTATCAAGATCTCCTAGTTTGGCTAGTCCAAATGAAAAAGAATCCTGATGAGACTATGAGATACTTTGTAGCTCATTATAATAGGTCTTTTAAGAGGATACCCTTTGAAGCTAAACCCTCTGATGAAAATGTGAAAAGATTCTTCTTCAACGATCAATTTCCTGAGGTATAATTCATCCTTCGAAGATCTTTTCCAAGGAATCTTAGAGAAGCTCAAGAATATGCCTTTCAAGTAGAAGACGATTTTATCCTTTCCATAAAAGTAAAAATCCAAGTGGAAAAAAAAATTCCAAAGGTCCAATTCAACCTCCACGGACCCCCTGGTTCAAAAATTAGCAAATGATTTGATTGCACTAAAAACAACCTTCACAAAGTACTTTGAGAGATCTTCTATATAGGCCATAATGTGTTAGTTTTGTCATTTATATAAAATCCATTGATGGAAAATGGTTTCATGGAATTTTATGAGTCTTCCTATGGTGTTAGTCTAATGTCAAATATGAAGGTTGATTGGTAGTGTCACGTTTGGTGAAGTCTTAAGAGTCTTGGTGCTTGGTTTTCTAGGCGATTCATGGTACGAGTTCTCTTGAGTTGGTTGGAGGTTTTCTTGTGATTATTCATGGTCCATGAGGTATTTTATAGATGTCTATGAGTCTACACGAGGTCGAAAGGTCAATTCATGGGTTGTTAGCACTGAGTTAGGTCATTCCAGGCTTGTTTCTAGCCACCGGTGCATGCGAGAATGAGGTAGAGATGTGAAATTTTTACCCAATAAGTATTTTTGGAGAATTTTACTAACATGGTTATATTGTATCTGAAGGGTATCGTGAGTTTTAGGTCAGTTATTAGTGGTTTGGAGGTGTTTCAGGGTCCTTGTGAAGAAAGCGGGTGAGAAACAAGAAGTTTTCATAGGTAAGTCATTATGGATGGAGATTTTCATGCATATATTAGCTATATGGTGAGAATGTACAATTATATTATGTTTTCATGATGCTTGATTACAACTTTCAAGTCAAAGTGTTGAATATATTTGAAGATATGTAAGTTTTGGTGAAATCGGGTAAGTTGTAGTGTGTTTTGTGAAAAAAATTGACCTTCTAATGCTCATTGTGAATTTTATGCTTTGCATGGGGACCTATGATATTTTGAATATATTATTAGTTCAGTCATGAATTTTTACAAAAATAATGAGGTTGTTTTATCGTCATGTTTTTATGAATGATTGTTAAGAAGGTAAAGTGGTTTGAAACCCTAACAAAACCCTAGCTAGGAGCAGCTTGTAGAAAGTTGAGTATACTAGCCTAGTTTTTATTACTAGTAAAAATTGATGATTGGATTATGTAGAAGAATCTTCCATATTTCCAAAAAGGTATATTAGATCATGTAGTGATATGTGGGCCCCACCGAATATGAATTTTCTGAAGAGTTCTAGTTTGTGGAAAGTTTTTCAAAATAAGATAATGTATAAATTAAAATTTATGATATCCCAGAATTATTTATATATGTTAATGAAGTTTTAATGTAATTTTTGAGCTGAAAAATTACAAAGTGTTCTCTATCTATGAAGACTAGTTTTGTGATTTGGAGCAACTTGTAGTAAAATTGAGATTGCAAGATCTACAAGTGGAGGTAGGATTCCATTCAAGTTGTGTTGTGAATATGGTTAATATAAATTTCCAATTAAATATAAAATTTATTATTTGATAAGGTATCAAAAAGTTATGATCTATTATTTTAGGGTCAAGTTTGAAGGATGCTTGTTCTACCAGGGTGGAAAGTGACTTCATGAGGTAAGTGATGATTTCTAAAATTTTCATGCTTGGTGAAGGTTTTTGAGTTCTTAGGAATAATTTATAAGTTTTTACATTATTTTTATGAGTTTGGAAGTGAGTTTTGGTATAATGGAGCATGTTGAGCTCATAGTCAGTTCCTAAGTCCAAGAAGGGCTAAATAGAAGTTTGTAGAGATTAGATTCGTTGAAGGCCTTCCACTTAGATTTGGAAGGAGTTATAATATGTTTTGGAAATTTTATTTAGATATATTTACATTGATGTATGAATTTTATAATTATGAGTTGATTTGTATGGTCATTTAGGTCAATTTATGAGTAAGAAGGTATGTTGGTTTTTCAAAACATGACTGCTTTTCCTGAAAGATTGATTTGATTGGAACATGAGATGAATTAATTGAATATGTATATGACATGTAAAGTTAAGAGGAGTGAATTATATTCCTATTTAAGGCCTTTTGAGATCTTGAAAGTGACAGTAATGGTGCAAACTGGTTGAGTTTGCAAAACTAGTTTTTGGGAAGCTTATTTTTGTGAAGAGTAATGTTGCCATGGTTTGAGCATGTGGATGTTTCATGAGTTATAACTTTAATAGAAGTTATGTACAAGTCTCTATATTTATATATAGTGGTAACATTCCATATTTTAGTTCATCTTGATGGGTATTGAGGCCCAAAGGTAAAGACAGGGACTAGAAACAATTGTTTTATGAAGGAAATGAGCCAGTGGGCCCATTAAATGAAATATGTGGTTATTTAAAGTAATTTTGTGACCATATATGATTATTTTATGATATATTACTCATATTTGGTGAATTTTTAATCTTTAATAAGAATGGTTTAGGTATAATTGTATTTTTGTCATAATGATGGGGTTTTGAGGATTTTTGGTGCATGGATGAAGGTTTTAGGCATGGCCGACCTATGGGCCATTTTCAACCATTTTAATATATGAAATGGAATTTTAAAAAGTTTTATGGGTCAAAGCAGTCTTAAAGGACCAAATTATCTTGGGTTAGAAGAAAGATAAGGCTATAAAGCTAGTGTTTTGAGTCTACTTGTGGGCTAGTCTTACATGGGTGAAAAGTACAACCCGTAGATGAGGTTTTAACATGTATAGATGCATGATTTAAAGGATGCAAAATGGTGTTACAGGTTTAATACTAATTTATATCATGTGATTTATGGTTTAGAGTAAATTTAATACCAAGAATAAGAAGATAGAGCGAGTTGAATGAATGAGGGTTTGAAGAAGAAGTTGTGAGCTGAATTTGTGATATCCATCATTTATGGTAGAAAATAAAGTTGTAGATCATCATCATCATGTGGCTAATTTTGTGCTTGGTCATCTTGGGGGTTTTATCCTCCTTTTGGAGTGGGTGCTTCACTAAATTAGGGGTTGGTGCTCCTTATAGGGTTGGTCCTCTACTAAAATATTGGTTGGTGCTCCTTGTGAAGTTTGTGCTTTAATAAATCTCTTTTCTTTGAGTAATATAAGTATATTTATAGTGGGTTTTCTTCCCCTTGAGGGTTTCCCACTTATATATGGTTTTCATATGTATTCTTATTTGTTTCATGTTCTTGTGAATGTTTAATACACACCTAATATGCTCATGTGGTTATGAATGATAAATGGATGAATGAAATGATGAATGTATGGATTTGTAAATGAAGTAAAAAGTTTTGTAGGACTGATTAACCCACCCACCTCTTAGTCCATTGTGATTCTAAAAATCTAGGGTAGAGTAATTTTTAGATTGAAAGAAGAATTACATATCCTCCCTAAAGACTTTCTCTAGAGGATCTCGTGTCAATGAAGTGTGTGAAACACAAGAGGATGATGAAGAAGAAGAGAATGTGATTGAGATTGAAGAAGTTAAAGATACTCAGATTGGGTACTTCGAATATTCATCTGGGGATGAAAGGGAAGAGGATGATGCACCAAGTTTCTCTTATGCGGTGTTCACTCGTGCTTAGTAAAAAAATTCTTCAACAACCGCTTCAAAGAAGAAGAAAGGTGTAGATCCTCCCATGGTGACTCTACCTTACAAAATAATCAATAGAGGAGTTGCACTTCCACCTTCCATAGCATCTAAAATGAAAAATACAGATCTCATGGTAGCCAATAATAACCCATTTGAAACAAGTAAGTCTCTTAATTCTACCTCTGATTAAAGCTTCTTCTTCTAAGCCTTCTAATGTTACTTCCAAAATAGTGAATACTTCTAGAAAAACTTCTGGGGCATCTAATAAGCTTGTTTTAGCTTCTAAGCCTACCCTTTTTGCCAAAGTATCCCTTGATTCTAAATTAGTTTCTCCACCACTCCCTAAAGCTTCCACCACCTCGGAGACATGTACCTCCTCTTATTTTGATATCATAGAACATATGAGCAAGTCTAAAGTGCAAATTTCTGAACTTGAATATTTATGGACTCACCCAAAACAATTTGAAAATATTTTCCATCATGTCAAAGGTAGTAACCCAAATTCCAATACTATCACACCCTCTTCCAAAGTATTACTACAAACTCCTCCTTCCATGTAATCTTGTAATATGATCACTTTTAGTGCATCCGAGACTGATAAGATTGATCCTTTCTATATCTAACTTCTCATTGGAAGATATGAATTGATAATTATATAGTAGAGTTAGGGTATTCTTATAATGTAATTCCATAAAAGTTTCCAAATCCCTCAAAATTACCTTGACATGGTCCATTTGCTCTTGTTACTCCATGGAGTCAAAGGAAGTCTGACTTGTGGGGAAGATCAAGGATGTATAAGTGGATCTCATCAAATTTTTGAGAAAGAAGATGTCATTAAATATATTAGTAGCAAACATTCTAACATCATTTGGAATGTTGCTAAGTATAAGGTTTTTCTGAGACTTGGGAGGTTAAATTAGGATGAATTGGTCTTCTATAACCATTCTTGTTAAGGGAGATATGGAAAATATGCTTCTAGAATAAAAGATTAGATATATGTTGCAAAAGTCGGAGATGCAAGAGATAACATCTTATACCAAGAGAGTAGGAATAGGAATTATTTCATAACATATAAAGAGGAGGATGAAATTCCTATCTTGATAGGAACAAAAATTTATTTCTAGTTGAAAATTGATCATGAAGGAGAGTGGATAAATCTTAAGTTATAAGAGGATAGCTCGAGTTTTGGATGACACAAGCCATGAGGAAGATGAAATGGTTCTTGATGAGTTCCAAGATGAAAAATCAGATAATGTGTTTATCCATGATGAGGAGGTGTTCTCATTCCCATTTGAAGATGAATATTCTCTTGATCATGTCATCTAAGAAGAAAAATATCAACTTGTGACGAGCCTTTGAAAGGCATATAAGAAGAATATGTGCAAGAGATGTTGAGGGCTGTAGAAGAAACAAAATATCCTCAAATCAACTTTGAATTCCTAATGTGAGTCTTTAAATAACCATTCAATGGATTTGTGGAACATCATTACTCAATTTTACCCATGAAGGGGTAAGCGCCAAAAAGAAAAATAAAAACGGTGAAAGTGTATTGTCCCCACATGTACATCGTAGGTGTATAGATGGCTCCAAAGTTATATATCTATATAATGGCATATAGATCTATAGGGGTCCCCAGATTGTGAAATGGATCAAAATAGAGAGGAGGGGGCCATATCTCATATCTAGGGTGGGAGATAAGAGTGACACCCTCTCTTATCTCTATATAGATGTTCATGTATGGATGAAAATCGACACTCGACCTTAAATTTGCACTTGACAACCCAAATTCATGTCAAGCCAGCTAATGTGGAAATGTAGATGGATAAATGATAGAATAAATGTTGATGTGGGAAAAAGTGTTCATAAATGGTATGGATAGGTTGTCAAGGCAATACGATGTCTTGAACTTGCATAATGGGATTTTCTCATCCAAAGGTCAATGAAATCCTCTCTAACCTAGACAGGTTGGATGGATGGATCAGAAAGGATGGAAATGTAGAGAATCTAGTCAATATAGATATTTTTGGATATACTTTCTACTACTTGTGGAATTTGTAGAAAGATAATGGGAGACTTGTAATCTATCCAGACAGGGTTATGGAACAAGTGAAAGAGGCGTAGCTTCACGAAACTAGATCTAGTTGGCGGGAGCATTCCAAAATGTGAGGGCTTGTTGGGCTTCCTCATTTAGAGCATTCAATTGTGATATGAAATTGGGTGGTAGTGGTGATGTATCGAAAACCAGTGTACACAGAATTATGTTAATATCTGTGAATAATTTTGGCGCATTTAGTTGTGGGACTCTGAGATCACTACCGTATGTTCTTGGTTGTTGTGGTCCTAGTATGGTCATATAAATAGTCAAATTCTATTTCCAAGGGCACTCCATAACTCATAGGCCTTATCAACATGATTTTTAGCATGTTGAGTTATTGTATTTTCTCAGCATATCAAGTCAGTGTTCTAAGGACAGGGAAGACATAGTCTCATATCTATATCCGTGAGTAATTTGGGGTCATTCCGTTGTGGCACCCACGGATCACTTCCGTAAGTATATTCTTGTTTGGGACTTTTAATGGTCATGAATTGGAAATATCTAATATAATTAAGAAAATATGGATAATCTAATTCAAATGAAATTACTTCATTTTTTTTGTGTTTTCAATAACTTTAATGAAATAAACAAATAAAGCCACTAGTCTAACAAAAACTATTTTTTTCTTTTATGTTTAAATTAAGAAATAACAATAAAGATTTTAACTAATTAAATCCTAAAAAAATAAAACACCCAAATATGGTCGTTTATCGGTGCAAAGAGAAAATCTACTTTATTTTAAATGAAATCTTTTCTAACTATGAATGTAAATCTAACCTTAATTCTCTCTCGGAGGCGTAAGAAAAAATCACAAATTCTTGGAAGCTTTTCTTCTCT